>BPLQ01002030.1:600000-929909 GCA_021605075.1 Caerostris darwini
CAACCAACCTGCGACTCGATCGACTCAGATCAACCTGTGACTCGAGTTGCCACAAAAACCTTTAGGCTTCATATTCCATTTAAGCATGCAATGCACATAGACGAGTGATAATAAAAATAAGGACTGAGATAAAGATTATAATAAAGGAGGACTTTTAGGGACAAACGATTCCCATATTCTTGTTCTATGGAAAAAAGCAGATTATACGAGAGAGGCGTCATACGCGTGGTTATATTTGTTATCGAGTTTTCCCATTTCTTAGAAGTGTGACTGCAACGGATTGTACTATCAGATTTGAATCTAATTTTTTTAGTTTCCTATCCCACTTGGTCAAAAGCAACATCTAGTAGACCAAGTCTATGAGCCCGTGTGTTTTCATGGAAGGAGGACAGCTTCTGTTGTAATGGAGCATCCGTAGGTAGAAGTGTGACTTTGGCTCCTTGTTTCAAAAAGGGACAGGGCCGTCTGGGAGGACTTTTAGGGGTTAATATCCCGCATTTGCTTATCGTACGGGGGGAAAACCCAGGAGTCACCCACTAGGCAGTCCAACTAATGAGGCAAGATGCTGAACATTACCAAGCCATTGAATTTCCTTGCTTTCGAAACAGTGTCTACAGTACAGCCGCCAGTGGATTGAACTTCAGTCCTAATGCTCACCAGCGGTGCACATTGCCACTGAGCCACGAGTCGGACAGATATGCTCTCCTGCTCATTACCGCTGAGCTACCTGTCGATCGTCTGAATTAAATGAAGGTTATTAATTCATTATGCTCATTACTAATGTAAGCTCGAGAAATTTTGGAATTTCGATTTTAGTTTCAAATTGAGCTACTGTAGGTCAAAAATCCAGCGAACTAGCATCCCGGTTCTAAATGTTATATTTAACGTATTTAAAAAATCAATAAAATAAATTATATTATCCAGATTAAACACAGTCTAAATAATTTTTTTTAAAGGAATACTATAAGAGTCCTTTCGATCAATTGCCTTACAACAAACGCCTAATTTATACTAATTCTAAACATCCACCCTTTTATTGATAGGAAGCATAATTCCAAATACCGAGGCTTATCCTTTCAGAGCCATCTTTGAGGAATATTCCTCGCTTCCCCATTGGTGGTAAAGGCAACATAAAAGGTAACGACTTGAACTTCGCCCCACTTTATAGCTTAAAGAATTTATTAGCGAGACATTCGACCGCAGCGGGTTGTCCTGTCAGCGCATAAACGCCCAGGACATTTAATTTCGATCCCGTATTTTATGACCGCATTTATTATTCAAGTATTTATCCTGAAAATGTAATAAATTTTACATATTTTGTTATGTCGGGGCTCATTTCAGGCACGCTTTCTAGAGCACCTGAGGAAAAAGTGTTTTAATCTGAATAAATATAGATAAATATTATTTTTTCAATGATGGAAATTTAAAAAAATTAGCTTTATTTAAATATCATTATTTATTTTTACGTTTCCTTCAGAATTGTTTGAAAGATTTAAGACACTTTTTACTCAATTTTTTTTCCATTTGTTTGGATTGTTATTAAAATTTCCGAATTAGTACGAAACTTTTGCATAAAACAGCAGAATTTGGATACTCATAGACCAATAGTTGCGAGCAGCAGCTTGCATGCAAGAGAGTTCATATTTGAATCCGTTGGCGTGTGTCGCAGTCTCTACTTATAGAACTACGGGAGAAGACAGGGTGCTATTGTGTAAAGTGTTTCGAATCAGTAGTGAGGATTGATCGGTAGGAGTTTTCCAAATTTTCTTCAAAATTACACGTAAATGCAGTGTGTTGCAAGGTGTAAAATGTTCATGTTTATCTCATTACTGTCTGTGAGTTGTTTGTGATATACATAATAAGTTGAGTAGAAGGTCATCAATGGCAATATATATATATATATATATATAATTAAAAATAATAGTCAATTTTCTTGATTTTATTCTTTATGTAAATTATTAAAAATAATATATATATATTATATATATATATATTCTTTTCTTCTACATCAGCGCGACAACCTATTGGCGGGCAAAGGCCGAAGCTACTGGCAAAGGCTACTGGCAAATTCCGAAACAAGAGAGATGTTGTTTTCTTTTTTATGGGGTAGGGTTGTTAGCCCTACACCCAACGCTGCGTAGTCATATTAGACAAGGACTTACGATTTAAAGTAATTCCGAACTACTATAAACATTCGGGGCACAGCCGGCACTCGAACTCGAAACTTGCGGTACCGAGCGCCCAAGCTTTATATGTATTCTTGACTTAATTCCAGGTATCTTTTGTTTATTTCCTGCATAAAATATATTATAACATATTTTGAAGATGAAAGTTATTTTATTTACTAATTTTATTATGAACATTATTTTATTACTTTTTATTTTGTACAATATTAATTAATTGTCTCTTTCTGTTTTAAATTTGTATCAATTATAATCACAATTGTTAAGTAACGTCGTCTTCGTTTAGGAGGATTATTTTATGCCTTAATTATGTCTATAGTATTTTCTATAGCTATAAAATACAATTTTTTACTGAGACTATCCATATTAATTATGCAATAAAATAAAGAAACTGTTTTCTTATATATATCTTGGAGACTTTATATCTTTTTTGCTTTTATTAATTTTAGTTGCTATGTAAGATACAATTCTAAATGTATATTAGGCTGAATTATCTGTTCTTTAAATTCTCCTGAATGATTTAAGGTATGAAGTCATTGTTTGTACTAGATACACATATTAAACATTTTTGTTTGGTATTTTCTGATTTACAATTTTTAATATTGAAATATATATTTTTTTCTGGAGGAAACCTGACATTTAAGGAAGGCCAGGCAAATATGCACAAACTTATTGTTGTAAATTTATTTAATACTTCCTTTTTTATTGAATCCAGGCCAGAACATGATTTTTTTTTCATTATTAAAAACAAACATTTTAAATTTTTGTAATAATATTTACTGTTTATGTTTCAATAAAATTTGTTAATTAAATAGAAACAAAAAAAATTAATCTGCTGGGATAATAAACAAATTACCCATAAAATTTAGAATTTAATATGAGAACAAAACGCATAACAAAGAATTTAAACAAATAAATAAAGAAAAAGTATCAATAAATCATATTCAGGCAACATAATTATGTTCGTCAATTATCGCTCAAAACTGAAAAAGGAAAACAGATTAAATAAAAAAAATTAATAGAATTCCAAACGATTTTATAAAAAATCACGTGAAAGAAATTTAATGAAAAAGCACATGAAAGAAGTTTAAATAAACCAATAAGAATCGTTCAAGAAGGCAATTAAAAAAAAAAAAAATTTTAAATAAACCAATTTAAAATTCCAAGCGATTTTTAAGAAGATCACGTGAAAGAAATTTAATGAAAAAGCACATGAAAGAATTTTAAATAAACCAATAAGAATCGTTCAAGAAGGCAATTAAAAAAAAAAATAAAATTTAAAATTCCAAGCGATTTTTAAGAAGATCACATGAAAGAAATTTAATAAAAAAGTGCACGAAAGAAATTTAAATAAACCAACAAAAACAATAGTTCATGAAAGAAATTAAAAAAAATAATAGTAAACCAATAAGAAACGTTGAAAGGACATCGCTGACCCACTCTCTCCAAAACAATACCATTACATTTTACTGATAATAATAACGCAGAAAAAACAAGATTGAATCATGGAATTGAATTTAATTCTTAAGATGAAAGAAAATCGATTGATTTTAGTTCATAAAACTCAACTTAATAATTGATTTTTAACGCACGTGTGCAGTAATCACAAGAAATCAAAACATTTTTTATTTGGCAGAATTCCTTCTACTTTAGTTACTCAATTCTTCTTTGAAGTTTCTTTTCCTTTTTATTCTTGCCAGTTCTCATTACGAGGATTTACCCTTTCATTTTCTATTATATGGAAGTTCGAAGCCTTTGAAACTGGAAACTTTTCCTTTTTTTTGCTCGACGAGCACTTTTCAGCAACACAAAGTAGATTATTGATCATTGAGAGCTCCGTGATTCTTTCGAAGTGCAGGAAATCACGGGAGAGAGAGAGAGTGCTTTTTTTTATTCTAATTTTTTTTAAAGAATAGGTATCCCGATTTCTGATACAAAGACTTTGATTAAGCTTATTCAAAAATGGTGGAAAAAGGAAAGTGCTGGTGGTGCCGTAGAAAAGAGAGTAAAGTGCAGCATAGGGTTTTGGAAAATCAAGAAATGTAGGTTAATGAATGGGCTTTGCAGTTTTGAATTTTTCTGATAAAGTATTTCATCGTTATTTTGAAAATATATGAGTGGATGACTTTGGATTTTTTTTTATATATTCGATACTTTGGAATTTATTTGAACGAATATGGTGAAAAGTGATGGATTTTCTCTCATTGATAAAAAAGAAAATTCTTTATGCAAAAAAAAAAAAAAAAAAATATGCAAATGAAAAAAGGGATTAAATTAATTGATTTAAATCAAAACGAAAAAAAACCAGAATTTTTTGCTTCAAGTATTTTTTTACTTTAATCTTCACAAGATGTCCATGATTGCAGAAATTTCAATAATATGCCACCGTGGCATCATGGATAAAATGCGTGCGCGACGTGTAAGAAATTTAATAAAAAAGCTCATGAAAGAAATTTAAATAAACCAATAAGAATAGTTCATGAAAGAAATTTGAAAAAATTACATTTAAAATTCCAAAGGATTTTATAAAAAAAAACACTTGTAAGAAATTTAATAAAAAAGCACATGAAAGAAATTTAAATAAATCTATAAGAATAGCTCATGAAAGAAAAATAATAAACCAATAAAAAATAATAAACCAAAAAAAAAAAAAAAAAATGGTAAGACAATTCGAAACATTGAAAGTGGTCCAGGACATCGCTGACCCACTCTCCCCAAAACAATACCAATATATATACTGCTAATAATAATGCAGAAAAAAAAGAATGAATCATGGAATTTAATTTAATTCTTAAGATGAAAGAAATACGATTGATTTTAGTTCATAAAACTCAACTTAATAATTGATTTTTAATGCACGTGTGTAATCACAAGAAATCAAAACATTTTCTATTTGGCAGAATTCCTTCTACTTTAGTTACTCAATTCTTCTTTGAAGTTTCTTTTCCTTTTTTTTTCTTGCCAGTTCTCATTACGAGGATTTACCCTTTCATTTTCTATTATATGGAGGTTCGAAGCCTTTGAAACTGGAAACTTTTCCTTTTTTTTGCTCGACGAGCACTTTTCAGCAACACAAAGTAGATTATTGATCATTCAGAGCTCCGTGATTCTTTCGAAGTGCAGGAAATCACGGGAGAGAGAGAGAGTGCTTTTTTTATTTTTATTTTTTTAAGGAATAGCTATCCCGATTTCTGATACAAAGACTTTGATTAAGCTTATTCAAAAATGGTGGAAAAAGGAAAGTGCTGGTGGGCCGTAGAAAAGAGTAAAGGGCAGCATAGGATTTTGGAAAATCAAGAAATGCAGGTTAATGAATGGCCTTTGCAGTATTTCATCGTTATTTTGAAAATATATGAGTGGATGACTTTGGTTTTTTTCTATATTCGATACTTTGGAATTTGTTTGAACGTATATGGTGAAAAGTGATGGATTTTCTCTCAATGATAAAAAAAGAATATTCTAATTATGCAAAAAAAAAAAAAAAAAAAAAAAAAAAAAACCCCGATTAAATTAATTGATTTAAATCAAATTGAAAAAATAATTTTTTGCTTCAAGTGTTTTTTTCCTTTTAATCTTCAAAAGATGTCAGTGATTAAAGACATTTCAAAAAAATGCTAGATTGGCACGATGGATAAAATGTTTAGTATTTAAACTAAACAATTGGTTCGAAACCAGGAAAAAAAGCAGAATAGCAAGTCTTCGTGTATATGAAGGAAAAGGACACGATAAATCAGCAGGTTGGAAAATCCTTACAAGTACTAAACCACAAATGTCATCGTTAAAAACGTTCATACCATATTTGGAACAAATAACATTAATAGAATTTCCCACGAGCTGCATCCTGAGAAATGCTGAAACTGCTACACATCTGAAGTTATATTCGCCAATACACTCAGGTAAAAATATATGCCACACAAAAATAATAACTTTCACTGGATAATAACACAATCTCCAGCACTTTGATAGTTATAGAGCGTTGGGTTTCTGAGCTTAAGAGATGCTCTGTTTGAAATACAAGAACTGAAGATTCTCGTTTATATGGCATTGAAAAGCATGATAATGCTGATGGTTTCTTTTTTCAGAGTTAACAACAAAAATCGATGAAAAATATTTTAATGAAGGTATAATGGAAAACACATATGGGGCCTGATGGCCGAATGGCTAGCACTCTGGCATTCGGTACCACAGGCATCGGGTTCAAATCCCGGCTTTGCCCATGGGTGTTGTAGTGGTTCGGAATCCACTTTAAGCCGTAGGTCCCGGTCCTAATCGGATCGTAGAGCGTTGCGGGGGCATTGTTACTCCGCGTCCGTGGCTTATCTTCAAGTTATACGCGCCCCCTGGGTAATGCAAAGTGAGTACATCTGTGCAACGTTTGCCTTAAGGCATCCAAGACCAAGCTGTCTAAGTGTTTGCGAGCTGCATTAGAAAAAAAAATAATAATGGAAAACACTTAAACTTCAGTATTTTAAAGGAATTTTTTATCTTGTATAAGAGATGTATATTATACAGTAGAGAAAATTGGCATTACACATAGAGAAAGTTAGAATACTTCTTTAACTATTTAAAATTGGCTATTGTTAAAAGAAATACATAATGGGCGTGAAAGATTGATTAATTTGAAACTTTGAAAAATAAGCAATAATCTTTTATGCTGATAAAGTATTCTCGACGTTTTCTTTAAAACATTATAGAAATTTTTTCTATGGCTCTAATTACTTTTAATAATAAACTTTTTAAATTAATCATTTGGCATCGTGAGAGATAGATATATTCAAAATATGTATAAATATAAAAATAAATAAATATTTTTTAAAGTTCTTAGTGTAAATATAGCTTAATAGTTGTTATTTTTTTAATCAGATACAGAAGTAAAACGTTTTTTATCCCAGAAAAAAATATTCGAAGGATATTTAAAGAAAACGTAACTGGAAAACATTTTTTTATGTCTAATTCTCAATGTCCGGCAAACCGGAACGGACACCTCATGAGTAGTCTACTCATGGATGAATGGAAAGTAGGCAGCTTCTGTTGTGATGGAGCACCCGTGGGTAGAGATCTGACTTGGTTCCGAGTCACTGAAGAAGGAGTGTAGTGCAATATGGGAGGACTTTTATAGGTTTGATTTGGTATGTCGCCCTACTGTCATTTTTGCTTTAGGCTAATTAAACCTGAACCGACAGTTTAACGTGGATTCTGAACCACAAACAAACATCCATGCCTCCGCCAGGATTCGAATCTGAAGCCTGTGGTACCAAAGGCAAGAGCTCTAGCCAATTGGCTATCAGGTCTTTTATAGGGGGAACTACTCCGCATTTAAGTATCGTATGGGATAAGACCCGGAATATTTCCACCAAGTAGTCTGACTAATTAGGCAAAATACTGAGGATCACAAATGCCATCGAGGCTCCACTTTTTTTGAAGCAGTGTACAACAATACAAATGTACAACAATGTAATAAGCGGATTGAACTTCAGCCCTAAAACTCACCAGCTGCGCACTTTACCACTGAGCCACTACTCGGGCTGGATATTCTTTTATGTCTAATTAATCGACCAAATTGTGGTACCAAAAGCTAGAGCGCTAGCAAATTAGTCATCAGGCCGCAGGTCTTTTATAGGGGAACTATCCCGCATTTAGGTATCGTAGGGGAGAAAACCTGGAAAAACTCCCACCAGGTAGTCGGACTAATTAGCCAAAATGCTTAACATCACAAAAACCATCGAGGCTCCTCGTTTTTTGAAACAGTGTACAGCAATTCAGACTTACAACAATGCAATTCTACAACAATGCTGTAAGCGGATTGAACTTCAGCCTTAAACCTCATCAGCTGCGTACGTTACCACTGAGCCACGACACGGGCTGGAATTTTTTGTCTAATTAATCAACATTTAGCTGATCATAAAACTTACATATTAAAGCAGCCAACGGCCGTACCATGCTGAATATACCGGTTCTCGTTAGATCACCGAAGTTAAGCATCATTGGGCGTGGTCAGTACTTGGGTGGGTGACCACCTGGGAACACTGCGTGCCGTTGGCAAATTTGGGACCTGAATGGCCGAGTGTCTAGCGCTCTGGCGCTCGGTGCCACAGGTTTCGGGTTCGAATCCCGGCGGTGCCATGGATGTTTGTAGTGGTTCGGAATCCACTTTAAGCCGTAGGTCCCGGTCTCCTATGACTGTAAGAGCGTCACGGAGCGAAAGTCAGGCTTCTACCTACGGGTGCTCCATCACAACAGAAGCTGCTTCTTCCCCTTCAATCATGAGTACGTATGGGCTCGTGAGCTTGGCCAGCCAAGTGGGATAAGAACAACAACAACAACAACACATATTAAAGCAGACACATCAACATATTTATATAGTAAATTAAATTTGTTGACATTCAGTTCCCCGTATAAATATATAAGGATTTTATTTGGATTATACACTATTCATCATACATAATTAAAACACCATGAGAGCAATTTCTCTTAAAAGGGAAATCATAATATTTTGAAGAAATTTCAATGAATGCAAATTAATAGAATTACCAACCATTGTTCATCCCCCAAGAGAATCCTTGGGACATTACAATATGATTTAAGGGAAAAATAGAAATTATTTTAGCATTTAATTAATATTGTTTTGGTTAGGAAAGCTAGCAATAATGGAGTTTTACTCCGTGAATAATTCATAATTCAAATTCTCACATTTTAATTTAATGACAAGGATGCATTAAGCATTTGAAGGATGACCTAAATTTGACTAATTGCTCCATTTATGAACTAATAAACCTTCCGTGTCTGCAGGCGATAGACTTAATCCGTGTTTGCGCCATGCATTCTGGAATTCTAGATAATTGTGAAACATTAAATAGCAGTCCCCTTTATAGGTATCTGGTTTTACTATGAATAATCAGTACTCGACTGCATGTTTCGTTATGGATTAAGTTGAATTTTCAGAAAAAATAACTTGCTGCTGTACAATTTCTTTTACAGAAAGTAAACAATTTAAATAAGAAAACTTCAATCAGGATTGGAAAAATTCTAAATGTAGTGTGAAGGTATTACACCCAATTTACAACTGGGAGTGGTTGGGTTCAGATATTTAAGCACAGGTATTAGAACACACATATTTATTGACACACGCACAAACACCACTCACATACAAAGAGACATACAATATTTAATACATTTAACGACATATATTTATGTATTCACGGAAGGATTCCTTTTGCTAAGCCGAAACTCGGCTACGTGCAGGATGCGTGAAATATACTTCCTCTCAGGGGGAGAGACTGTAGGCCAACTATTGCACCGGGATGCGCCAAATGTATTCCGTCTTGGGATGAAAGACTATAAATTAAACCTTTCTCTGCGGGAGTGCCGGTTGCGCTGTACTTCCTCTCGAGTGAGAGTCTCGAGGCCGACTGACCAATTCTCCTGAACGCTAAAGGAAGGCCAGTGTGTAGGAGGAAGCACGGTTGCATGAACGAAATTTTTCTTAACATCTATTCTTTATCATATTTTAGCGCATGGGAAAATTAGTTTCTATAAAAATAAATTGAAATGGATTGATAAAAGAGGACTTTTAAATAATACATGAACTTAAAAATGATATGAATTTACTTTTAAAATAGGAACCTAAATAAATGATTGAGAAATATCGCATAAAAGATTTTAAATGTATCTTCATTAAAATGCATCTAATACCAATAAACTTAGTATAATATGATTTTTATCATTATAATAACTTATGTAATACATCACAAATAATATATTTGATAAAATAAAATGAAGAAGGTATTATATATCAGAAAACTTGAAAAAAAATTTATATTAGGTAATTCGAATCGAGTTTTTCTAAAAGCAGGAATTGCGAGACTAGCAGGAATACAAATTTTTTACAATTTAACAATACAGAATATTTTTTTGCACATAATTTAGCTAAAATGTCTTTACAACCCTTTATTAAAGTATAAACTTAAAACCAATGATAAATGATATTAAACAAATGATGATTATTTAAATTAAAATTATATAAAATTAAAATTAAAATTAATTATTTAATTTATATATTAGTATACTATATTATTATTATTTAATTGATATTAATTATTATTAGTGGATAATTAATTAATTAATTAATTATCCACTAATTTTGAGAATTTTTCAGATTCATCATATCCAATTAAAATAATAAAAAAGAAAATTAATTGATATTTAAAAAAAACCTTAAATGCAGTTCTCTATTCATTTTGCTTATAAACATGCAAGAAATTTATTGTATTAAACATTATTCATTACGTATAATTAAAATACCATTGTTTGCAAGGGATCCTAGCGTTTATCCTTAGACCATTAGAAAGCATAGACTTCCTAACATGATTAACTGAATCAGCTCAAGTTTCAGAATACACGAATTCTATCTTTATTTCGCAGCAAGAAAATTTCACGTATAGATAAGCTCCTCACAGTCTAGATTTTATGTCGAACACGTTGAATGATTAAATTATGCAAGCAAATATTTTTGATGCACTCTGTCTTTTTAACTAGGAGCCAGAATAAATAAACTAGGTTATAGAAGTTTTATTTTGTATCAGAAAACTAATTTTTTCTTGAATTTCTTAGAACTTCTATTCCTTTCACCATTTTATGCACTTGCTATGATATAAAATAAGTAAAAATATAGATGCATTTTCAATGCTATAGGTGACTTTCGTTTGAGTATTATTATTGTTTCAGTACCAGAAGATACATAAATTATGTATGTGTTGTGTCTAATCCTCAATGTCCTGCAGTGCGGGACGGACTTCCTATGAGTATCTACTCATGGAAAAGGTCCTCTTCTGTTGTGATGGAACACCCGTAAACAGAAGTCTGACACGGCTCCTTGTTTTAGGAGACACTAAACCACATTTGCGTATCATATGGGAGAAAACCCGGAAAGTTCCCATCAGATAGTCCAACTAACGACGAGACGAATGCAAGATGCCGAACATCACAAACGCCATCTTTAAGATTAATTCATTTTTAAAAACTTCATTTCATTAAATATAAAAAAAATCAAACTACCTCCAATTTATTGTTTACAAAATTAGTAAAATGTGAAAAAAAAATCAAAATGTTATTTTATTCATAAATTCATTAATATAATAAAGATTTTTTTCCTCGCTCAATTTAAAAAGTGTGTATTGTATATATTTGGATACAAGGACATTCAATCATGTTTTTTCATCTTTTCTATTTCCACCTTTTTCTTTTACCTGTTAGTTAATAATGAAATATTAA
Source organism: Caerostris darwini (assembly GCA_021605075.1). Lineage (NCBI taxonomy): Eukaryota > Metazoa > Arthropoda > Arachnida > Araneae > Araneidae > Caerostris > Caerostris darwini. Next base: position 611,454 of record BPLQ01002030.1, read on the forward strand.
TGAATAACGAAATTTGTTAAGTGCGTTAATAATGACAGAATGTATTGAAGTTTTTGCCTAGTATTTTTCATGTACTTTGGGTAATGTGATGTATACAGAACAAAAAAATAAGCATATTTAAAAAAAACATATTTAAATACATAGTTTTAAAATGTTTTTCAAAATTCATTTTAATTTTACAGTAAAACGGAATGACTAAAACTATTTTAAGATTGATTTAAAAAAGATATTTATTATATAATATATATATTTTTAATTCATCATAAAATAAATATAATATTAATTTCATACATTTTATACATAAATTTAATATAAATATTAATTTCATACATATACATATACGAAATCATTTGCATGGTGTTATTTTAATTAAATTAAATTATAATTTACTCAATCTAAAGCAAATAATCAATATTTTATCCAGCTGCAAGAACAAATGTTAAATATCCCACTGACTTAGGATTTTCACAAAAAACCTTAAAAGACTTTTAATAGTGTTAACAATGTAAGAATTATTTAAAAAATAACTTCAATTTTTAAGCTAAAATTATCAGAATGTTATTTCTTTGCAGTTTGTAATCATACACTTCTTTCTCTAACACCCTCCAGAAATTTCTTGACCATTATATCATAATATACGACACTTGAAAATAACAAAAATAAAAGCCCTCTTGGAAGTTTAAATGCCTAAGTCTGGTAAAAAAAAGGAGAATTCCATTAAAGCAAGAGCACTTTGCCATAAGTATAATAATGAGCTTAAGTTCTGTTTTTAAAAATATAATGAGAAGGCGTGAAATTAGGGAAGGTCAAAGTGTCTCCAGCTATGATACTTGTAGCTGGAACAAGTACTTACATTTTTTTTTTTTTCGTTTTCGCCTTCTGTGTAGTATGTTTACATGTACATAATTGGATAATTTCCAAATTGGTCATTTACAGCGCTAACTATGCGTGCAATATATGGATTCTAATTTGGGACGCTAAATTGTTACATAATTAATAAATTTGATGATGTTTAAAGAATTCAGAATATTCATATGACTATCGGTGAAAAAAAAACAGAATTAAATTTCCTTAAAGAAACACTAAAACAGAAAATAAATTCTTTTATATTTCTGTTAAAATGTTTAAGGATCTAAAATGGTTTTGGTGAAACTTAAAAACTGAATATTTGAGTATAAGAAATTGGATAAAAAAATATTTACATATGTGTCTTAGTAAGTGTTATTTATTTTATTTTCGTTTGTCACACACTTTAGAAAATTATTTAGTGGTAAATTGATATTTTATACAACATATACTCTGAAGCAATTAAATCATAAATGAGTTTTTGGTAAAAAAAATTGTCGATTTGCGAATGTTAAATTTATGCTTTTTGCAATTCTATTTAATTTTATTTAACTTTGTACTTTTAGTGCATTTTTACTGATCAAATTAGTTTCAATGCAATCCGACTAAGGATTATATTACTAAGAATTAAATAAGAACAGCTTTAGTAAATAGTCTATTTTATGAATTCCTTTAAAATCCTGCTAAAAAACAGTTATTTACAAAATATCAAACCTCTCAGTGAATATTATTTACTCGGTACGGAAAAGTTACAAATGTTAGTTTTAAACATCCTAGTTTTCTATAATTTGATTTAAATACAATTTAATAACTAGCTAATATGATTCAGCATTGCCCAGCTTGATTGAAATTATAAATTTTTACTTCATTAAATTTAATTTTAGGAAAGTTGAGCGCAACATTAAAAAAAATCAAATGAAAATATGCTCAATAAATATTGTAAAATTTAATCGTTTGATCGAAAAGAAAGTCTTGAATAATTTTTTTATTAACCGAATCCGGCCTTAATGATATTTTAATATCATAATTTTATTATAATGTATGAATAAAATACCTTTAAAAGCATTGAATTTAAAAGAAAATAAATTAGTGGTAGGCCCAAATTCAAAATATTTAACATACAAAATCAGCAGTAATTTGATTTATATAACTTACCACATAATTTTCTGTAAAAAATCCATATTATTTCGAACTAATAAGGATATAAAATAAATTTTACATTAAAAAAAAGTAGGGTTTTTTTTTTAAATTTAAAAACCACCTTTTTTTCATCCATTTCTAGTTGATAAAAATATCGTCAAAAGAAATAACTCACACAAATATTTTATTTATTTCATTACAACAGAATTAAAATTAAATATAAATTAAAATAAATGTCTTTAATTTTAAGGTTCTCCTTTAGTATTTTTGTTAATATATTGAACGAAATTATATATATATATATATAATATTATTTGTAACTGCGAATGTATATATTAATTTATATAATTAGTCTTCAATTGGCACTAAATTGTTCATGTATATGAGTGATTGTTTGAATTGAAGACTACAACTTTAAAATAGTGTTTTAATCATTGGTTTTATATTTTTTTAAATAAATACAAAATGGATAAATTAAATAGTAACTTAAATACAAAAATAATTGTATAAATTTTTAAAGCAACTTGTTTTAAAAATTTATCACCTAACAAAACTAAAAAAACATTTTTCACAATAGTCGAAATCTTTATTCAATACTAAAAACACTTAATAAAAATTTCAGCTTAATAGATTGTATTTCCTGTTCCTTTTTTGCATATGTGTAAAATAACAAATAACGTTGATATCAATATAGAATATTGAAAATTGTTTATTGTATTACGTGCACCACTCTTTTAGACTGCGGGAAAAAACTTGAAATATTACTGTCGGATTACTTATTGGCATTCAATCATGTGGTAGTGTCATTTTGCATATGCACGAACTGGGAAAACGTATGTGATTCCAACCGGCCAGAAAATATGTTATCATGGATTCTAGATACTACAAGAAAACCGTCTCTTCTTTGAGTTCCTCTTTTATGTTTTTTTGATCGATTCCCCTTCTTACTTAATATTCTGGAGACTGTGCTTCAAAGAACGTGACTTTCCAGTTTACATATGGAGATAATGCATACAAAAGAAATGCCACTTTTACTGCCCATTCCCACTGAAGACCAGCACAGTTTTGCTCGGGGGGCTGCATTGCTATTTCTTCTGCTATTTTTTTATGGATATGGTTAGATTTCGCATATAGCTAAAACTTTTTAAAAACAATTAAAATACTTGGTGTAATTGTTTTTAATTCACTTTTGTTAATATGCTGAATGAAATTAAAGATTTATATATAATTTATATATATATTAATAATATTATTCAAGTTTTTAACTGTGAAAGTATTTTAATTTATTTGATAATTAATTTTCAATGGACCTTAAATTTACTCAAATTGTTCATGTAAATGAGTGATTAGTTAAATTGAGTGCAAAGTTTAATGAGACCGCTACTTTAAAATAGTGTCTTAATCATTGGTTTTATATATTTCAACATAAATAAAAAAAATGGATGGATAAATTAAACAAAAACTTAAGTACAAAAGCAGTTGTATACGAAGTTGCTTTAAATATATATCATTCTGCAAAACTAAAAAGAATCTTCACAAGACCAGAACATTTTTATTTCAATAATAAAATTCTTTAAAAAAGTAAGTTGATTTGAAATATTACTGTCGAATTACTTATTGGCATTCAATGTTCTTTTATATGGCCTTTTTATGATGGCAATCATATGTTCTTTTGTATATACACGAACTGGAAAGAAGTATATGATTCCAACCGGCCAGAAAATATTTTATCAGGGATTCTAGATACTACAAGAAAGCCGTCTCTTCTTTGAATTCATCTGTTATGTTTTTTTGATCGATTTCTCCTCTTACTTAATATTCTGGAGACTGTGCTTCAAAGAGCGTGACTTTCCAGTTTACATATGGAGATAATGCATACAGAAGAAATGCCACTTTTACTGCCCTTTCCGACTGAAGACCAGCGCAGTTTTGCTCGGGGGCTGCATTGCTATTTCTTCTGCTATTTATTTATGGACATGGTTAAATTTCGCATATAGCTAAAACTTTTTAAAAACAATTAAAATACTTGGTGGGGTTATTTATAATTCATGTTTGTTAATATGCTGAAGAAATTAAAGACTTATTAATAATATATATAAATAATATATTAATAATAATATTAAAATTTTTAACTGTGAAAGTATATTAATTTATTTGATAATTATTTTTCAATTGACACTAAAACTGTTCATATAAATGAGTGATTGTTTAAAATGTAAACAAAGTTTAACGAGATTACAACTTTAAAATAGTGTCTTAAACATTGGTTGTATATATTTTAATATAAATAACAAATGTGTGGATAAACTAACCAAAAACGTAAGTACAAAAGTAATTGTATTTAAAGCTGCATTAAGAATATATCACTCTGCAAAACTAAAAAAAAATTCTTCTCACGACTAGAAAATTTTTATTCAATACTAAAAATCTTAAAAAATTTAAAAGTAAATCTATAGTAAAAATCTTTAAAAGATTTCAGTTTAATACATTGTGTTTTCTGTTCCTTTTTTTGCGTACGTATAAAATACTAAATAATGCTGGTGCAAACATAAAATATTGAAAATCCTTTATTGTATTACGCACACCACTCTTTTACACATGTATAATTTGTATACAAAGGTGTTTCAAGAATATATCACTCTGCAAAGCTAAAATTTTTTCACGAAACCAGAAACTTTTTAAGTTAATCGTAAAAATCTCAAAAAAATTTAAGTTTAATACATTGTATTATCTGTTACTTTTTTTTTTGTATACGTGTGAAATACCAAATATTTCTGGTATCAAAATAAAATATTGTAAATTGTTTATTATATTACGTACACCAATTTTTTTCGATTGCGGGAAAAAACTTGAAATATTACTGTCGGTTTACTTACTGGCATTCAATCAAATTATAGAGGTCATTTTGCATATGCACGAACTGGGGAAAATGTATGTGATTCCAAACGGCCAGAAAATATGTTATCATGGATTCAAGATGCTACAAGAAAACCGTCTCTTCTTTGAGTTCCTCTTTTATGTTTTTTTGATCGATTTCCCCTCTTACTTAATATTCTGGAGACTGTGCTTCAAAGAACGTGACTTTCCAGTTTACATATGGAGATAATGCATACAAAAGAAATGCATGGGCCACTTTTACTGCCCATTCCGACTGAAGACCAGCACAGTTTTGCTCGGGGGTTGCATTGCTATGTCTTTTGTTATTTTTTATGGACATGGTTAAATTTCGCATTAGATGCTTTTGCTTTCGACAAAGGGCATCTTTTACCGCCGGAGTTTTTTTATTCTTTTTTTAGAATGGAATTGTTCTGTATCATCTTAAAAAAATCGTTTTAGGATTCAGACAATAGAATAAAATTATATTCGTGTTAGGGATTCCAATTTAATGAATTGCCCACTTTTTAGAAATGATTTTGGGATGTAAATATTGACGTTGTAGCAAAAAAAAAAGGGCTTTTTTGAAAGTCAAATTTTATTGATGCATGTGATTATGATAATGATTTTCTTGTTGAAAAAGAATTTTATTTCATTATTTAAATTATTCAATCTAATATGAGTTTTGTTGTTTATATAGATAAATAGCAAGGAATTGTAGATCGAATGTTAAAGTGGTCAAGAAAAAAGTTGATGCAGTTGTAAAAAAAATAAAGAACGAGATTTAATATTTTTTCTAACAAATGTAATATCTTGGTAGTCTTGAAAGATTATGGTTAGTTTAAATTATTTCATGTACCAGAAATATTTATCCTCCAATGTTTTCAATTGACTTTTGAATGAAAATTTTGCTGCAGAAAAAAATTAAAAAAAATTAATAATCTTTTATCAGACCTCTTATAAATATTAGAAAATTATTTAGATATGATATTAAATACACATCTCACAATCTTTTGTTATGATATTTAGGCAATTTAGTAAATTTGGAATATAAGTTATTTAAGTTATTCTCACAAATAATCAGCGAAGAATTTCTCTATTTTAAATGTAACAAATCATACATAATTTGTTCGTGAAAATGAGTGATTGTTTAAATCGAATACAAAGTTTAATGAGTTTACAACTTTAAAATAGTGTCTTAATCATTGATTTTAAATATTTTAATAATAAATAAAAAATGGATCGATAAATTTAGCAAAAACTTAAGTACAAAAACAATTGTCTACAAAGTGGCTGTAAAAATATATCACTCAGCAAAGCTAAAAAAAAAATCTTCACAAAACCAGAAAATTTTTATTCAGTATAATAAAAACCTTAATAAAAATTTCAGCATAATACATTGTATTTCCAGTTTCTTTTTTTTGCATACATGTAAAATACCAAATAATGCTGGTATCAATATAAGATATTGAAAATTGTTTATTGTATTACGTGCACCACTCTTTTAGATTGCGGGAAAAAACTTGAAATATTACTGTCGGATTACTTATTGGCATTCAATCAAATGATAGTATCACTTTGCATATAGACAAACTGGAAAAAAACATATGTGATTCCAAACGGCCAGAAAATATTTTATCGTGGATTCTAGATACTACAAGAAAGCCGTCTCTTCTTTGAGTTCATCTGTTATGTTTTTTTGATCGATTTCCCCTCTTACTTAATATTCTGGAGACTTTGCTTCAAAGAACGTGACTTTCCAGTTTACATATGGAGATAATGCATACAAAAGAAATGCCCGGGCCACTTTTACTGCCCATTCCAGTTGAAGACCAGCACAGTTTTGCTCGGGGGGTGCATTACTATTTCTTTTGCTATTTTTTATGGACATGGTTAAATTTCGCATTAGATGCTTTTGCTTTCGACAAAGGGCAGCTTTTACTGCCCGGAGTTTTTTTAATTTTTTTTGGGATGGAATTCTTCTGTATCATCTTAAAAAAATCGTTTTCGAATTCAGACAATAGAACGAAATTATATTCGTGTTAGGGATTAATTCAATGAATTGCCCACTTTTTAGAAATGATTTTGGGATGTAAATATTGACGTTGTAGCAATAAAGTGCTTTTTTTGAAAGTCAAATTTTATTGACGCATATGATTATGATAATGATTTTTTTGTTGAAAAAGCATTTGATTCCGTATTTAAATGATTCAATTTAAGATGAGTTTTGTCTTTTATAGAGATAAATAGCAAGAAATTGTAGATCGAATGTGAAAGTAGCCAAGAAAATAGTTGATGCAGTCTGTTAAAAAAACTAAAGAGCGAGATTTTCATACTTTTATATGACATTTAAGAACTTAGTAATCTTAAAAGATGAGGCTAAATTATTTTTCTATTTCAGAAATATTTATCATGAAATTCTTTTAAATGAGGGTGCGCAGAAGATCTACCTCCCCGTGGTGCACCTGGTAACACTTTTTAGTGTCTAAAAGATCTGCAACTTGGCATTATTGTTAGATTAATGAACTCTGTTTCAGCATGTTTTGTTGTATTATCTGTTTTTTTTCGTTGTTCTTTTTATTGCTGTAACTGTTCATAATCTGCCATTGGAAATAAAAAAAAATTCTTTTAAGTGACTTTTGAATGAAAATTTTGCTTCAGAAATAATTCCAAATAAAAATATTTTAAAAATCTTTTATCAAAACTTTTATAAATATCTAAAACTTATTTAGATTTAATAGTAAATACACATCTCACTGTCATTTACTTTGATATTTAAGCAATTTAGTAAATTTGGAACACAGATATTCAAACATATAATCAGAGAAAAATTGCTTTTAAATTGTCCCAAACTTGCTGAAAATAGAAAAAATTGCTGTAAAAATTTTAAATGTAACACCTCACAGATTTTGCTTAGCACTAACCTATACAGATTTTACTCATTGTATCACATATAATGCATATTTTACAAATAAATATTCTTAATACATATACATATTTTGCAACTTATTTATAATACATTTCAAGAAGTCTTATACGAATAAAAATGACAGAATTTTGTCTTTCGTAAACATTTTAAAATATAAAAAAGTTTTTACGAATAATTTTTTCTCCACATCCTAGTGGTACAAATTCAACACTTTAAAAGTAAAAAATTATTTAAAGTACATCAGGCAGCTGTCACAAATATAATTTCTGGTTTTATTTCTATGCTACTTACAGCTTTGTTCTCAAAAGCTACTATATATTATATATGATTTACTTTCTTATTAAAGCGAGGAATGTTTATATTATTGAATGATTTTTTCAAGTGTTTTCTTTATTAAATAAAGTAAAAAATATAACACCTATTTTATTTACAAATATAGTTAGTATTAACTATAACATAAGTCATTCTCAGAAAAAAATCAGAGAAGAATTGTTTGAATTAATTTTAAATGTGATACATCACAGATTGCCATATTTACCAAATATTTTGCTTTAGTACTAACCTGTACAAATTTTACTCATTGTATCACATATAATACATATTGTACAACTTAATAAAAATAATAATGAGAGACTCTTTTCTTTTTAAGGTATAAAAAATATTACGAATAATTTTTCTCCATATCCTAGAAGTGTAAATACAACATTTTAAAAGTAAAAATTTATTTAAAGTACATCAGAGAGGTGAGGTAAGTATAATTTCTGTTTTATTTATACTCTATTTACAGCTTTATTCCCCAAAGCTAACATATATTTAATTTACTTTCTTATTAAAGTGAGGATAGTTTATATTATTGAATGATTATTTCAAGTGTTATTTTTGGGAGATGTATTTTTTGTAAATACCTATTTGAATTACAAATATAGTTAGTATTAACTGCATTATAAGTTGTGTGACAAAGAATATTTACTTTATTTGTGTTAAGAATATTTATAATACATTTTAAAAAATGACTATTTTTACATTCACAGTACAAAAATTGATTGTGATGCTTATAAATTTTGAATAATGTAGATATTTTTTTAAATAATGAAAAAAAACTTGACACAATTTATTAACAAAAACGAAAACATACATATTTATATTTTTACAAGAACCGCATTATTAAAGTGAGGAAAGTTTATATTATTGAATGACTGCTTCAAGTGCTATTTTTGAGAAATGCTTTTTCTGTAAATAAAGTAAAAACATAATACCTATTTGAATTACAACTATAGTTAGTATTAACTGCATTATAAATTGTGTGACAAAGAATACTATTTACTGCATTTGTGCTAAGAATACACTTAAAAATCCCCTACTTTTTCGTTCTACTATTCTTTTAGATTCAAAAGTATACACATTAATTGTGATGCTTATAAATTTTGATTAATTAGCATTGATGTTTTTTTTTAAATAATGAAAAAATTCTTGACACCATGTACTAACAAAAATAACGACGTACATATGCATATTTTTACAAAAACACCATTTTAAAAATTTGCATTCCTTTTACGAAAACGACAGAACTTCCAGAAATGTTATTTTCATTTCCCGTGCCTTAAAACTTATCGCTTCAAATCAGACTCCTTCCAAAAGTTTAAAATTTCGTTTCAAACGTGGAGGTATTCTGACATCTCTTCCAAAGGGTCGAAGGGAAGACACGGGGATGGGGGGAAAAAGGAAATATAATACTTTGGCAGACGATTCTTGCGAGACTACTTTCATGTCGACAGTTTTTCATGGTGACAGACTGCGATGAATATGCAAATAAAATGTGTCCATGGCAACGCCTTTCTTAGCTAGGAAAGAGGAATAGTCAGAAATAGCAGTTGCATGTAAATTGCAAAAAAGGGGGCCCATCTGAATCCCTTTTTCAGTCATTAGTTGGCATTTGAATTTCCGATTGAACAATGGCCCGGCTGCAGGAATTTATTTCGAAAGAGATCGACCAGGAAAAGAGTTGGCATGGTAGTATTTTTCTTTAGATCATTTTCGATGAAAATTAATTTCTCGATGCAATGAAAAGCATTAGTTTTTAATCGTCAGATTCCATGCCAGTTTATGTAAATAGTGTTTAACGCATGGTGTAATGGCAGTAGCAATTCTTGCTTTGATGGAAAAAAAAATGCTGCACTGATTCACTAATAATTTTTTTGTTACATTGAAACAAATGATTTGGGTGATTTCAATCATGTAATCGTTCATACGTTTCGTTTGTTTTGCCGCTCGACGGTTATTTTGTGTACACCTTAGGCTAATTAGATCACCATCTACAGTTTAACGTGGATTCCGAACCACCAACAAATATCATTGCCAACTCCAAGATTCGACCCAAAAACCTGTGGTACTAAAGACCAGAGCATTAGCCTATTGGCCATCGGGAATTGATTAGAAATGGATCGAACAGGAAAGGCGTTGGCATGGCAGTATTTTTCTTTAGATCCTTTTCGACGAAAATTAATCCTTTCATGCAATGAAAAGCATTAGTTTCCCACATCAGATTCCATATCAATTTATGTAAACAGTGTTTAACGTTTGGAGTAATAGCAATAGCAATTGTTGTTTAGATGAAAAAAAAAATGCTGCACTGGTTCACTAACAATTTTTTTTCGTTCCATTGAAATGAATTATTTGGGTGATTTCAATAATGTAATGATTCCTAGGGAAAAAAAGAAAAAAGCATATTTGCACTAGAAAGATGCGTAGCAGATTCAACGTTAGCTAGGGTGCCAGTAGTATATTTACTACATTCCAGCCCCATTATGACACTATAATTTCGGATGAATATCTTCAAGCAGTGCGTCTGTCGTAGTTGATACCCTCCTCTCCTCGGAAGTACCTTCCAGTGCAATGTTTTATCCCTGGCATGGACAAGGTCTTTCGTTTGTCATGTTTCAAACAAGAATCTCCGAATTGGAAAGCGGACTGACACCATGTACTAACAAAAATGACGCCATGCATATGTATATTTTTACAAGAACAGCATTTTAAGAATTTGCATTCCTTTTACGACGGAGACAGAACTTCCAGAAATCTTATTTTCATTTCCCGTACATTAGAACTTATCGCTTCAAATCAGACTCCTTCCAAAAGTTTAAAATTTCGTTTCGAACGTGGAGGTATTCTAACATCTCTTCCAAAGGGTCGAAGGGGAGACACGGCGATGGGGAGGGGAAGGGAATATAATACTTTGGCAGACGATTCTTGCGAGACTACTTTTGTGTCGACAGTTTTTCATGGTGACAGACTGCGATGAATATGCAAATAAAACGTGTCCATGGCAACGCCTTTCTCAGCTAGGAAAGAGGAACAGTCAAAAATAGCAGTTGCATGTAAATTGCAAAAAGGGGACCCATCTGAATCCCTTTTTCAGTCATTAGTTGGCATTTGAATTTCCGATTAAACGATGGCCCGGTTGCAGGAATTTATTCGAAATGGATCGACCAGGAAAGAAATTTCGTTTTCGACGAAAATTAATTCTTTCATGCAGTGAAAAGCATTAGTTTTCCAGGTCAGATTCTATATCAATTTATGTAAATAGTGTTTAACGCTTGGAGTAATGGTAGTAGCAATTGTTGTTTTGATGGAAAAAAATGCTGCACTGGTTCACTAACAATATTTTCGTTCCGTTGAAATAAATGATTTGGTTGATTTCAATCATGTAATTGTTCATATGTTTCGTTTGTTTTGTCGCTCTACGGTGATTTTGTGTACACTTTACACTTTAGGCTATAAGTACCTAATTAAATTACAAATAGAGTTAGTATTAACCATTATAAATTCTGTGACAAATATTGACTGTATTTGTGCTAAGAATACACTTAAAAATTCATTATTTTTACATTTAAAATCACATATATTGATTGTGATATTTATAAATTTTGATTAACGTTGATATTTTTTAAAATAACTAAAAAAAAGACTTGACACCATATATTAACAAAAATGATGACATGCATATGCAAATTTATACAAGAATATCACTTTAAAAAATTTGCATTCCTTTTACGAAAGGCGACATAACTTCCAGAAATCTTATTTTCATTTCCTCCATCTTAGAACTTATCGCTTCAAATCAGACTCCTTCCAAAAGTTTAAAATTTCGTTTCGAACGTGGAAGGTATTCTGCCATCTCTTCCAAAGGGTCGAAGGGAAGACACGGGATGGGGGGGGCGAAGGGAATATAATACTTTGGCAGACGATTCTTGCGAGACTACTTTCATGTCGATAGTTTTTCATGGTGACAGACTGCGATGAATATGCAAATAAAGTGTGTCCATGGCAACGCCTTTCTTAGCTAGGAAAGAAGAATAGTCAGAAATAGCAGTTGCATGTAAATTGCAAAAAGGGGGCCCATCTGAATACCTTTTTCAGTCATTAGTTGGCATTTGAATTTCCGATTAAACAATGGCCCGGCTGCTGGAATTTATTTCGAAAGGAATCGACCAGGAAAGGTTTTAACATGGTAGTATTTTTCTTCAGATCGTTTTCGACGAAAATTAATTCTTTTATGCAATGAAAAACGTTAGTTTTCCAGGTCAGATTCCATATCAATTCATGTAAATAGTGTTTAACGCATGGAATTGTTGTTGTTACAATGACAATAGCAATTGTTGTTTTGATGGAAAAAAAAATGTTGCACTGATCCACTAATAATATTTTTTGTTCCATTGAAATAAATGATTTGGGTGATTTCAATAATGCAATCGTGCCTAGGTTTCGTTTATTTTGTCACTTTACGGTCATTTTGTGTAAACTTTAGGCTGTGTACACTTTACACTTTAGGCTGTGAATACCTAATTAAATTACGAATATAGTTAGTATTAACGGTATTATAAATTCTGTGACAAGTAACATTTACTTTATTTGTACTAAGAATGTTTATAATGCACTTAAAAAGTTCACTATTTTTACATTCAAAAGTGCAAACATTGATTGTGATGCTTATAAATATTGATTAATGATGTTTTTTATAAATTATGAAAAAGAAAAACTTGACACTATGTATTAACAAAAATAATGACAAGCATATGCATATTCTTACAAGAGCAGTATTTCAACAATTTGCATTCCTTTTACGAAAGGCGACAGAACTTCTAGAAATCTCATTTTCATTTCCAGTACCTTAGAACGTATCGCTGCACATCAGACTCCTTCCAAAAGTTTAAAATTTCGTTTCAAAGGTGGAAGGTATTCTGACATCTCTTCCAAAGGGTCGAAGGAAGACACGGGGGGATGGGGGAAAAAGAGAATATAATACTTTGGCAGACGATTCTTGCGAGACTACTTTCATGTCGACAGTTTTTCATGGTGACAGACTGCGATGAATATGCAAATAAAACGTGTCCATGGCAACGCCTTTCTTAGCTAGGAAAGAGGAATAGTCAGAAATAGCAGTTGCATGTAAATTGCAAAAAAGGGGGCCCATCTGAATCCTTTCTTCAGTCATTAGTTGGCATTTGAATTTTCGATTGAACAATGGCCCGGCTGCAGGAATTTATTTCGAAAGGGATCGACCAGGAAAAGAGTTGGCATGGTAGTATTTTTCTTTAGATCATTTTCGACGAAAATTAATTTCTCGATGCAATGAAAAGCATTAGTCTTTAATCGTCAGATTCCATGCCAGTTTATGTAAATAGTGTTTAACGCATGGTGTAATGGCAGTAGCAATTCTTGCTTTGATGGAAAAAAAAATGCTGCACTGATTCACTAATAATTTTTTTGTTACATTGAAACAAATGATTTGGGTGATTTCAATCATGTAATCGTTCATATGTTTCGTTTGTTTTGCCGCTCGACGGTTATTTTGTGTACACTTTAGGCTAATTAGATCACCATCTACAGTTTAACGTGGATTCCGAACCACCAACAAATATCAATGCCAACTCCAAGATTCGAACCAAAAACCTGTGTTACTAAAGGCCAGAGCATTAGCCTATTGGCCATCGGGAATTGATTAGAAATGGATCGAACAGGAAAGGCGTTGGCATGGCAGTATTTTTCTTTAGATCCTTTTCGACGAAAATTAATTTCTCGATGCAATGAAAAGCATTAGTTTCCCACGTCAGATTCCATATCAATTTATGTGAATAGTGTTTAACGTTTGGAGTAATAGCAATAGCAATTGTTGTTTAGATGAAAAAAAAATGCTGCACTGGTTCACTAACAATTTTTTTTCGTTCCATTGAAATGAATTATTTGGGTGATTTCAATAATGTAATGATTCCTAGGGAAAAAAAGAAAAAAGCATATTTGCACTAGAAAGATGCGTAGCAGATTCAACGTTAGCTAGGGTGCCAGTAGTATATTTACTACATTCCAGCCCCATTATGACACTATAATTTCGGATGAATATCTTCAAGCAGTGCGTCTGTCGTAGTTGATACCCTCCTCTCCTCGGAAGTACCTTCCAGTGCAATGATTTATCCCTGGCATGGACAAGGTCTTTCGTTTGTCATGTTTCAAACAAGAATCTCCGAATTGGAAAGCGGACTGAAGCGGCCAATTGGTTAGCGCTCTGGCCTATAGTACCATAGATTTCGGGTTCGAGTTCCAGCGGTGCCATGGATGTTTGTAGTGGTTCGGAATCCCCTTTAAACCGTAGGTCCTAGTCAAACATGATCGTAGAGCGTTGCGGAGGTATTGTTACTCGGCGTCCGTGGCTTATATTCAAGGTACACTCACCTCCTAGGTAGTGCTAAGTGAGTAACGTCCGTGCAGCTCTTGCCTTAAGGCATAAAAGACAATTGTCTAAGTGTTTTTGAGCTGCATTAGAAAAAAAAAACTTTCACAAGTACAAACATTGATTGTGATATTTATAAATATTGATTAAAACTTTTTTTAAATGAAAAAATTTGACACCATGTATTAACAAAAATGACAACATGCATATGCATATTTTTACAAGAGCAGTATTTCAAAAATTTGCATTCCTTTTACGATAGAACGACAGAACTTCCAGAAATCATATTTTCATTTCCCGTACTTTAGAACTTATCGCTTCAAATCAGACTCCTTCCAAAAGTTTAAAATTTCGTTTCGAACATGGAGGTATTCTGGCATCTCTTCCAAAGGGTCGAAGGGGAGACACGGCGATGGGGAGGGGAAGGGAATATAATACTTTGGCAGACGATTCTTGCGAGACTACTTTTGTGTCGACAGTTTTTCATGGTGACAGACTGCGATGAATATGCAAATAAAGTGTGTCCATGGCAACGCCTTTCTCAGCTAGGAAAGAGGAATAGTCAGAAATAGCAGTTGCATGTAAATTGCAAAAAGGGGACCCATCTGAATCCCTTTTTCAGTCATTAGTTGGCATTTGAATTTCCGATTAAACGATGGCGCGGTTGCAGGAATTTATTCGAAATGGATCGACCAGGAAAGAAATTTCGTTTTCGAAGAAAATTAATTGTTTCATGCAATGAAAAGCATTAGTTTTCCAGGTCAGATTCTATATCAATTTATGTAAATAGTGTTTAACGCTTGGAGTAATGGTTGTAGCAATTGTTGTTTTGATGGAAAAAAATGCTGCACTGGTTCACTAACAATATTTTCGTTCCGTTGAAATAAATGATTTGGGGGATTTCAATAATGTAATCGTTCATGGTTTCGTTTGTTTTGTCGCTCTAAGGTGATTTTGTGTACACTTTACACTTTAGGCTATAAGTAACTAATTAAATTACAAATAGAGTTAGTATTAACCATTATAAATTCTGTGACAAATATTGACTGTATTTGTGCTAAGAATACACTTAAAAATTCATTATTTTTACATTTAAAATCACATACATTGATTGTGATATCTATAAATTTTGATTAACGTTGATATTTTTTAAAATAACGAAAAAAAAAGACTTGACACCATATATTAACAAAAATGATGACATGCATATGCAAATTTATACAAGAACATCACTTTAAAAAATTTGCATTCCTTTTACGAAAGGCGACATAACTTCCAGAAATCTTATTTTCATTTCCTCCATCTTAGAACTTATCGCTTCAAATCAGACTCCTTCCAAAAGTTTAAAATTTCGTTTCGAACGTGGAAGGTATTCTGCCATCTCTTCCAAAGGGTCGAAGGGAAGACACGGGGATGGGGGGGGGGAAGGGAATATAATACTTTGGCAGACGATTCTTGCGAGACTACTTTCATGTCGACAGTTTTTCATGGTGACAGACTGCGATGAATATGCAAATAAAGCGTGTCCATGGCAACGCCTTTCTTAGCTAGGAAAGTGGAACAGTCAGAAATAGCAGTTGCATGTAAATTGCAAAAAGGGGGCCCATCTGAATACCTTTTTCAGTCATTAGTTGGTATTTGAATTTCCGATTAAACAATGGCCCGGCTGCTGGAATTTATTTCGAAAGGAATCGACCAGAAAAGGTTTTAACATGGTAGTATTTTTCTTCAGATCGTTTTCGACGAAAATTAATTTTTTTATGCAATGAAAAACGTTAGTTTTCCAGGTCAGATTCCATATAAATTTTGTAAATAGTGTTTAACGCATGGAATTGTTGTTGTTACAATGACAATAGCAATTGTTGTTTTGATGGAAAAAAAATGTTGCACTGATCCACTAATAATATTTTTTGTTCCATTGAAATAAATGATTTAGGTGATTTCAATAATGCAATCGTGCCTAGGTTTCGTTTATTTTGTCACTTTACGGTCATTTTGTGTAAACTTTAGGCTGTGCACACTTTACACTTTAGGCTGTAAATACCTAATTAAATTACGAATATAGTTAGTATTAACGGTATTATAAATTTCTATGACAAGTAACATTTACTCTATTTGTACTAAGAATGTTTATAATGCACTTAAAAAGTTCACTATTTTTACATTCAAAAGTACAAACATTGATTGTGATGTTTATAAATATTGATTAATGATGTTTTTTATAAATTATGAAAAAGAAAAACTTGACACTATGTATTAACAAAAATAATGACAAGCATATGCATATTTTTACAAGAACAGTATTTCAAAAATTTGCATTCCTTTTACGAACGCGAGAGAACTTCCAGAAATCTCATTTTCATTTCCCGTACCTTAGAACTCATCGCTTCAAATCAGACTCCTTCCAGAAGTTTAAAATTTCGTTTCGAACGTGGAAGGTATTCTGACATCTTTTCCAAAGGGTCGAAGGGAAGACACGGGGATGGGGGGAGGAAATATAATACTTTGGCAGACGATTCTTGCGAGACTACTTTCATGTCGACAGTTTTTCATGGTGACAGACTGCGTTGAATATGCAAATAAAGTGTGTCCATATCAACGCCTTTCTTAGCTAGGAAAGAGGAACAGTCAGAAATAGCAGCTGCATGTAAATTTCAAAAAAGGGGGCCCATCTGAATCCTTTTTTCAGTCATTAGTTGGCATTTGAATTTCCGATTGAACAATGGCCCGGCTGCAGGAATTTATTTCGAAAGGAATCGACCAGGAAAGGCGTTGGAATGGTAGTATTTTTCTTTAGAACCTTATCGACGATAATTACTTCTTCCATGCAATGAAGAGCATTAGTTTCCCAGGTCAGATTTTATATCAGTTTATGTAAATAGTGTTTAACGCATGGAGTAATGGAAATAGCAATTGTTGCTTTGGTAGAAAAAAAAAGCTGTACTGGTTCACTAACAATTTGTTTTCGTTCCATTGAAATAAATGATTTGGGTAATTTCAATAATGTAATCGTTCATAGGTTTCGTTTGTTTTGTCACTTTACGGTCATTTTGAGTACACTTTAGGCTACACTATGTGTACACTTTACACTTCAGGCTGTAAATACCTAATTAAGTTACAAATATAGTTTGTATTAACCATTATAGATTGTATGACAAGGAATATTTACTCTATTTGTGATAAGAATATACTTAAAAATTCCGTACTTTTATATTCAAAAGTACACAATTTGATTGTGATACCTATAAGTTTGATTAATGTTTATGTTTTTTTTTTAAATAATGAAAAAAAAAAAACTTAGCACAATTTATTAACAAAAATGACGCCATGCATATGTATATTTTTACAAGAACAGCATTTTAAGAATTTGCATTCCTTTTACGAAGGAGACAGAACTTCCAGAAATCTTATTTTCATTTCCCGTACCTTAGAACTCATGGCTTCAAATCAGATTCCTTCCGAAAGTTTAAAATTTCGTTTCGAACGTGGCGGTATTCTGACCATCTTCTCCAAAGGGTCGAAGGGAAGACACGGGGGAGGGGGGATATAATACTTTGGCAGACGATTCTTGCGCGACTACTTTTATGTCGACTGTTTTTCATGGTGACAGACTGCGTTGAATATGCAAATAAAGCATGTCCATGGCAACGCCTTTCTTAGCTAGGAAAAGAGGAACAGTCAGAAATAGCAGTTGCATGTAAATTGCAAAAAAGGGGGCCCATCTGAATCCCATTTTCAGTCATTAGTTGGCATTTGAATTTCCGATTAAACGATGGCCCGGCTGCAGAAATTTATTTCGAAAGGAATCGACCGGGAAAGGCATTGGCATGGTAGTATTTTTCTTTAAATAATTTTACACGAAAATTAATTATTTCATGCAGTGAAAAAGTATTAGTTTCCCAGGTCAGATTTTATATCAATTTATGTAAATAGTGTTTAACGCTTAGAGTAATGGTAATAGCAATTGTTGCTTTGATAGAAAAAAAAAGCTGCACTGGTACACTAATAATATTCTTTGTTCCATTGAAATAAATGATTTGGGTGATTTCAATAACATCGTTCCTAGGTTTCATTTGGTTTGTCGCTCTACAGTCATTTTATGTACACTTTACACTTTAGGCTGTAAATACCTAATTAAATTACAAATCTAGTTAGCATTAACTGTATTATAAATTTTGTGAGATTTTTTTTTTTTTTTTTTTTCGGATTCTTTCATATACAATAATGCATTTAAATAATATTTGCGTAACCTTTCATAAACAAGAATGCTTTGCTACAATTTTTGAACATAAGCAAGAACATTTGAATATCCTTTCCCAAATAAGAATGCGTTTTGGCAATTTTTGCACATTTTTTACCGAACGAGAATGCATTTGAATTATGCTTGAATATTCTTTCCCAAACAAGAATGCGTTCGACAATTTCTGCACACCCTTTCCCAAATAAGAATTATTTGAATAATGTTTGCATAACCTTTCTCAAACAAGAATGCGTTTCAACGATTTTGGTAAACCTTTTCCTAAACAAAAATGCATTTGAATAAGGTTTGCATATCCATTCCCAAACAAGAATGCATTTCAATAATATTTTCACATCCTTTCTCAATCCAGAATACATTAGAATAATATTTGCATATCATTTTCAAAGCAAGAATGAATTTGAATAATGTTTGCATAACCCAAGCAAAAATGTATTTGATGGAATTTTATTAACTCTTTTCTAATAAGAATAAGCTAAGAAAAATTTTGTAAGTCCTTTCACAATAAAGTTAAAAAGGTTTTCATTTTAAGAGTGATTACGATTTAATATTATTTGTTCAATACTCTGAATGACTGAATAAAAATATATTTTATGATAATTACTACTCCGAGATTTTCTTTAAAGAAATAACTTTATTTCAAGTTCCGAAACCTCTGAATAATAAATAAGTAGCTTTTTTTTTTTAAGTAATCAAAAAATTCTGGACAAAAAAATAAAAAAGATTATAAATTCACTATCTCGGTCTGAAGTAGAAAATGGCGGCGAGCAAATATCTCTGCGGAAGTCTTAATGCTAAAAAATTCAATAATGTTGTCTGCATGTTGAACGAGAACTTTTTTTTTGGCTTCAGACCAAAGCTACTCCCTTTCGGTTAAGATTTTATCTCACACATTTCTTTCTTTGCTTTCTAGCAACACTTTTCAAATAAAAAATTGTAAGTCTGGTTTCATTTACAATAGCTTCCATTCTTGGCATGAGACTTAAAAAAAATTATTGCTGTAACTAAACTAGGTCTACTCTAAAATGTTTCGATTTGTACATATACATTTATTCTTCGTCTTTGAGATTTATTGATATAAAAGCAATGCAATAAACTAAATAAACGACTTTGTTTTAGTAACTTATTTAAGCATGTTAATTTAAAGCATATGAACTATTTACTTTAAATGATGTGGAATACTTATTAAAAATGATAATTTACATGGTTAAATAAAAAATTTCCTGGTATTATGGAAAAATGTATCAAAGAGAATTTGAAAAAGTATAATCTTTTAATTTCTTTTAAAATGTAATTTTATTAATTTTCATTCAAAGATGGCAAAACCTATGCTGAAAAATATTTTTTTTTTGTATCATATAACGATTAATGTGTTATTTATTTGAAGGTGAAGCATCTTTGATGTAACTAGGAATTAAAGTATGCTGTATTTTTACATTTTAGTATTGCTATGCAATTTTTAAAAATTTTTTTTAATATAATTTGTGAAATAAATGTTATCATACAAAATATTGGCGTCAAATTGGTGTCAAATATTGGCACCAGTTTACTGCGTGAAATAATTTTGTTTATATTATTCAATGATTTATTTTTAGGTTACTATATATATATACAATAATATCTTTGAATTGAAGTAAAATACACTTGCCTTAAGTTTTGATGCACTCCATTAAGGAATAAATAAAGTTAAAAAAGGGGTTTAAATAAATGATCATCAGTAACTTGATTAAAATATGAAAGATTCATATATACCAGAATTGTTTTTTAAAAATTGGACATTTATGCAGAAGTCAAAGGGAATTACGAATGACCCTCTTTAAAATTTTTTTAATGTTTGTTGATCTTCCATTATGCATACAAAGATAATGTTGGTAATGTCTAGGAGAAATGGTTTATCAAATTTATTAGGATGGAAGACGATAGGATGGATCGTCACATAATTATCTGTTGCTTTAATTTATCTAACAGTGTGGTTCAAAGACTCAGGGATCAGTTATAGTACAATAAATCAGTTCATAACGTATCTAATACAGGTTACAAACATATTGCAAATATTTCTGCAGATCGTTTTCTAGCATTTGTAAGCCGAAACAGAAGAAAGATACCATGCCTTAATTTATTTCAGCTTATTTTCCGTAACAAAGACGGGAATATTTTCTAGTACGGTACGAAGGCGCCTTTTACAGATGATTCTATTTTAAGATGGCAGCTAGTTTGTCTTCCTAACTGACGACAGAGGAGTGACTATTTATGTTACATTGAGCAAGAGAGCACATTACATGGACCATAGATCACTGGGTTTCTCTACTTTTCGCAGACTAGTCTAGGTTGAGTGTAGAAAATGATTCAGATCGCCTACTGATCAGAAGAGTGCAAAGAATCAGATACCATCAATTTAACATTTCTGAAAAAAATAGTTATAGAGTAGGTGAAATCACTCTAGGTATTAACACCGAAGTGCATATGCTCCATGGATGTGAATGTATACTTCGTCTTTTGTCGTGACATATCCGATTATATACATTTATTGTCCATATGTATGTAAACATATTTTTGATCCATGTATCAATACATATGCTGGTGCTATCATTAAAGAATCCAACGTAATGTATGTTATGCAAGTATGTTGATGATAATCTTGAAGATCGAGATTTGCGATGAACAGAATGGACAGGACAATCACTGGACCTTATTCTTATAAAGTTTCTTTAAGGCTAAACTTCACAGAAAATGGACCGCCTTAAGTTCTCCTTCAAGGTTTTTAAATAAACTGAAATAGTTAAATGTGTTCATTTCACACATAACTTAATTCATGATAAGAATGTCAATGTCATCAATAATTTACAGATGGGAGAGACGTTTCTTTTTAAAACGGATTTATTTAATTTTTTAAGATGATTATGTATTTTCTTTCCATAATATAATAAATTTTTGTATAAAATGTAATTATTTATGCATCAAGTTTGTTTCATGCATAAATATGTTAATGAATAAATATTTTTAGTAGTATTTTTTTGTACAATTCTACCCAAATTACATTATTTTATGTGCATTTGTTTGCACATTAGATGCTTTAGTAAAAGATGCTGCTAGATAACTTTAGTAAAAGATGCTTCTAGATAACTTTTAGTAAAAGCTTTAACTTAATTCTTTTTTGTCTTTTTAACAAAAGGTAGTTCAATTATAACTTGTAAACTAGGGAATTTCTGTTATATTTATAATGTGTTTGAGTTAAAACGGAAATAATCTTTTGAAAACTGGTTCATCAAGTTTCCATGGTTACTGCTCAAATTATATCTCGACATGAAATAGCATATACAGTTGCTTCTCGTTATACAACTACTTTTTATATCCAGAGTTCAGATAATTCAAAAGTTTTTTAAGTCATAATCTAGACAAAGTCGTCAAATATATCGCACTTTCTTTTTGTCTGTTAACATGGGCGATATAATGAAATACTGTAAAGCAATTCAAAAACAATGAAAAGCAATTTAATTGTTTTTAAGCAATTCAAAGCATGATGGAATCTTGACAGGCTTGAGAAAAACTCACGATCTGATGCCATTCTTATCCGGTTACCATTGGCTTTTCACGTGCATGTGAAGTCTAAACTAATTGCTGCTTAACAATAATTTTTTGTGTAAGATACAAAATATATAAATATATAACTGTATAACAAAAACAATTGAAACAAAGTAAACCAAACACAAAGGACAAAACCATGTCCTTTTGACGTCAACAAACTTTCACATAATTCGTGTTAATTCACTTTTTACTTTATGGCACTATTAGCAGCCACTGGAACTAACGAGACTCCATCTTCCGCCGGTAAGAACCTTCATCAATTAGCAACATTACAAGTTGCTTAAAACAACAAGGCCGATGCCACGGACATCCCCAATTAGAGCAGCTGCTTCAGTCAGCATCTCCGCTTTTTAATCAACAGACATCTAAGAAAAGGAGTTTTCCTTTTTTTTTTTGCAATTGAGGCAATCAGTGGTCCACCTTTCTTAGAAATGACCACAAAAAGCCAAGAGTCCTGATCAAAAGGTGTGCTCTTTGAACCAATTCAAAGAATTCATTCATTTGAATGAATTCATTCATTTAACCAACGAATTCATTCATTTAACCAATGAATTCATTCATTTAATGGATTCATTCCTTTAACCAAAGAATTCACTCATTTAACCGACGAATTCATTCATTTGAATTAAAAGTATGATAGAGACTTGAGAAGCATGAGAAAAACTCAGGATTTGACGTTATTCTTATCCGGTTACCATTGACTTTTTATGTACACGTGTAGTCTAAACCTAATTGCTGCTTAACAATAATTTTTTGTGTAAGATACAAAATATACAAATATGCAACTGTATAACAACAACAATTGAAACAAAGTAAACCAAACACAAAGGACAAAACCATGTCCTTTTGACGTCAACAAACTTTCACATAATTCGTGTTGATTCACCTTTTACTTTATGGCACTATTAGCAGCAACTGGAATTAACGAGTCCTCGGCTTCCGCCGGTAAGAACCTTCATCAATTAGCAACATTACAAGTTGCTTAAAACAACAAGGCCGATGCCACGGACATCCCCAATTAGAGCAGCTGCTTCAGTCAGCATCTCCGCGTTTTAATCAACAGACATCTAAGAAAAGGAGTTTTCCTTTTTTTTTTTGCAATTGAGGCAATCAGTGGTCCACCTTTCTTAGAAATGAGCACAAAAAGCCAAGAGTCCTGATCAAAAGGTGTGCTCTTTGAACCAATTCAAAGAATTCATTCATTTGAATGAATTCATTCATTTAACCAACGAATTCATTCATTTAACCAAAGAATTCATTCATTTAACCAACGAATTCATTCATTTAATGGATTCATTCCTTTAACCAAACAATTCACTCATTTAACCGACGAATTCATTCATTTGAATTAAAAGTATGATAGAGACTTGAGAAGCATGAGAAAAACTCAGGATTTGACGTTATTCTTATCCGGTTACCATTGACTTTTTATGTACACGTGTAGTCTAAACTAATTGCTGCTTAACAATAATTTTTTGTGTAAGATATAAAATATACAAATATGCAAGTGTATAACAACAACAATTGAAACAAAGTAAACCAAACACAAAGGACAAAACCATGTCCTTTTGACGTCAACAAACTTTCACATAATTCGTGTTGATTCACCTTTTACTTTATGGCACTATTAGCAGCAACTGGAATTAACGAGTCCTCGGCTTCCGCCGGTAAGAACCTTCATCAATTAGCAACATTACAAGTTGCTTAAAACAACAAGGCCGATGCCACGGACATCCCCAATTAGAGCAGCTGCTTCAGTCAGCATCTCCGCGTTTTAATCAACAGACATCTAAGAAAAGGAGTTTTCCTTTTTTTTTTTGCAATTGAGGCAATCAGTGGTCCACCTTTCTTAGAAATGAGCACAAAAAGCCAAGAGTCCTGATCAAAAGGTGTGCTCTTTGAACCAATATAATCCAATCCATTTTCTGTCTCAGTGGATTTTTTTCCCCCCCAATTCTTGGTGACTTTTCTTTTTTTTTTTGCTTTGTATTTTCTTTATTTCCTGATTTTTCTTGACCAACTGTTCGACTCGACAGTCTTTTGTTCCTTTGGGAAAAATCATTAATTTTTATTTTTATCTTCAGGTGTTTCCTTACAAGCAGGAAGGTAATTTAACTTGTAATAGCATTGCAACTTTTATATACGTTTACAAGTAACTATCTCGGAATTTTTTTTTAGATTTATTAAGAGAAATAAATAAAATAGATTGAATGGAGACATTCATTGAGTTGGTATTTCTAAATTATGTAGTATATTTTTTTTAGATTGTATAACAACTAATTGTTTCTTTTCTGAAACAATTTCGCAATTTTTCTCATTTTTTGACATAAAGTTAAAAAATATTAAATCAAATTTCTAAATTTTATGTGTTCAAAATAAATTGAAACTAGGAAGTAAATCTGAATGTTTGTTTTTTGTTGAAAGGTCTACTACATGTGTAAAATAGTTAGCATATATAATCTAGTAGGACTATATTTAGATATATAAGTATGGTCTACAAGATTTTATCATCTTCTTTTACAAAAAAAAAAAAAAAAATAATCAGTACTAAAAGGTAATGTATAAATATAAAGTTTTTGCTATAAAAGTTGTAGTAGTATTTTGCTTCTTTTTTTATGTCATTTTATTCAATAATATATTTTTATACTTAAGTAGATCGTAATTTATTTCAATAAAATTAGCAAAGAAGAATTTTATTGTAAAACCAATTTATCCTCTGATATTTTATCTACTAAAATTAATACAGTTAAATAACTAAAATGTAAACGAAAAAGCAAATACTTTCGAAAAAATTTAATTATAAATGTTCTGTTGAAACTCCTTTAGTTTAGCAGCTTGATGGCCAATTAGCTAGTGCTCTGGCCTTTGATGCTATAGACTTCAGTTTCGAATCCTAGTGGTGGTACGGATATTTGTTAGTGGTTCGGAATCCAAGTTAAATTGTAGTTCCCAGTCAAATTAGCCTAAATTGTGCACAAAATGGCTATAGAGCGACAAACCAAACCAGAACCTTTAGTTCAGGGTATAATAATACTGTTTTAAAACATATTACAAATATGTAGATTTTGTGTGAATAAATATATTGAAAATATTCAATACTTATCCACACAAAATTTAAAAAAATTAAATATTGAATTTTTTGCTTTTTTTCAGCATTTTCTCATTGTATAATGTATTTTATATTTTTTAAATTTTGCAAATATTTCGCGGTATAGAGTTTTCAGGAATACAGAAAGTAATACTATGCTTCAACAAATATTTAATGCCTCACATGAAAAAAAATAGCATTAAAATATTTAAGAAAGACTCATATTCATTTTGGATAATTTTTTTAAAATTTTATTTACTACGAAAAAAAATATTACTTGCATGATGTATATTTCATTTTATTAAATCTCCTATTAATTAATTTTTAATATTAATTTTTTAAGTTGTTTAACATGCTAAGTAAAAAAATTAATAATATAGAAAAGAATTAACTGTCCGTTAACTTTAAAGTGATTAAAGAAAACATTAAAACTCAGCGTAACACAAAAGCTACTAAATCTTTGATGTCTGCGTTAGTGCTTCAGGCGTCAAAATTTAACAATGTGAAAGAATATGAGGGCGCCACAAATGGGCTCTATAACTCAGTAACCAGTGATGCAGCAAAAAGGGTTTTAAAATATGCAGATTTTAAAAAAGAACACATTTTTTTTTCAATCCTTGGGCTTTCTCTCTACTTCATTGTCCTTGGCTAACACTGGAGAAAGTTTTATTCCGTGGAACTTTTTTTTTCCCGCCAATTCTTTTCCTCGCCACTGAGCATTACTTTTTTATTACACTGTTTCCATCACTTTTCCGTTTCCAACTTTTTCTTGCTGAAACTTGTGTGGATGACGCTGGTGCAAGATGTGACAGGAAATTCCAGTTACTGGAGCATTGGAGCTTTAACCTGTTTTAAACTTAGTGGAAGTATTTGTCTGGGTAGTTTATCGTGCACCAAACGTTCTTCATTATATCTTTAAATTTAAAAGATATATCATAATGTTTTTATTAACATAGACTTGCATAACTTTTTCTAATAAAATAGAGACGCATTTTTGAATCAGTATAGTGATTAAAATTATTTTATCTGTCTTCATATATATTATCAAAATATATCCAAGCACACTTTCATGTGATTGTTTTTATGGTATTACCGATTACATTGACTTATATGCCACGCAGCAATCGATATTTAGATTACATAGATTAAGCATAGATATTTTCCAAACATTGTACAGATTTTAAATATATAAATAGGTAAATTAATTTTCTTTATTATTAAAAAATATAAGCTTCTAAAAATTTTTTTAGTTTCGTTAAATTTAAAAAACATTGTTTTATTTTTATTTCTGAGTATTATTACAATTATTTTATTCATCTTCTTCTTTATTGGAGGGCCGTTTCTACGTGCAGGGCCGTTTGCCTACTTGCAGATTTCAAGACAAGTTTTTCTTTTTTAAGGGTTAGAGTTATCAGACCTACTCCCAACTCTCTACAGTCATATTAGACTGGGACCAATAGTTTAAAGCGGATACCGAACCACTACAAAAATCCATGGCACCGACGAGGCTCGAAGCCTGTGGTACCGAGCACTATTCACTTGGCCATCATGTCCCTTTATTTTATTCATACAGAATTATAATATATTTTTTATTTAATAATACTTTACTAAATAATAATAATATTTTACTTAATTATAATATTTTACTTAATAATAATACTTTACATACTAATACTTTACTTAATTATAATATTTTGCTTAATAATAATACTTTACATACTAATACTTTACTTACTTAATAATACTTCACAGAATTCTTTACTTAACATACTTATTCTGAAAAAAAAACGAATTTTGTATCAAACAGAGTGATATTATTTATTGAACTCAGGGATAATTTTGTTCAGAGAGCAGTCCTTGATGACAAATAATACTAGCTCATTCGAAATATGTATATTAAGATATAGTAGCAGTTACAGAATAATGAATAGTTTATTGCAAAAAATGTAAAATAGAATAGTCGATATAATGATAGACATTTCATTACTTTTTCTCAAATGGACTTTTGTAACCCAATTTATTCGTTTGAAATTAATTAAATCCGCACGAAAATTTTTATATACATATTTATATGCTGAGTATTGATACAATGAAATCAAATATTTATCAATTTATTAGTGCAGTTATAACAATTAAAAGTTATGCTAATTTATTATTATTGCTAATCAAATTTCTTAAGTTGTAAAAACTTTAAATAAATTTAAATATTTGGAATTTTTATACAAAACGTTTTATTTTGCAAGTTACAAATTTAAACGATTATTAGTGGTTGAATTTTTTTACCTTTCTAATAACATACGTATCCAGAGTTCAAGTAATTAATATGCTTTTTCATACAAAGTGCTCAAGTAATTAATATATGTTTCAATATATTCAAAGTAATTAATATGTGTTTTCATACCCGAAATTCCAAAAGACTCTTTTGTTGTTAGAAAAAAATTAATGACATTTAAATATTAATGCCAAAGCATTAATATATACATGCTATAAATAACCAATTTTCTATGCATTATAATCAAAAGGAAACAGATTTAATTTCTTTTTTTATAAAGAAAGATAATTAAAAATAACATGATATTTATTACTTTAACAGTAGAATAAAAATATTTTCTGTAGAATATGAAGGAAAATACCCAAAAAATAATTAAACTATTTCGGTGTTACGAAAAGCTTGTATTAAAAATATCTATTAAGTATGCATGATTAAATATGCATTTAGTATACCACAATTTGTTCCTTTAATTTATTAATAAATCAATTATCAAATTACGATTAAAGCTTTTCAGTAATGAAAAAAAAATGGTTAATAGCTTTGAAGCATACTACTAAAATTCAGTAGATAACATGAAATTGATTTGCTGTCATAGATGCAAATTCCATTAATTTTTCGGAGGAACAAGTACAAAAAATGGCGTATTCGATGTTCTATATAACAATAAATGTTATATCTTATATTTAAAAGAAGGCTAAGCTGTTAGTAAGATAAAAAAAAAACCTCTTAAAATAACTGGTATGGTATAAAATGTTAATATAGGAATAATTTACCATGACCAAATATTTTGACATGGTATAAGCAATAATTATAAAGGAGATATAGAAATAATAAAATTTAGAACTTTTTATAACATTTTTATAAGTTAAAGAATACCTGAGATACATATTTGTTTCTATTAATTTTCTATTATATTATTTGACATAGACCTTTATCGTTTATTTACTGTTTGATATCTAGGTTTGTAGACATTTTGTCCATCTTTTGGCTTAATATCTTAGTGCTGATATAAACCTTTTATTTCTTTTTAACATTTGATATATTAGTTAACATAGATGTTTGTTTTTCTCTACATATTGTTACTTTAGTATGTATGGATTTTCTTCCCATCACTGTGTGCTATTTCAACTAATATAAACCATTTATTTTTTTTTATTTACTTTAGTTAATATATATTGGTTAGGCCCAAATATTTGATATTGGCCCTTAATTTACAAGTCCATATAAATAATCATAAACTTTCGTTACTGTCTGACATCTTGGTATATGCAGACATTTTGGCCATCTTTAAAATTAAATATCTTAGTGGTGATATAAACCTTTTATTTCTTGTAATCATTTAAAGTTTTTGTTAATATTGATGTTTTTTTTTCTTTGATACTTTTGTAGGGACAGATTTTGTCACCCTTTATTGCGTGCTAATTCATTGTAAATCTTTAATTTATTTTTATTTAAGTTAAGCACAAGTATTTAATATTGGGTTTTAACTTACTAGTCCATATAAATATACATAAGCTGTAAGTTAAAATATACTGGATTTTGTGGTATTTTCTTCAAAGATAAAAATATATTAATATACATTTTCATTTCTTTTTACGAAATCATTTCAATAATTAATTTTAAAAATGTTATCAGTTAAGCAGCATTATTAATCATTAAGTATGCAGCAAAAATAAAACCATCAATTCCAAGTAACTAATATTAATAATATGTATTTTCATTTCTTTTTACAAAATCATTTTAATAATTAATTTTAAAAATGTTTGCTTTCCTTCATTTTGCATCAAGTAATAAATTCAGTTAAACAGTATTATCAAAAAGTATGCAGAAAAAATAAAATCATAAATCCCTACTAACTAATAAGCACACCTTAGCTTTGTAACTGGGACACAAAAGAAATCAAACCTTCCATGACATAAAACCCTGAAGGCAACTTCTGAAAGTGAGGCGTAAAACCATGCATAAATATTTCTCGTCTGGAAAAGAAATCTTTTGGATGATAATTTTTGACGTATGAATCAACCTTCATTCACCCATCATCATCATTTTTTACCACAGATTATATTCTTTAACAGATAATGGAACTAATTAGGAAAACCTGCCAAGCCTAGACAGACCCCTCGGAGTTGTTTTCCACTTGAGATGTTCCTTACGACTGATGTCTTCTTGTGACAGAACAGTTTGCACTGCTTTATCAAGGCTCAACTGGGCAATTAGTGGACGTGAGGGCACACACACACAAAAAAAAGAATAATAATAATTCAGAAAAATTAATGATTTCTTAGTAGTTATCTGAGGCGGTGCTTGGAGACGAGGCTTTCTGAACCGGAATGAAATCTTAAAGGGTCGTATTGTTTGAGGTAAGTTAAAAGGGTGCAGAAAAAAAATTATCTTTTGCAATTAAGCAATATTTGTCTTCCATGTTAATTATTTCTGATGGATAAAAAATTATTCTTGATCAGCAATTAGTTTCCAAAATGTTTGATATTAATGATTTGTCAAAACTATATGACGTGCCCCCCGGGATTAATAACAAGCTTCATATTAAAGAATTGTGATTAAAGCTTTCATCTGATACAAATTTTTTATTTATTTTTTTACTACATTAGTTAATATATTAGTTAGGCACAAGTATTTGATATTGGCCCTTAATTTATAAGTCCATATAAATATTTCTTTACCGATTGGCATATTGGTTTATGCAGACAATTTAGCCATCTTTAGAGCTTAATATCTTAGTGGTGATATAAGCCTTTTATTTATTGTGAATGCTTTATATCTTAGTTAATATAGATGTTTGCTTTTCTCTACAGTTTGATACTTTAGTATATATAGATTTTGTTCCCTTTATTCTGTGATAAATCATTGTAAATCTTTCATTTATTTCTTTATTTAAGTTAACATATTAGCTAGGTACAAGTATTTGATATTGCCCCTTAAATTAAAAGTCCATATAAATATTCATAAGCTTTTGTTACTGTCTGACATCTTGGTTTATGTAGACATTTTGGTCATCTTTAGAACTAAATATCTTAATAATAATATAAGCCTTATATTTTATGTTTTATTTAATATAGATGTTTGTTACTTCTACTTTTTGATACTTTTGTAGATACAGATTGTGTTCCCTTTATTGTGTGATAAATCGTTGTAAATATTTTATTTATTTTTAATGAATTTAAGCACAAGTATTTGATATTAGCCTTTAATTTGCAAGTGCATGTAATTCAAAATCATTTTAATAATTAATTTTTAAAATTTTTGCTTTCATTCACTTTGCCTCAAGTAATAAATTCTGTTAAGCAATATTATCAATCAAAAAGTATGCAGCAAATTTAAAATCATAAATTCCAAATAACTAATAATCACACTTTAGCTTTGTTACTCGGACACAAAAGAAACCAAACCTTCCATGACATAAAACCCTGATGGCAACTCCTGAAAGTGAGGCGTAAAACCATGCATAAACATTTCTCTTTTGGAGAAAGAAATCTTTTGGATGATAATTTTTGACGTATGAATCAACCTTCATTCACCCATCATTATCGTTTTTTCCCACAGATTATATTCTTTAACAGATAATGGAACTAATTAGGAAAACCTGCCAAGCCTAAACAGACCCCTTGGAGGTGTTTTCCACTTGAGATGTTCCTTACGACTGATGTCTTCTTGTGACAGAACAGTTTGCACCGCTTTATCAAGGCTCAACTGGGCAATTAGTGGACGTGAGGGCACAAAAAAAAAAGAATAACAATAATTCAGAAAATTAATGATTTCTTAGTAGTTATCTGAGACTGTACTTAGAGACAAGGCTTTCTGGACCGGAATGGAATCTTAAAGGGTGTGTGGAATGCTCGAATTGTTTGAGGTAAGTTAAAAGGGTGTAGAAAAAAATTATCTTTTGCAATTAAGAAATATTTATCTTCCATGTTAATTATTTCTTCTGGATAAAAAATTATTCTTAATCAGTAATTTGTTTCCAAAATATTGGATATTAAAGATTTGTCAAAAGTGTATGACGTGTCCCCAGGAATTAATAACAAGTTTTATATTAAAGAAGAGTAATTAAGCAATTTTCATTTCTGATTAATGGTTAAACTATCTAATTTTTATGCCAAAACAAATATTTTTTCCATCATTACAAATATTCAGATTTTTTTTATGTAATTATTATATTTATTTTGATTTAAATGAAATGCTAATTACAGATAAATTTCACAGCATATAATTATTAATTATTTTTAAACGATGCATAAGAATTACATGTAGAAATGAAATATCCAATATTAAATATTAGTTGAATTTTAAATTTTTTGAAATGCACATTATATATTTTGTAATTAAAATAGAGTTATGTGATATTATTTAAACTACTGAATTTAAATTATTGATAATATATATATATCAGTGGTCTAACTAAATTTTAGGCATATTGAACTAAATTTGAAATTTAAAAGTTTGATGAATGTTTATAAAGAAGCAAATCAAAAGATATTAATTAATGAAGCATAATGAAGCAATTGGTAGACAAAATGACAATTTTTCGAGACTAAGAAACGCAAAAGTTATCCCGCAGACATATATTAGTTAGGCATAAATAATTGATATTGGTCTTAAATTTATAAATCAATGTAAATATGCATAATCTGAAAGTTAAAATACAATGAATATTATGGTATTTTCTTCAAAGATAAAAAAAATATTAATATGCATTTTCATTTCTTTTTACAAAATCATTTTAATAATTAATTTTAAAAGTGTCATTCATTTTTCATTAAGTAACAAATTCTGTTAAACAACATTAGCAAAAAAAAATTATACAGAAAAAATAAAACCATAAATTCCAAATAACTAATAAGAACACCTTAGCTTTGTTACTCGGACACAAAAGAAATCAAACCTTCCATGACATAAAACCCTGAAGGCAACTCCTGAAAGTGAGGCATAAAACCATGCATAAATATTTCTCTTTTGGAAAAGAAATCTTTTTGATGATAATTTTTGACGTATGAATCAACCTTCATTCACCCATCATCATCATCATTTTTCCACAGATTATATTCTTTAACAGATAATGGAACTAATTAGGAAAACCTGCCAAGCCTAAACAGACCCCTTGGAGGTGTTTTTCACTTGAGATGTTCCTTACGACTGATGTCTTCTTGTGACAGAACAGTTTGCACCGTTTTATCAAGGCTCAACTAGGCAATTAGTGGACGTGAGGGCACAAAAAAAAATAATAACAATAATTCAGAAAATTAATGATTTCTTAGTAGTTATCTGAGGAGGTACTTAGAGACGAGGCTTTCTCGACTGGAATGAAATCTTAAAGGGTGCAAGGGTCGGATTGTTTAAGGTAAGTTAAAAGGGTGCAGAAAAAATTATCTTTTGCAATTAAGAAATATTTGTCTTCCATGTTAATTATTTCTTGGGGATAAAAAATTATTCTTGATCAGCAATTAGTTTTCAAAATGTTTGTTATTAATGATTTGTCAAAACTGTATGACGTCCCCGAGGAATTAATAACGAGTTTTATATTAAAGAAGAGTGCATTTCAGCTGATACAAATCTTTTATTTATTTTTTTACTTTAGTTAATTTATTATTTAGGACAAGTATTTGATATTGGCCCTTCATTTACAAATCCATACAATATACATAAGCTTTTGTTACTGTCTGATATCTTGGTTTATGGAGACCTTTTGCCCATCTTTAGAGTCTAATATCTTAGTGGTAATATAAGACTCTTATTTCTTGTAAACATTTGATATCTTAGTTAATATCGATGTTTATTTTTGTCTACCTTTTGATACTTTAGTATGTACAGTTAGGGTTCTCTTTATTGAGCGATATTTAAGCTTATAAATTTTTTATATTTTTTTTTGTTACTTAAGTTAATTTATAAGCACAAGTTTTTGATATTGGCTCTTACTTCACAAGTCAAGCCTTTGCAAATTATAATATTTTTAAATACACACAAGCTGAATGTTGAAATATACTGAATTTAATAGTATTTTCTTCAAAGATTAAAAAATATTATTATGCATTTTGATTTCTTTTTACAAAATCATTTTAATAATTAATTTTAAAGATGTTTGCTTTCATTCATTTTGCATCAAGTAATAAATTCAGTTAATCACCATTAGCAATAAAAATTTATCCAGCAACAATAAAATCATAAATTCCAAATAACTAATAAGCACATCTTAGCTTTGTTACTCGGACACGAAAGAAATCAAATATTCCATGACATAAAACGCTAAGGCAACTCCAGAAAGTGAGGCGTAAAACCATACATAAATTTTTCTCTTTTGGAAAAGAAATCTTTTCGATGATAATTTTTGACGTATGAATCAACCTTCATTCACCCATCACCATCATTTTTTTTCCACAGATTATATTCTTTAGCAGATCATGGAACTAATTAGGAAAACTTGCCAAGCCTAAACAGACCCCTTGGAGGTGCTTTACATTTGAGATGTTCCTTACGACTGTTGTTTTCTTGTGACAGAACAGTTTGCATCGCTTAATCAAGGCTCAACTGGGCAATTAGTGGACATGAGGGCACAAAAAAAAAGAATAACAATAAGTCAGAAAATTAATGATTTCTTAGTAGTCATCTGAGGCTGTACTTAGAGACAATGCTTTTGGACCGGAATGGAATCTTAAAAGGTGTGTGCAAGTGTTGGATTGATTGAGGTAAGTTAAAAGGGCCCAAAAAAAATTATCCTCTGCAATTAAGAAATATTTGTCTTCCACGTTAATTATTTCTTGGGGATAAAAAATTATTCTTGATCAGCAATTAGTTTTCAAAATGTTTGATATTAAAGATTTGTCAAAACTATATGACATGCCCCCAGGAATTAATAACGAGTTTCATGTTTAAGAAGAGTGTTTAAACATTTCAGCTGATACAAGTCTTTTATTTATTTTTTTACTACTTTAGTTTATATATTAGTTAGACACAAGTATTTGATGTTGGCCCTTAATTTAAAAGTCCATATAAATATACATAATCTTCTTTACTGTCTGATATCTTGGTTTAAGTAGACATTTTGGCTTAGTGGTAATATAAGACTTTTATTTCTTGTAAACATTCAATATTTTGGTTAATATAGATGTGTTTTGTCTCTACTGTTTGATACTTTAGTATGCACAGATTTTGTTCCCTTTAGTGTGGGATAAATGGTTGTAAATTTTTTTTATTTAATTTTTATTTAAGTCAAGCGCAAGTATTTGATATTGGACTTTAAATTACAAGTCCTTGTAGATATACATAAGCTGAAAGTTAAAATATACTGAATTTTATAATATTTTCATCAAAGATTAAAAAATGCATTTTTATTTCTTTCTACAAAATCATTTTAATAATTAATTTTAAAAATGTTTGCTTTCATTCATTTTGCATCGAATAATAAATTCAGTTAAATAACAGCATGAATCAAAATTTATGCAGCAAAAATAAAATCGTAAATTTCAAATAACTAATAAGTACACCTTAGCTTTGTCGCTCAGACACAAAAGAAAGCAAACCTTCCCTGACATAAAACCCTGAAGGCAACTCCTGAAAGGGAGGTGTAAAACCATGCATAAATATTTCTCTTTTGGTAAAAAAAATCTTTTTGATGATAATTTTTGACGTATGAATCAACCTTCATTCACCCATCATCATCATTTTTTTAACAGATTGTGTTCTTTAACAGATAATGGAACTAATTAGGAAAACCTGGCATGCCTAAACAGACCGCTTGGAGGTGTTTTCCACTTGAGATGTTCCTTACGACTGATGTCTTCTTGTGACAGAACAGTTTGCACCACTTTATCAAGGCTCAACTAGGCAATTAGTGGACGGAGGGCACCAAAAATAAAAGAATGACAGTAATTCCAAAAATTAATGATTTCTTAGTAGTTATCTAAAGCTGTACTTAGAGACGAGGCTTTCTGGACCGGAATGGAATCTTAAAGGGTGTGTGCAAGGGTCAGATTGTTTGAGGTAAGTTAAAAGGGTGCAGAAAAAAATTATCTTTTGCAATTAAGAAATATTTGTCTTCCATGTTAATTTCATGTGGTTAAAAAATTATTCTTGATCAGCAATTAGTTTCCAAAATGTTTGATATTAAAGATTTGTGAAAACTGTATGACGTGCCCCCAGGAATTAATAACAAGTTTAATATTGAAGAAGAGTAATTTAGCATTTTTAATTTCTGATTAATGGCTAAACTATCTAAAAAATTTTTTTTGTCACAACAAATATTTTTGTTATTGTTACACACCTTAATAATTTTGTTTTGAATAATTATTATATTAATTTTGATTTAAATGAAATATTAATTAAATATAAATTTAAGTATACATAACTATTAATTAATTTTTAAATACTACATATGGATTAAATATAGAAATAAAATATCCAATATTAAATAATATCTAAATTATGAGTTTTAATTTTTTAAATACGCATTAAATAATCTGTTTTTAAAATAGAGTTATGTGATGTTTTTTGTTGACTATTGAATTAAATTATAGATAATATATATGTTATTAGTTTAATTAAATTTTAGGCAATAATATTGAATTAAATTTGAAATTTAAAAGTTTGATAAATGTTTATAAAGAAGCAAATCAGAATTACAAAATAATTAACGCATAATGAGGCAGATAGTAGACAAATTGGCATTCTTTCAAGACTACGAAACACAAAAGTGACTCGGGACATATATATTAAGAAGACAAAAAATATTCGATATTGTTCTTTAATTTACAAATTCATATAAATGTACCTAAGCTGAAAGTTAAAATGTACTGGATTTTTATGGTATT
This sequence comes from Caerostris darwini, assembly GCA_021605075.1. Classification (NCBI taxonomy): domain Eukaryota; kingdom Metazoa; phylum Arthropoda; class Arachnida; order Araneae; family Araneidae; genus Caerostris; species Caerostris darwini. Next base: position 647,989 of record BPLQ01002030.1, read on the forward strand.
TTCTCCAAAGACAAAAATATATAAATATGCATTTTCATTCCTTTTTACAGAATCATTATAATAATTAATTTTAAAAATTTTTGCTTTCATTCATTTTGCATCAAGTAATGCAAAAGCAAATCTTGAAAGTGAGGCGTAAAACCATGCATAAATATTTCTCTTCTGGAAAAGAAATCTTTTTGTTGATGATTTTTGATGTATGAATAAACCTTCATTCAGCCATCATCATCATCATTTTTTTTCAACAGATTATGTTCTTTAGCAGATAATGGAACTAATTAGGAAAACCTGCTAGGCCTAAACAGACCCCTTGGAGGTGTTTTCCACTTGAGATGTTCTTTACGACTGATGTCTTCTTGTGACAGAACAGTTTGCACCGCTTTATCAAGGCTCAACTAGGCAATTAGTGGACGTGAGGGCACAAAAAAAAGAATAACAAAAATTCGGAAAATTAATGATTTCTTAGTAGTTATCTGAGGCGGTACTTAGAGATGAGGCTTTCTGGACCGGAATGGAATGTTAAAGGGTGCAAGGGTCGGATTGTTTGAGGTAAGTTAAAAGGGAAAAAATTATCGTTTGCAATTAAGAAATATTTGTCTTCAATGTTAATTATTTCTTGCGGATAACAAATTATTCTTGATCAGCAATTAGTTTCCAAAATGTTTGATATTAAAGATTTGTCAAAACTATATAACGTGCCCCCAGGAATTAATAACGAGTTTTATATTAAAGAAGAGTGCTTCAAAATTTCATCTGAATCACAAATCTTTTTTTTATTTTTTTACTACTTAAGTTAATATATTAGTTAGGCACAAGTATTTGATATTGGCCCTTAATTTAGAAGTCCAAATGCATAAGTTTTCTTTACTGTCTGAAATCTTGGTTTAAGGAAACATTTAGGTCCTCCATACTTTTATTTCTTGTAAACATTTGATATTTTAGTTAATATAGATGTTTGTTTTACTCTACTTTTTGATACTTTTGTAGGTACAGATTTTGTTCACTTTATGGAGTGATAAATCATTGTAAATCTTTAATTAATTTTTTTTATTTAAGTAAACATATTAGTTAAGCAGAAATATTTGACATTGAACCGTAATTTATAAGTCCATATAAGTATACATAAGCTTTCGTTATTTTCTTTTATCTCAGTTTATGCAGACATCTTGGTAACCTTTAGAACTAAATATCTTAGTGGTAATAAAATCTTTTTATTTCTTGTAAACATTTGATATTCAATCAATATAAATGTTTGTTTTTCTCTACCGTTTCATGTACGTTTTTTTGTGTCGTTAGTATGTAGAGATTTTGTTTTTTATTGTGTGGTAAATCATTGTAAATCTTTTATTTATTTTTTTTTATTTATTATATTAGTTAAACACAAGTATTTAATATTGGCCTTTAATTTACAAGTCCATGTAAATATACATAAGTTGAAAGTTAAAATAGACAGGATTTTATAATATTTTCTTAAAAGATAAAAAAGTACTAATATGCATTTTTACTTCTTTTTACAAAATCATTTTAATAATTATTTTTAAAAATGCTTGCTTTCCTTCATTTTGCATCTAGTAATAAATAAGTTAAGCAGAAAATCAAAAGACAATCAATAAGGCAGAATAAAGTTAAGCAGAAGTTCAATCAAAAATTATGCAGCAAAAATAAAATCATAAATTCCAATTAACTAATAAGCACACCTTAGCTTTGTTATTCGGACACAAAACAAAATCAAACCTTTCATGACATAAAACCCTGAAGGCAACTCCTGAAAGTGAGGCGTAAAACCATGCATAAACATTTCTCTTTTGGAGAAAGAAATCTTTTGGATGATAATTTTTGACGTATGAATCAACCTTCATTCACCCATCACCATCATCATTTTTTTTAACAGATTATGTTCTTTAACAGATAATGGAACTAATTAGGAAAACCTGCCAAGCCTAAACAGGCCCCTTGGAGGTGTTTTCCACTTGAGATGTTCCTTACGACTGATGTCTTCTTGTGACAGAACAGTTTGCACCGCTTTATCAAGGCTCAACTGGGCAATTAGTGGACGTGAGGGCACAAAAAAAAAAAAAAAAGAATAACAATAATTCAGAAAATTAATGATTTCTTAGTAGTTATCTGAGGTGGTGCTCAGAGACGATGTTTTCTGGACTGGAATGGAATCTTAAAGGTTGTGTGAGAGGTTCGAATTGTTTGAGGTAAGTTAAAAGGGTACAAAAAAAATTATCTTTTGCAAGTAAGAAATATTTTTCTTCCATGTTAATTATTTCTTGCGGATAAAAAATATTCTTGATCAGCAATTAGTTTCCAAAATATTTGATATTAAAGATTTGTCAAAATTATATGACGTGCCCCCTGGAATTAATAACGAGTTTCATATTAAAGAAGAGTAATTAAGCATTTTGAATTTGTGATTAATTGTTAAACTATCTAATTTTTTTTTTGTCAAAACACATATTTTTTTCATTGTTACGAATATTAAGAATTTTTTTGTAAATAAATATTACATTAATTTTGATTGAAATGAAATGCTAATTAAATGTAAATTTAACAACACATAATTATTAATTAGTATTTTAGCGATGCATAAGAATTACTTATAGAAATGAAATATTCAATATTAAATAATAGCTGAATTTTGAGTTTTAATTTTTTGAAATACACCTTACATAATTTGCAGGTAAAAATAGAGTTATTAAATATTTTTTGTAGACTACTAAATTTAAGTTATTGATAATATATATATATGTTTAATTAAATTTTAGGCAATTGTATTGAACTAAATTTGAAATTTAAAAGTTTAATGAATGATTATAGAGAAACAAATCACAATTACAAATTAATTAATATATAATGTGAATCAGATAGTAGACAGAAAGACAATATTTCAAATCTAAAAAGCACAAGATTTACCTCGAACATAAATATATAAATATTTATTGGAAGTAACGATGGAATTCCTATTAATCTTATTGGCATGAAAATTGGAACTAAATAAAAAGAAAATATTTTATTCAAGTTTTTAAAATTAATTTTTATTACAGTTATTACTTTTTGCCTACTCTGCATATTTTTGTTCAGTAAAATGAGATGATGAAATGAAAAAAAAAATAGAATTGATTTTATATAAAATGAAAATATTAATTACAATTTATTTATTTATTATTATTTAATTATTACACTGAGTCTTAAAATGTGTTTGCTTTATTTTCAAAGGAAATAATCTAAATTTACGGACATAGAATATATATGACATAGAATAACATATATAAATTTTGGAATTGAATGAATACTGTGGAAATGTACATATAATCTTTTATTAGTACTGCAAAATACAAATAATAACCTAATTTAAATTTATTTAGAATTTTCTCTATCTTGAAAATTTGTCCGCCTTATTATTTGTATTTATGCTCGTTTTTATAATTTTAATACAAATTATTAATTTTCATTGGCTAGTTTTATTTTTTTACATATTGAAATAAAATGACTTTAACTTCTATTCTAAAAAATATTCTTAAGATTCATAAAGTAATCTGGCTTTAAATCTTGAATATTTTTCCAGATAAAATATATATATGTTTCAAGTAAATAATTTTATAAAATAATAAAAAAATATTAAAATAGTTGAACTAAAATAATTCATCATCAAATTTTTTAGTCAAAATTACATACGTATTTTAAACGAAATTTTTAATATTTATATTAAAAAGTTTAAAATAATAAATAAATATTAAGTTGTACTATTAGTTATGCCATTTTCAAAAAAAAAGCAAAACGAAAAATCAGCAGAAAAATTGTAAATAGTTTGATTAATAATTATCCATTTTTCTTATTGTCACTGTCTTAATTCCAATTTTTAAAGTACTAATAGTTAATTAAGATAAATGGATAAATATAATAAAAAAAGAGTAGTGATAAAATAATATGCTTTCATACAAGTAGATGTCAGAAATAAGTGTACTACTAGTTAATTAAGAAAAATGGATAAATATAAATAAAAAGAAAAGATAATATGCTTTCATACAAGTAGATGTCAGAAATAAGTGTACCAATAGTTAATTAAATTACATTGATAAATGTAAATAAAAAGTAGTGATAAAATAATATGCTTTCACACAAGTAGATGCCAGAAATAAGTGTACCAATAATTAATTAAGATAAATGGATAAATGTGTAAATAAAAAATAGTGATAAAATAATATGCTTTCATACGCCAGAAATAAATGTACCAATAATTAATTATGATAAATGAATAAATGTAAATAATAAGTAGAGATAAAATAAAATGCTTTCAGACAAGTAGATGCCAGAAATAATAATTAGCTTATTGAGAAATTCAGAATTTATGAAAATAAAAAATTCCGAAAAATATAAAAGAATCCCCCAAAGGAAGGAAAACGGTATGATGTATTAAGACCCAAGACTTGATTACAGAAGAACACAAATGTTCTGAGAACACTATAGAACAAACTGATTTTTTTCTTATCAGAGTCTTTCCTCTTCGTAATTTATACTGTGAGCCTGCCTCTTTTGAAAAGTTTCGCTCAGCAAACGATAACGCTTCACTGACCAAAGCTGAATTTAAAAGTACCACACAAAAGAAGTTCAATACCAATTCGTTTACTTAAGTGATTTATACGTTAGAGGTATCGTTTAAAATTGGATTTTTGTTGTGTTTATTTGCACAATATAGGATCTTTGTGGTTTCTTCTTCTTTTTTTCTTCTGTCTTCTTTCAAGTTCTTTCCCATTTGAAACTTCTGTAAGGAAGATTATTTTGTTTGGTGTAACTTCAACAGAGTTTTGGAAATGAAGTGGAAGAAAAAAAAATTTTCAAAAGAAGAGTTCCCAATAAGCTAGGAGAATTCCAGCTGTATAAATATGCCTTCAAAAGAAATTTAAATATTGTTTTCTAAAAGTAAGGAAATGAGGAGAGTTATTGTGAACACAAAACTGGAAAAGTTCTGGTATTTATTTAACAAATTATCTAACAGAGATTTCTGGTGTTTATTTAGCAGTGGTGAATTATTATATTTATTTACCTTTTTTGGATTTCAAACTTTTATTCAAAACTCTAAGTTGTTAAAAGTGTTTTAGATATTCGACGCCATATTTTTTGAAGAAGTTTTATTTTTAAATATTATATTATTAAAGGAATAAGAAATATTGTATTACTATTGTACAATTTTTCCTTTAAAATTTTAAAGAAATTTTAAATTATTTTACATACTTAAACTTTCAAGAGATTAATAATACTATCAATTGATATTTTTTATATAAAAAGCAAATACTTTTATAAAAAATATAATTAAGCAATGAAAAGAGAGAAAATATGCTTGATTTAATATTTTTGAAGGAGATAAAATAAAATATAGGGAATCCAGCAACTTTATAAAATTAAGTAAAAAAAATAAAAATAAATAATTGATGGAAACAAACTGGCTTCATTAAAATATTATATTTAAGAAAATTGATATTTCTTTTTGAAACCTGAAGAAATGTTTTCGTTGCTCATATTACGTATGTACAAGCGATATTTAAACCATGCATGTATTTGTAATTATCTGGAAAGTTATTAAATTCTTAGTGGAGTGCAACGTTGATCTACCTCCGGGTAACGTAGGATACGCCGAAACGATCTACAAAAACTGCCATTAGTCTGGCTCTCAGTATGTTCTGGATGGTGGATTGTCCCAAAATAAGAAAGAGGATAATTAAAAAGACCCTTAGGTGCTCCTTCTTTGAGGATGTTCTCGCTAGAAACAGTCACAAGCCATGGTACGATCCTATTCATGATGTCCCTGAATAGCCTACAGAAAAATTGGTGGCATTGCTACTGTTTTTATGTGGTCACGTTTTCTCCGCAGACTCCTGATTGTCTCTGTCTCTTGTGTGATAACCAGGAAGAAATGGATATGTCTCACCTTGCTTCCTATTCTGCACTATCTCCTGCTTCTTTATGGAAGTGCTATTGGATTGCCAGATTAAATTGATGGATTAATTGTCATTTGTTTTCTATTTTGTTCTTTGTCCGTTGTTTTTTTTTTCATGTAAAGTTGTAAGGAATATTATGTCGATAAGAATTTGTGTGAATCGAAACAGGATATCACGGCTAATATAATTCACAATTCCACAAATGATAATCATTACATTGCATGGAATAAATCTCGCTTCTACATACTACCAGCAATCAAGATATATCTCATCGAAATTTATAAACTATTGCAGTCACGTTGAAGTTCGAAATTTTCTCATGTTTATACACAATTTAATAATGTTTCTTTTAATATATATTACTTTAAATGATAAACATGTGGTTTATTTCTGTAAAAATGTAAATAAAAGTGGAATAATTAGTTCTTCAAACACATAAAAGTTTTAAAAAGTTAGAATTAAATTTATAAATTTTGATTAAGTTTACACGTTTTCTAAAAGAAATGTAAATATAAGATATTTTGAAAACACTTATTTTATTTTTTACTAGAATGTAAGTAAAAATAAGTACTTTAAAAGTTAACTGAAGTTTCCATTAAAATTCTAAAGCCCAAGTGACATGTAATAACGATAAAAACTCTATCATATTTTGTAAGCATTTTTTTATGGAAAAATATTTTCAAAACGGAAAATAAATTAAAAACAATTTAAGCAGAAATAAAATTTTTAAGAATCTTCTTTTCCCTTCATATGCAAATAAAGGGACGGATAGTTTTCTGTCTATTAAATTAGCGGAAAATTTCACTCAATGGACTACATAGAATAGATTAAAAGAAATTTGTTTTTACTGAGTAAATTTTATGTAACATTTTTACTTTATATACAACTTTATCTAAATTATACCAGTAAATTAATGCACGCTAAAAAAATCATCTTTTGTGAAGTTTATAATTTTATCTATATTATACGATCTCTAAAAATCTAATAACTATTTCACATTATACTTCTTTGAAAATAAAAAAAAAATAGTATGTATTTTTATCAAATAAATAGGCTTGAGTTTAATAAAATTTAATTAAAAATTACTAGAAAATAAACCAATTGTAATAGAAATATGAAATATGAAGTGCCCGGGAAAAAATAAAAAAAATCAGAAATAAATACTATCAAATTACATTATCATCATATTTCCTGTAAATTATTAAATTTCAATCTAAAAATGTATATAATAGTAATTTTCAAATAATTACTAAATTTTATACAGCAAATATGTAGTAGATGTAAGGTGTATTATAGGGTTGGCATGAAACTCACAAACCAACCATTGAAGCAAAGGAAACGAATAAATTGAAAGAAATTGTTTTCCTAGAACCTAAAAATGCTTACCAACAAGTCTTGGAAAAGTTAATAGATTCAAATTTGTATTATATATTAAGAAATCAGGAAAACATACATGCATCTAGCTCGACGTGAACGAAGCATGATGCTGAAGCTTAGTAAGTCACATATCGTTTTAAATATAGATATTTAATTTAAAATAGACCTTTTATTTATTAACAATCATATGTACAAAAAAAGCTATCATGCCTAAAGAAAAATCAAACTATTTGACAATTTTATTTTTACTCTGAATAACAACAAACAGCCTTAATTTTCAATAATTAATCTCAAAATTTTATAAATAAATTCATAATTATCTCTTTATATACAAAAATGGATGCATGTATGTGTTCCAACATATTTTCAATCGATGTGTGCATGTGTTCCATCATACTGTAATCATCCAACGGTAATGTAATAGGTTCCTGTATAATTTAAAAACCTTAGCATTTATAAGATCAGTTTCTTTTTTAACTTTTATTTATTTAAATAATTTCCTTTATTAAATTCTGGAAACATTTTAATTAATCATTTTTTGAATTAAATAAAAATTTTAACTTTTAATACCATCAGATTTTTACGCCATCAGAAGGACCCATGTTTATAAAACTGACTGTGGTCAAGAAATTGCAGAAACAAAAAGATTTAAAAATTTGTAGCATTAGTTATAAAATTTATTTTCCAAACTAAAAATGTTATATGCATGTAAATAAATACTAACAGATTAAAGTAGAAAAAATATTTAGAATTTGTGGATAAGTAGTATTGTTTTACAATAACAAATTTATGTTATTTAAAACTTCAAATCTTTAACTCTGTACGGACATTTTTTATTAATAAAATTTGCTTAAACAATAACAAGAAATGATTTTTTGTAACTGGAAAAAATCAAGCCATATCTGCTAGTTATTTATATAAATTAAAACAGTTATATTTGGATTCAGAGTTAAATTCTTATGATAGAATGACTTTTCCTTTTCTCATATCTCTCGAAATAAAGAGTTACAGTATCTTGAGTGGCAATACTTAGTTGCCTTACACCCTGTTCTGGATTAAGTTGAAGTTTGAAATATTCCCAGTTGAATGTCTTGCAGTATTAATGAAGAGATAATTAGAAAAATGTTTCTTGTCTTTTAAGCTGGGAGTGGGAGAGGTCTGGAAGAGGTATCTTGTTCTGCTTTTATGGGAGGTGTGTAGATTTATTATCTTCCATTCAGAGTTAATTGAAGACATTTATTTTAGTCTACTTTGTTTGCAAAGCTTCGTTTTTATTTTGCCTGTACATAATATTTTAAGTGCTTTTCGTCACACTAACAATTTTTGTTTGATTGATAAGAATGTCTTTCTTTACATTTTGATTTTCAATTCCGCGCAGTGCTCTGTAAATCCAACTAACGTCTTACTATTTAATAATAATTTATCAGTAGAGTGATCTTGACTATAGACAAACTAATATAGAAAGACAAATACATCAAAAGTAGGGGTTAAATGGACACTTTCTCTAAAAAGTTATAGATAGGTTACTTTTCAAATTTAAAAGTGTATCATTATAGTACAAATGCAAAATTTTTGCAGCTTACTAATCTGTTGAAATTTTTTTTATTGCGAAAGTATTACTTTGATCCATCGACGTTACTCCCAGTAAAGGTGAGAGATAAAAGGCTGGGAGTATAATTATAAAGTATTTGAGTGTCTTATAGGAAATAATTTGGAAAAATGGCAACAAGTCATTCGAGTCTTGTTGCCATTTTCGACTGTCAATCTGATGCATTCTGTTACATATCGTCCCCAACAATCTGATCTACAGATTTATCAAACTTAGTCGCGGAATAAGCTAGGCAAAATTCGATTCATGTTTGTTTATGAGGTTTCAAAGCCAAACTTAACTCTACCCACCATATATTGAAGAGCTTATTGCAATCAAGTACTAATATAAGCTAAAGTGCTTATTGAAATTCAGAAAAAAGGAGGGAGGATAATTCGGTTACTATGCAATTTGCATAAATTATCGAAATATAAATCACCTAAACTAAAAAATATAAGCGATTTATCGATAAATATAATCAACTAAATTAGGTGATAGTCATAAGAACTGTTTTAAATATAATAGTAAAGGAATAATATTAGAATTGTTTCGAATTCTGTTAGAATTGAACAATTCTATTAAAAACTTTTTAATCATTTAACACTTAATTAAATAAGCTTTGTATATTTATAATATTTCCTGCATGTATTTTGCCAAACATCTAAAAATTAAACTAAAATTTAAAACTGTATCAATAGACAGAAAATCATCATCAAGGAGTATTGATCAAATAAATACAAGTTTCCAGTACATTTTCAAGCATTTTCTGTGAATCAATGCTATTTATTTTCACTCATGGTTTTCAAGTTGAAATATAAATAAATTATTTCATCAACAATTTATTTGAATCAACAAATATTTTTAATCTGTTTTCACACCAGGAAAATAGTTGTAGGCAACCAATGTAATCTGTTTTGCCTTTTGATTAATTGTTAGGAGAAATTGAATTTCCATTACATCATTCTGTTTCCCGAATATGCCGTCGCTAAAATGAATTAGATCATGGCGACGAAATATTGGATTAAATGTAATCAACAGAAAAGGATTTCCATTACAGCATAGAAAACAATCTAATTCGTGATTCTGACAGTCCATATCATGGTAGAAAAATATGAATCATTCTTATCATTGCGGATTGATTGCTGTTATGAATCATTTTCAGCATTAAAATGTCATTAGTTGAAAAAATAGATTTATTAACCATTAAAAAATGCAATTCTTTTGTTCAAGTTAGCTTAAACCATATTTTTAATGGTTTTTTATGGCATTATTAAATTTGAATAATGATGGAATTAAACTGCAGCATATTTATCAAATAAAATTGTAACATATTTTTTTTCCAAAACTTTTATTTTTGAAGATTTATTTAAGTAGCATAAATATTCTTATTTTATTTTTCTAAGACTGCCATACAGTTTTGTATACTATACTTTTCATTAACTTTTCAATTAATTAATTTTTATTAAGTTTTCAATTTTCAAATTTCAATTTCAGATCAAAATATTTATCATTACCATTAATTAGTATTATAATAACTATTGTCTTTTAAATTGTCTCTCATTATCATAATAACTTCCGCATATATATATATATATATATATATATATATTATACATCAAATCATATAATAACTAAGTTTTATCAATATATATGTGTGCAGTTAGTTATTGTTGAAATCTTTGTTCTATAATTTTTAACACAATAAAAAAATTCATACTTATCTTATTTACTATCTTAATAAGGTTTTGTATATTTGTTTACTTTATGTTTTATGAAGTCAATAAAATACTAAATAATTAAATTTTATAAAACAAAAATTAATTTAAAATACTTAATAATTAAAGTTAGAGAATAAAACATGCATTTTGAAAATTGTTTATTGTGAAGAATTTAAAGCTCAAGCACAGAGCAAAAAACATTTCATAATATCCTGCTATATATATTTTTATTGTAATAATATTACAATATTTGAGTATATAAATTACTTACATAATTAAACATTAGAATTTATGAGTTAATTAAAATTTATATTTATTTAAATTGTTCAAAATCTATCTACAAATAGAAATGAAAAGAACACTAATAATTAAATTGTTGTTATTCGTAATAAATATTTTTCCTCTGAAAAAATAAATGATTTTTGTCAGTCTTTTAAGATTTCTAAATTTATTCATTTAATAAAAATGAATTTCTCATAGACTCTATTTCATTAAAGTGATACACTTAACAATTTTAATGTTATATTTAAGATTGTTTAAAGATAAAGATTTTAATTTAAAAAAGTTAGTTACGCTACAAAATCAAAATTTGATTTTTGATAAATATTATAATATATGTGAATATCTAATAAAGATAAAATAAATTATAAATTAATTATTTAAATAAATACTATCATCTATTAACGCGTAGCTTTTCAAAATGTATTTGTATTAATGCATGTCTTGTAGAATAATAAAATGTAAATGGTGATTTATAACTATGGTAAACTGGCCTATGTTACCATGCAAATAATGATTTTTTGTCTGTCGATACACTTGCTGAGCAACAATTGATTGATAAGGTGATTATATGTTGTCCTACAAGGTCTTTTTTCATTTGTAGTTTAACCTTGTTTTGAATAAACACCAAATAATAAAACAATCTACAACTACAGGGAAAAAAGTTGTTCGAACTGATTATAATATTTATTGGTTATAATATTACTGGTTATAATATTCCTATTTAGATAATATATAGAAATGTAGAATAATCAATAGCTGTAAATAATTGTTGAGAGCTTTGTAGGTGGGTTTAGAACAATCAATATTGAATCCATTCCCGATGAAGAATTTGACACTGCTTTTTCATATGCAGTTTAACCGTGTTGTGAATAAACAGCAAATAATAAAACAATCTACACCTACAGGGAAAAGAAAATTGAAAAAGTTGTTCCAACTGATTATAATATTTATTGGTTATAATATTACTGGTTATAATATTTCCTATTTAGATAATATATAGAAAATCAGTAGCTGTAAATAATTGTCGAGAGCTTTGTAGGTGGGTTTAGAACAATATTGAATCCATTCACGATGAAGAATTTTACACTGCTTGCAATCACTATGGATTATTATTTCAACTATATTTGCACAAATTGGTAAATAGAGAGAATCATGCTAGCTGAATATAATTACGATAGATTTTATTAATCCAATGAATAAATTGTTTGAATTTGATGTCAACGTAGCATGGGATGAAATTCTACCTCTTATTTTATTAATATCATGATGAATTTGCTTTGAAACTATACAAATTTGTTATTTTACTGAAAGTTATTATCTGCAAATACGGGCACGAGGCAGTCATTGGGAAAATATTTTTTCATCCTAAATCTAGTACAGAAGAATCTTATATTATAAAGTTCGAAAGAATGTTTTGTAGCAAGTGTTAAATCCCACAGAATAACATAAAGTGTAATTAAATATAGTTATTATTTTAAATTTTAAAACATGTTTTAAGCCCGCTATTAGATAGAATTATACAGTGGCTGCAAAATAAAATGATGCTTCCTATTTTAATTTTAATTTTATTATAAGCTTCGTTTGGAAATGATATGTTAATTTTCTAATGATTGAATAAAATATATTTATAATCTGTTTCTTTTGTGTAGAAAATGCTGTATAGAACACATTATAAAAAATTATAGATAAAAATAAAGCAAGTTTTATAATGTTTTAAATCCCTTTAGATGTCGTAGAATGTTATTAATTATAATAATTCCAAACATTCTGCCTGTTGTTGTTGTCGTTCCTGAGAAGTACAAAGGTTCAAATATCGGGATGCTCCCGAATAATATTGGCTATGTTGATTGCCAGCTCGGAGTATAAATCCTGTTCCAAGGGATGGACCAGACAATATATGATGGCTGCAACAGCTGGACAATAAAAGACATGATGAGGAGTAATCTCGACATCAGGGCAATTGCCACATTTTTGGTACTCTTTAATGCCATCAGCAGAAATTTTCATATTTTTGTGATGCTTCAACCTTAATCTTGTGAGAGTAGTAGTTATTTTTCTGTCGACATTTAGTTTTGTAATTTAGTATTTAGTTTTGAACCAATTCATTTGCAACTGCAAGGGAAGTAGAAATGGCAGTCTGTTCCAGACTTCTGGAATTCTTCCTCAAAGAATCTGCAATTCCATTAAATTCCAAATCCACATGAGCAGGGATCCATTGTAGGATATATATATTCTGTGAAATCAGTTGATTTCTTCTGTGAAATCAATTGATTTCTTCTGAAATCAATTGATTTCTTCTGATATAATGTTCTAGATCATACTTTAGAAATCTTTACTAAAAGCCTGTAAGGCAGACCTTTAGACAGTGAAGATAGTAATTCCGATTCCAACGTTCTGCCTAGTGTATGTATTTTCGAACAAATCAACAATTTTTTTTGGTTTGCTACTTGATCGGAAGACAGAAGTAGTAAACAATAGATTATTTAACTGAATTGCAATTTTATCAATAACAATTAAAATTTAATTATAAAAATATTTCTAAAATTAAGAAATTTTTTTTTTTGTTATTTTATTCAATTTTAGAATAATTTATTATCCCATTCAAGAAAATATGCTTCAGATATGCTAGGCATTTAGCACTTTGCTTAGTTAATCTCTAAGACATTCCATGAATATCAAATTTTCATATAAATAAAACAAATTTTAAAAATATTGGAATGTTTATCAGTAATCAGTCAGAACACAAAATTGGATGAATCAAATCAACCAAATTTCAAGCATGCTTTAAAATTCCCTTTTTATCTAAAGATTCCACTAAATTTCTGATTCTTTCTGTTCAATAAAGCATGAGTTTGCCTAAGGGTATGGTATAAAGTTAGGAGGACAACTTCAGATTTAAAGTTTTACGATCCTCATGGATAACCATCATGTTAGCAGTTGCTCGGAAGATAAAAGCTTAAACAAGCATCGATGAAAAGCATATTGATGGATATAATAATAAAAATTGTAAATGTCTTCCTTTAAAAAGACCTTTTGAAGAATAAATTATCAACATTCTTTGACAAAACCTGAGGTATAAATTTTGAAACCCTCCTAAATTTTAGTCAAATATAATGGAGGACAAAAGAGTTTGCTTTGATGCCTTTTTAGGATATTACTTTCCTTTTTACAAGTTGTCTAACTTTAATTTTATTTAATGGTTAGTTTGAAAGTTCTTAAACATGGCTAATTATGACAGTGAAGAGAATCCCAGCTGTTTGCCATAAGCTGTTGTCTTTCTTTCAAATAAATAATGTTAATTTAAGCATTGGTGCGGTGAAAAGGTATTAAAGGTATAAAAAAAAAGGTATGTGAAAGGTTTACAGGTATTAAAGGTCCCCAGTTATAAATAAAATACAATACTATTAACATTTTCTTTGCTTTTTGTTTCGTAAAGTAAAAATCATTAATTAAATATCTTAACATTTTGTCAGTATTTAAATTTTATTTTCTTTAAATTCTATAGATTTAATTGTTTATGTTGAGCTGTAATTCTGAATTGTTAGCTTTGCAGTTTTAGTGTTAATCTAATCTTTGCAGATTTGAGAAAAATGTTAAAAGGAGACTAAACTTCATTTCGGTCAACTTTTTTAAGAAAAAAAAAAGGTTTTAATAGTTGAAATATTTATAAAGTAATTTTTGTGCCTACAATATAATATAAATGATTATAAAATTGCATTTTAATATTTATTTCAGTGTTTTAAAGAAAGTGAAAAAAGAAACAAAAATTTAAAGTAATATATTAAAAGTATTTTTTTTTTTTTTTTCAAATTTTTTACAAAATTGTTGAATAGTAAAGAATAAAAATACTGAATCTTATAGAAATCTTAAACCAGTCAAAATTTTAATTAAAAATAAAAAAATTAAAAAAATTATAAATTTAAAGATTTATATTTTGCAATATAAAAATACTTAATTTACAAGTAAAATTTTATATTAAATTTTATTCGAAAATAAAAAATAAAAAAAAAATCTAAAATTGTAATAAAAAATTATTTAAGTGAAATGAAATATAATTTATTTTTATTCCTTTATTTCAAAGCTTTTATACATATAATAAAATATCTAAATATCTATTATATATAATTTCCCGTGTCATTGAAATTAATTCGTTTTACTTCTTGCAGAAAAATGTGAAATGTAATTGCTTTTAGAAAAATATACAAAGGTTTCAAGGATTTAATAATTTCAAAGTTTTCAAGAAACAAATATAGATTTGTGTTTTTCACTTTTATTTAGTATATGTATAAAAAAATTGTATGTAATAATGAAATATAATTTAGATATTTGATTTCAACATAATTAGTTTTTTCCCTTAAAAGAATAAACAGATTTTCGTATAAGATTATATTTTCTATTCTTTCTATTAATATCCTAAAATTTTCTCTAAAAACGACAACAATTTTAAAAATAAATAAAATGTTTAAGTGGGTTATTTAAAGAAAAAAAAAAAATAAAAGTTTTATATAACCATAAATATTCTTTTTATCTTTTACATATGGGACGAATTGAAAAGGAAGCTTTGCATATTAGTTTGTATAGCTTAATTTTCTCCATATGTAGTTTGATAGAATGACATTTGGGCTTTAAAGTCTAAAATCATTTTAGTGTGTGTGTAAATAGGAATAGTATTCGATTATATTTTTTATACGAAAGCAAATGGAGTAAAACTTCTGCTAAGGCGAGCAGAAAGTTATGGTGAAAGGCTTGGTGATGATATAGGAAAAAATTGTAATAGGCAACAATATAATTGAAAATTCCGATAATAATTTCCGATTCTTTATTAATCATTATTTATTATAGATAATATATAAAAGCATACATAAAAATCATCTCAAAACTTATATATATATATAATAAAATATAAAAATATAAATATATATATATATATATATATTAAAATATCTCATAAGTATTCTGTATTTTATATATTTTGTTGTCCTCTGGTGGAAACTGGTTCTCTATGAATAATACTGTCCATGAACCATTTTTTTAATTTATATACTTTATTCCTTATTTCAAAGCTTTTATATATATAATAAAATATCTAAATATATTATATATATATGTACATATAATATTGAAATATCTCAAAAATATTCTATACATGTCTTTTACATGTGAGATGAATTGAAAAAGCAGCTATGCATATTAATTTGTACAGCTTCCTTTTTTCCATAAGTAGTTTCATAGATTGAGATTTGGACTTAAAAGTCTAAAATCATTTTAGTAATGTGTGTGAATAAGAATGTTATTCGAGTATATTTTTATACGAATACAAACTGAGTACAAATTTTAAAATTGAAAATTCCATTCTTTTCTGAATCGACAGTAAATTTATTTCAATCTCAATGCTAACAATTTCTAATGAGATGAGTTGAAATTGAAAGAAATTCTTCTCAATTATATCAGGAAGTTGCTAATTACACTTATCTGATGAAACAATTATTACTCACTTATTCAAGAATTGTGGAAGATTAGAAAACTGGTTATGAACTTACATAATGCAACATTCAAAAAACTAATTAAATGCTCATGAACTATTTTTTGATTTGTATACTTTATTCCTCATCTCAAAACTTTTCCCGAAGCTACCACCATAAAAGATGAGATTGAAAAAACGATTTAAATAAAAACCTTTCAATTATGGAATTACAAGAGTATATTGAGATGTAAAAAAATAACCAAAGCATCTGATTCGTATACTTTACTCGTATCTCAAAACTTTTCCAAAGCTACCAGTATAAAAGATGTGAATGGTAAAAACAATTTAAATAAAAACCTTCCAATTAGAGAATTACAAGGGTATATTGATGTGCAAAAAAATTATCAAAACATCAGTCGCCGACGTTCGTATCATTGGTTGTCACAGACAAATTTGATTTCCGTGACTAGAAAGAAAAACTCATCATCGTTAATTACAGTCCAATAAATTGATGTTGTGTGCATGGTGGACTTCAGCTATCATGAGATTTTCTGCATGATAAAAGCTATTATTGCAACTGTCTACACGCAATAACTTGAACTTAAAGATTCCTTACGTAAGAAATTATAAAAATGATAAAATGGTACAGTTTTTATAGGGCCACAAATCACAAATAGGACTCTTAATGCTGCTACAAATTCAGAATTTTAAACTCTTTTGCCTTCTACTGATTTCTCAGACATTTTATCAAATAATTATCGCCACGTTTAGTGATCAGAAGTCCTTAAAAGCCAAACCCCGATGATAAAAAGATCAAAACAGAATGGACCAATTTTAATTCTGAAGACAAAATGTTTAATCGAGAAAGTAACACGAGCTTGCATCATCCTGATACAAGGGTGTCGTACGTATTGAATAAATTTGCTTTGTTATACTAATATTTTTTTTCTTCTAATGCAGCTGGCAAATAGACCGTGATCTTCGCCATAAGGGCTGCACCGATTTTACTCACTTTTCATTACCCAGGGAGCGCGTGTAACCTGATGGTAAGCCACGGACGCGGAGTAACAATGCCCCCGCAAGGCTCTACGATCCTATAAGGACCGGGACCTACGGCTTAAAGGGGATTCCGAACCACTACAACACCCATGGGCAAAGCCGGGATTTGAACCCGATACCTGTGGTACCGAACGCCAGAGCTCTAGCAATTCGGCCATCAGTCCCCACTTATACTAATATCACTGGGACTTATTTTGTTACTTTTATTATGAAGCAAATCTACAATAAGTTTAAAATGTGTATGACCATCAGCAAATTTGTGTGTGCGAAAGAAAAAATATTAACTATAACCTCGCTGTCTTCATTGGTTCTCTTGATAAGGGCGGTAAGAATAGTTCCCAATTAAATTTCGGATAATAAATGCTGGATACGTGCGCAGCGGTAAATTCATTGAGTGGAAAGAACGGTTTGCTTCACAATAAAAATAACGAAACAAACCAGTCTGATTAGCCAGTCTGCTGATAAAAAAACTTAAAGTGAATTTTTGCTATTTTTAATATAGAAATATATTTACAGGACAAATGATTAGAAAATGCAGCACTGTTTATTCAAAGGAATTACACAAATCGGCTAGTAAAAACGATACTGTATAACAAACCACAATGAACATTGTTACCATTATATGGCATTTGTAATACCGTAAACACTCTGTATGCGTAGTTATGAAAAAACCATAACGACGATATGACGAATTTTTTGATTTTTTCATCTTATTTATTTGATGAGAGAAAAAAATAATTAATTGTTAATTATTCTTAATTAAAACTCTTTTCAATTTTAAGTACAGGATTAGAGATAAAATAATTGATACCAAAGTTTTGTATAATATTTTTAATCCAGCTTATTATTCTTAATCTTTAATATTTTTTTTTCATTTATCCCTCGACTTTTTTAATTGAGGGGAAATATTTTTATTTTATACATAGTCAAACTGGCTGAAATCGACATTTCTTGTATGCGCTTTAGTCCAAATATTTTTACGATATTTGTCATTATTTTTTTTTATAAATTCATTTAAATAACCTTGTTGTAAGATTTACTAAGCAAACAATATCAGTTAAATTATACATTAATGGATATTTATTTTATCATTGCGTCTTTTCCAGTTAAAAGACACACACACACAAAAAAAAAAAAAAAAAAAAAAAAAAAAAAAAATGCAAATTTTGAATAATGCACCAGAAATAATTTGTAATAATAAAATAAATAATTGTAATATTTTTTTTTTTGCGTTTCTATTGCCCATATTCTCAATAAATTATTTAAATTAAAAAAGGATATTTGTTATTAATAATTAAAAATACGTGTTTTTTTTTACATCATCATATAATATATAGCATTAAAAACATTAAGCATTCTGTTCTTTTAATATTCTCTCAATTTAGACATGCAATGGAAGAATAAATAGACAATGGACATTTGACACCCGCAAAGCATGCTAAGAAGAGAACCGCAGATCTATGTAATCAAAGATCTTCATTCCATAACGGGCTTTGTTGAAGTAGAAATGGAGAATAAGAACTCTCCTTGCTTCGAAGTACTTGTTTGCAAGTGCCTTTTGTTCGCAGAAAATGAGGCTTGACGAAATTTTGGTAAGATTTGAAGTCATTTATTGAGACAATTACTCTTAGAAATTCGTGTGGTTTCTGTGTAAGCAATATCCTGTATTAGAAACCTTTATTCATTAAAGAATGTAAAGTATAAAATAAATAAGTCGTTTAACATTTTTCTAATGTATAAATGACAATCATAAAGTTATTATTAAACTTCATAATTATTTAATTTTACATGATTGTAAGCAAAAACGTTTGCCAAAATTATTATTAACTTCTAATTAATTAAAATTAATTTAATACTACAGCTTACTTATCAGCTTTAAAATAATATAAATTTTGTGATATTCATAATGATTTGACTTTACTTGATTGTAAACAAAAACGTTTGCCAAAATTATTATTTTCTTCTAATTAATTGAAAAGTAATTTAATACTTCAGTTTACTTATCAGTTTTAAACTAATATAAATCTTGTTACTATTAAACTTCATAATGATTTGATTTTGCATGAGTGTAAGCATAAACGCTTGCCAAAATTATTATCACCTTCTAGTTAGTCAAAAAGTAATTTAATACTTCAGTTTACTTATCAGTTTTAAACTAATATAAATCTTGTTACTATTAAACTTCATAATGATTTGATTTTGCATGAGTGTAAGCATAAACGCTTGCCAAAATTATTATCACCTTCTAGTTAGTCAAAAAGTAATTTAATACTTCAGTTTACTTATCAGTTTTAAACTAATATAAATCTTGTTACTATTAAACTTCATAATGATTTGATTTTGCATGAGTGTAAGCATAAACGCTTGCCAAAATTATTATCAGCTTCTAGTTAGTCAAAAAGTAATTTAATACTTCAGTTTACTTATCAGTTTTAAACTAATATAAATCTTGTTACTATTAAACTTCATAATGATTTGATTTTGCATGAGTGTAAGCACAAATGCTTGCCAAAATTATTATCAGCTTCTAGTTAGTCAAAAAGCAATTTAATACTTCAGTTTACTTATCAGTTTTAAACTAATATAAATCTTGTTACTATTAAACTTCATAATGATTTGATTTTGCATGAGTGTAAGCATAAACGCTTGCCAAAATTATTATCAGTTTTAAACTAATTTAAATCTTGTTACTATTAAATCTTGTTACTATAAACTGATTTGATTTTGCATGAGTGTAAGCATAAACGCTTGCCAAAATTATTATCACCTTCTAGTTAGTCAAAAAGTAATTTAATACTTCAGTTTACTTATCAGTTTTAAACTAATATAAATCTTGTTACTATTAAACTTCATAATGATTTGATTTTGCATGAGTGTAAGCATAAACGCTTGCCAAAATTATTATCACCTTCTAGTTAGTCAAAAAGCAATTTAATACTTCAGTTTACTTATTAGTTTTAAACTAATATAAATTTTGTGATATTCATAATGTTTAAATTTTACATGATTTTAAGCAAAAACCTTTTCAAAATTATTATTAGCTTCTAATTAATTGAAAAGTAATTTAATACCGCAGCTTACTTATCAGTTTTAAACTAATAATTTTGTTACTATTAAACTTCACAATGATTTAATTTTACGTGTTTGTAAGCGCAAACGTTTGCCAAAATTATTATTAGCTTCTAATTAATTAAAAAGTAATTTAATACTATAGCTTACTTATCAATTTTAAACTGATATAAATTTTGTGATATTCATAATGATTTGATTTTATATGATTGTAAGCACAAATGTTTGTCAAAATTATTGTTAGCTTCTAATTAATTAAAAAGTAATTTAATATTACAACTTATTTATCAGTTTTAAACTAATATAAATTTTGTAATCAGCATTTTATTTTATATAAGGAAATCGATAAAAACTTATTTTCCTACAAAAAATAATTTTTTGTAAATTAATTGAAAAAATAAGTCTACAAAAGTTTTATTCGCTTATAATTCTATGAACGATGTATCATAAAACTGTTTATGATCTATCGTTAATGTATGTATCTTTTGTGATTATGTGTAATTTTTTTAAATTACTTATACATTTTAAATAAGTGTTTAAATTCTAAGATTTATTTTTATTTCGAAATCATAAGAAAAACATATTTATTTCTGAAATTAATAGTTGATTGCTGAATTTAAGGAAACCAGAAGCTTCTTAATTATTCAAATTGTAATTAACTGTATAAAAAGTAGTAATTGTTTGTAAATGAATTGAAGAAATAAATAAGTCTACAATGCATTTTATTCTCTTATAATTCTATGAACGATGTATCATAAAATTGCTTATGAATCATCTTTCATCGAATTATGTATCATGTGGGA
The DNA here is from genome assembly GCA_021605075.1 of Caerostris darwini. Classification (NCBI taxonomy): domain Eukaryota; kingdom Metazoa; phylum Arthropoda; class Arachnida; order Araneae; family Araneidae; genus Caerostris; species Caerostris darwini. The sequence goes on from BPLQ01002030.1 coordinate 669,291, forward strand.
TGATGTATTATTTTTTAATTTCTTGTACATTCAGAAGAAGTGTTTGTTTTGTAAGATTTATTTTTGTGTCTAAATAATAAGAGAAACACATTTATTTCTGAAATTAATAATTGATTGCTGAATTTAAGGAAACCAGAAGCTTCTTAATTATTCAACTTTTAATTAAATGCAATCACCTTCTTTTCATTTAATTCTGTTTAAATTAAACAACATTTAAGCAAAAAAAAATGACAGAACTAAAAAATTGTAGATTCCTTTTAAATGTTAACTGCAATTAAATTTCGCTTTAAAACTGTTTATGATATATCGTTCATAAAAGTATGTCTCATTTGTGATGATGTATCATTTTTTAATTTTTTATATATTTCAAATAAGCGTTTAGGTATAATATTTATTTTTATTTCGATATAATAAGAAAAACACACATACTTCTAAAATTAATAATTGATTATTGAAATTAATCTAATCACAAGCTTCTTAATTATTCAAAGTTTAATTAACTGTATTCTACTTTTTTCATTTAATTCTGTTTAAATCAAACAACATTTAAGCAACAAAAAAGATAGAAATGCAAAACTGTAGATTCATCTTAAATGTTAAATGTAATTAAATTCCACTTAAAATACATTTTTTTTATTCTAATGTACAGCTGGATTCAATCCAAACAACCTGTGAACAAATTTTATTTAAAAACTGGATAATTTCTTTCATTAAAAATGTACATATTTCATCTTGAAATCATAAGAAATTTGGCCAGTGATATTTTTTCCGTAAAATAAAATCTTCAACTTCATTAATCATTGCAAAATAAAGTGGGAAAATAACATGTAGCAACAAAATCTCTAATATACGTAAAATTCTGAAACAATTCTTCGATGCAAGAGTTTGTTGAAGAACTTGAAAGATTTCGAAATAACATCAGTCCATCACTCATTCTGAAGGTTCTTTTATGTTTGATTTCGTTAAAGTTCTTTGAAGCAGAGATACTGCTTCAACAAAAAAAGTGAAACGTATTTCTCAGTGAGGGAAGGAGTTCATTTTATTTTCTCAAGAGAAAAATATTTCTCTGAGGACGTTAGGAGTACAACGCTACTTCTTTTTTTCTTCTCTTATTTCAGTTTCAAACAGTTATTGCACAGAACTGCATTAGAACGTGTTTGAAAATTCAAATAGAGGAATGATTGTTTTTGAATAAAATGAGGGACAAAATTTGTATTATGGTATTTTTATTCAAATTTCAGTCGTTTTCATTGTCGATTTTGTTAGTTTAATTTTATATTTTTATATTTTTGTTACATTGAGTGCATTGATATATTTTACTTTATTTTATTAAAAATATTTCATTTATTTTCTTGAAAAATTTCTACTTTTATTTATATATATATATTTTAAAGATACTTACTTCGTAAAAATGAATGATCCAAATTATTAATTTATATATAATGTGGTAAATATAATGAGTCTAAAGTTTTGTAAGTATAATAAAGCAGCCTTTATTAAATTACTGAAAAACATGATTTTTTTTCTTATACTTGTTGAGCAGAACCTTGATTGCTCATAAAATTGTGCACCTAAATAGACGAATGTACAAGAGCAAACTGTTGAAAATGTAAAAGGGTAAAAAATGTTCTGGACATATTCAAGTATGAGCAACAATCACTTCTAAACGAATCTTTATTGCCCACTGGTAATGCTATTTATCATGCAAAAGAATGCTGGTTCGATTACTTTGGCATACCATACAGTCATAATTTCAATAAATAAACAAACTTAGTTGAAATTGTGATAAAAAAAGCACGCATCACATGGGTTTTCTAGTTGGAGTTGTTCAATTTTCATTCAATGCTAAACGGGATTATTTTCTTGCAAGCAAAAACAGAGAAATTACAACTGAAAATTCTCTAGAGGGTATCACTTAACCTCGCATATATATAAAAAACAACATTGGCACATCAAAGAGTTGTTCCATATCATAAAGGTACCAACAATTATCTAGTTAATGGTTCATCAGTGCGTAAGAAGAAAAATTATTTCACATTCTAGTGGTGGTTGTTTACAGATGCAGTACATACCATCCCTCTTTCACACTTCAAATATTTCTACATGAATAATTTTCTGTATTATACATACACATTGTAACTGAATTGCTTTAATTAAAATATGAATATTCGGTAATTACTTCATGATGTTAAAATGTTTAATGCGGAAAATCTAGTACAGCTCTTACACAGTGCTGAATGCATCCTAAATTATTGTATATTATACATTATAGTTGCAGAACAATACTCATTGGATATATCTTTAATAAAAAAAAAAATTAATACCCGAAATACTCAAAAAGAAATAATAATTAGAAAAATTACAGTTGTGCGGCAAAAATAAGTAAATTTTTACGAAAACTTTACACAGTGTACGTAAAAACAAATGATGAGTAAGAATATAGTGTATTAATTAGCGGAGATTCTGTTGCGTAAGGACTGTGGAAACCCGATTCAAATAGGCTTTAAAAGGTTCCTGTAAATAAAAACTCCGTATAAAATTTTTGAGATAGCTTTAGAGATAGAGTATTCATATCTGAATCAAAACTATTATATATATTATTTATCTAACGAATTGCGATGGCGAACCATTGAGCTAACAGAAGTGGGACAAATTCAATCCCGTATATCGAGAAGGTTGAATGTGTGTCCTTCTGTAATTAACGGATTGCATTTATAAGAATAGAATCAGCATCTAGAAGGCACAGACGAGGAAAGTCCTAGAGCTACAAGTGTGCTGATGAACATTATTTGCAACTAACTAAAATAAAGCGCAGAGCTGCCTACACTAAAGCGCTTCAGATACCTTATGCAGCAGCCCCAGGAAGACTGGTGTTCAAGTCAGCTGTTTACTGGAGACTTTACGAAGGTGGGATGTATGCAAGACGTTCCGCATTGTGTGCACCCCTAGCACCAGGTATGAAAATGAAAGATTTAATTGAGTACGCGCACATGCCTATTGCACAGCAAGCCAATAGAGATCTAAATTTTTTGCAATAAAATCTGTACTCAAGAGAATTGTGGGTGCAGTGGGGGATGTATAGAAAAACTTCATAATATATTTAAGAAAAAACAAATGAATGGTAAAAGTTTGATTTTTTATCTCTAGTAAATTACCATAAATGATGAATATTAGATACTTAGATGAAGGATTAATTTGAAAACTTGTATTTAACTTTGAAATCTCGTTCATAAACAAAAACTAAAAGGTTACTCTGCCAGCATAATCAATCGAGATAGAAAAGGAATTCGAATGAAGGCTCTGAAAATATTCCTATCTGATATCGCAGGAAGAGATTTACGTTGTTATCTCATACTCAAACAAGAATTGTGAATGCATTTAAGTTGGTTTAGCTAATTTATTCAAATTGCGATTAATTTCACGAGCTAGTTAATTTTAGGCATCGCATTGCGATTAATTTTATGCGTTATTTTATATGTTAGTTTGATGCGTTAGTTTTATGCGTCCGTCATTTAAATTTGTGCTAACCAAACTGTAGTCTGTTATTGGAATGTATACTAAGACTAGATGGCGATTATTTAGTGTAAAATATCTACAGTCAAGATGTATTTTGAAAACAATGATACAAATTAATATCTGTTTATGAGATATTTATTTTATTAAATAAACCCTTTGAGAATTTTTAAAATGTGAATAAAATATGATACTTCCAACAAAATTTTGCTTTATTTAGTTAAAAACAATTTGATTTCATAAAAAAAGGAAGGAATTAAAACTTTAACGTAAGTACATATTAAAATGATTTATACTTTAAATCGTTGCTTAGAAAAAAAATATTTTTATGCTGCTTTAAAGCAATTTTGTCTTAAACAAACAATTTGATATTTTATAATTGAAACGAAATAAAAATGTATCCATATTTCATGAAATCAAAATTAAAACAACTTTTATTTGGCTATTCTAGTTACTAACATTGCATAATAGTTATAATAAAAAAATTATTATGTTGATCATAATAGAAAAAATATTTAATTTAATGCCACATTCGTTTCATAGTACAACTTAATTCAGTTTTTATATAAGAATATTTTAAATGAATTTGCAATATGTTCTAATTTTGCCTAGTTCTTTTAAACCTCTTTTTCATCTTTTATTTAAAATAATACAATATGAGAAAAAAATACCGTAACTACAATTTAGATGAACAAGTATGTTAGAAATTTTTTGAATAATTAAAAATTACACAAATTATTGTATGACATTGCACCTGATCCTAACTCTCACTTAACTATAATGAACTAATATATTTTTTACAATAAAAAAATAGAACGCAATCTCTAAAAAAGAAAGACAGCCATGTTCTTTTACATAAAAGTATCTTTTTTCCTCGATAAAAGTATTTAGATTATTTAAATAAGAATTGAGTTATAGTTCTTATCCAAAAGAGAATATGAATTAAGATTTTAGGAAAGAAGCAGTGTAGAATTTAAATTTCTGCTGAAATATATTTCAAAAAGTGCACTGTAATAAATCGATTTTCTTGTTATCGATTTTCCACTTTTTAGAATTTAATCTAGTTATAGACAGTGCCCCGCAGAAGTAGTCGCATATGTATGATTCTAGTTGAAATTCTAAGAATAAAGAAAGTATTCGCACATGTTGAATAAGTAAAAATTTTAAATGATTGAGACATGAAAAGAAAAAATGTATTCCAAATAATATATTACGGTTTTAAGATGTAATGTTTTTCATATTTTGGAGAAAATTTATAAATGTATTTTAAGAATAAATTATTATCAAGTAAGTGTCTTCATATAATTTTAAGACTCGCATTCAATTTATTTAATTTTCAATCATATAAATGAAAAATGTTTTCAGACATAATTTCCCATAGTGAATACAATAATCTGTTTAGAATAATTATTTATTTACATTAATAATTAATTGTTCTAGTGTTATTTCTATAATGAAAATATTTCCATGACTCAAACATGCTTCGCTCGATATTTAAAAATATAATTAATTAGCGTTAAGAAGGAAGATTATATAATAATTAATTTAAATATATTTTCAAACATAAAATGTTACGAAAACAAAATAATATAATCAGTTAATCATGATCAAAGACTTTAACTAAGTTGTCTCATTTAATTAATCTTATCATAGTTCGAAAAATAAATGCAAATTCAAAATGTTATAAAGCATATGTAAGTTCAAAATCGCTTTAGAGAATAATTCTGTAAGCCAAGTATTAATGTAGAGGGTACAAGGAAAAATTCTCTATTCGTGTAAAGAACAGAATGCCGAGAACATGAAAAAATATTTTTAGTGTAATTTTTTATGAAAGCAAATATATGAAATTCGAAACAACTGGTTGCACAATGATTTAAATAAAAGTTAAAAAAAATAAAAAAAGAGAACTTGTTTCATTCCGGGAATATGATGGTGGTAGTAGTGTTGGTGCATGCGATCCTTTGGAGAGGGTAAGTTTCGATTTATGGATGGTTCATGAATCAACATATGTATATTGATATTTTAATCCCCGTAGACAAATATTTATGTCTACAAAGGGACTCCTAGTTCTATCAGAGTAACAGTACTACTGTTTTAAATGTTCGATTATGTTTGCTTTAAAATTGTAAAGAGTCACTATATTTGAATCCAGCATAGCATATTAACCAAATTTGAAAATGGAGCATAAAAAATTATGTTTCACCAAAATAGCTGTAAAAATTTGTGAGGCAGGAAAAATTAAAAAAATAATACTGTAAAAAATAATAAAATAATATAAAAATAATATTAATAAAAACATACTGATTATTTCGAAAATTTTACCAAAAAGTGATCTTAAGGGTTTAAGATACTAAAATTTAATTAAAATGTTTTAATAAGCAATTCAAAGATTTTTATTAAACTTAATTTTTCTCAATTAAAATTTTTTATAGGTAACATTCAATCTTTGATAATCCGTAATTGGATTTAAAATAAATTCAATCTAAATAACTAAAAAAAAAATACAAATAAAATGAAAAGAAAGTTTATGGTACGGCTTTTAAAAACAACACCTTTTCATAATATTTTAATAAATGTATACATAGCACGGTAATATTAAAACATTTGTAAGGCCTTGTGATAAACGTTTGTGATTTTGTAAAACAAAATTACCGTAATATTTCCTTTAAAACTTTATAACGAATTCCAATAAAATTTATTTAAAGGGATATCTACAATACGTTGATTATTAATATTTATGTGTAACAATTGCTAATTTGAAAATTTACAAATGTATTTTTTATTTGAAAAATACATGTAAAAATATAAAATATTTTAATTAAATGTTTTTAAAACATTAATATTCTATAGAATATAAATAATTAACAATACTTATTCGAATTAAAAAGAATTTGATTCGATTTCTTGATGATTTTTTATTTTTTTATTTTAATATTGGGTAAAATACTTTTAATTTAAAAAAAAAAAAAAAAAACTAATATTTTGCATAAAAATCAGTAGTAAAATATGAAATCAAAACTAAAACAAAGCATAGGGCCAATATTTGCAGGTAAAATCATTTAAAAGTTTTAAAACTAAATTAAGTACTACAAATTAAGTATGCATATTTAAGCTTTTCAAGCACTGAAAAAAATATAACAAAAATCAAAAATAGAATAGCCAATTGCATAAATTTATTACAATGTCAAAAAAGTTATTTTTCAAAAAAGTTTGAGAAATCGGAATTTACTTTTCAATGAATACTTTATTTAACTCTGAAGTTATAATTTATCAATGAAAAATAAGTTCTTTAAAACACAAATTCAATATAAAAACAAACACACTCTACTACTAATAAAAAAAATATACGACATTCCAATCACCAAATCACTTTTAAAAAGCGCCAATCATCATAACCAATCAGTCATTCGCAGTTCTCGAACACAAACGTCATTTTCTTCCGCCGAACAGAATTAGCATTTTGCCCATTGGCAACATGCGGAATTATCGTCTGCGACTTGTTTTGTCACAAGACGCGAGCGGAGCCAGGTAAGAGAAGTGGATGAAAGGAGACGAATGAAGGTGAGGAGGAGAGGGGTGTTGCAAAGGAAAAAAAAAAAACGATAATAAAAGGCGGGGGGTGGACGTACCTGTGAGGATGGTGCGGCGAGCGAGCCGAGAGGACTCCCGGGCGAAGAAGGGGATGGCTGCGTTGTGACGTTGCTTGGGACCTCGCCGGCGGTTTGGGCAGCGACTGGATAATCCCGCGCCTGCGTTCTGGACCGCAAGTGAGATTGTCAATATCCCCGCCGCACCCCGACTTCTCTTTTACTTCCCAACCTCCACTTACTCAGAACTCGGGGTGACATACAGTGATTAGTTAAATTGGACAATTACGAAGTCTTTGTTGCAAGATTTTGTTTTCCAATCCATTTTGGAAAACGATTCCTTAAAAAATAAAGCAAAAAAAAAAAAAAAAAAAAAAAAAAAAAAAAAAGTACAACTTGTATTGTAAAATATAAAATAATGCAAATTAAATATATATTTAAATAAATTAGATGCAATTTGGTATAAACATTCTATATACATATATTTGTGTAAATTCCTAATCGTAATAAAGAGAAAAGATTGAAAGAGAGATCAATCCAGTAGAAATACAAACAAGATGTCTCGAATTCAATTAGTTACAACAATGTCACTGTTACATCATTATATCCAGTATTACAATGTTTTATTTTAAATATTGTTGAGTAGCATCTGTTACTTTTAAAGGTTTTTATTCATTACTTAGATTTTCTATCCATTAAATAGCATTAAATTAATAGATAGAAAAAAATTAATTAAATCTAATTATTAAATTATAATTATTTACCTAAATAATGATTAAAGCCTCATTATTTAGGTAAATAATTATACAAAAATTAATGAACTGAGCCGAAAATGAAATGATTATAGATGCATTGCCTATAGGCGATGGAAAGAAAAAAAAAGTACAATTTGTATAGTAGAATATAAAATAATGCAAATTAAATATATATTGAAACAAATTAGATGCAATTTCATATAAAATATTGTATACATATTTGTATAAAATCATAACCGTAATAAAGAGAAAAAATTAAAAGATCAATCCGATATGTCTCGAATCCGTTTAGTTACAACAATGACACTATTATGCAATTATCTCCATTACCAAATAGTGTAATTTTAAATATTGTTGATTAGTATCATCTTCCATTTGCACAACTTACTTTTCTTCCCAACCCACTTACTCAGAACTTGGTGTGACATACAGTGATTAGTTAAATTGGACAATTACGAAGTCTTTGGGGCAAGATTTTGCTTAGCAATCTATTTATAAGAATGATTCCTTAAAAAGTAAAGCAAGAAAAAAATGCAATTTATATAGCAGAATAAAAAATAAATGAGTAAATTAAATAGATTTAAAAATAATTAGATGTATGTTCTTATGCAATTTTATATAAAACTTTCTATAAATATTTGTATAAAATCCCAGCCTTCCTTTAAGAATGAAGAGAAAGAAATTAAAAAAGGGATCAATCTAGTAGAAACACATCCAAGATATCTCGAATCCAATTATTTATAACAATGACACTATAATGGGATTATTTCCAGAACAAAATTGTTTAATTTTAAATATTGTTGAGTAGCATCTGTTACTTTTAAAGCTTTTTTTCTTGGTTAGTTTTAAGGTTTTATTTATTTTATTCATTAATTATATTTTTTCTACTCATTAAAGTTAGATTAAAGCCTCACTATTTAGATAAAGAATTATATTAAATTAGGAACTAAGCTGAAAATGGAATTATCAAAGATACATAAAGGAAAAAAATATGAATTAGTAATTAAATAATAAAATAGTTGTGCTTAAATTTTAACTTCTGAAGTTAAAATAAGTTGTAAGCAATTTAAAATAGCAATTTATTATTATTTTATATAAATATTTATTATTAATTTATTTAAACTATCTTTTTGAAAAAATACACTGAAAATTAAAAATAAATTAAAAAATATTTATTGTTGTATATTAGATATTTATTATTAAACATATAAATATTTATGCATTATGAAATTATAAAAAAATAATAAGTAATAAAATGTTGATTAAACGCTTAGGGAAAAATAAACTAAGTTTAAATAAATTGTAGACAATTTAGAATAGCCATTTATTATTAATTTATTTAAGCTATTATTTTTGATAAAATAAACTAGCAATTAAAAATAAATTTAAAAAATATTTATTTTTGTATATTGGAAATTAAATATTTATTATTAAACACATAAATATTTATTCATTATGAAATTACAAAAAAATTAATAAATAATAAATTATCGATTAAAAACATAGCGAAAATATAGTAATTTAAAAAAAAAACTATTAGCAATCCTTAAAAATAGGTGCAGATTTTTTGTGATACTTTCGTAATTACTCTACAGCTATTTTAAAGAAACAGTAATTTATTTCAAAAATAAAAAAGTATTAAATATACTGATTTGAAACAACTGTCTATCATAATGTAAGAACTGTGACAGATTCTAATTTAAGAAATTTAGAATAGCCATTTATTATTAATTTATTTAAGCTATGTTTTTGATAAAACTGACAATAAAAAAGTAAATTAAAAAAAATATTTTTTTTTGTACATTGAAAATAAATATTTATTATTAAATATATAATTTTTAATAATCAATAAATATATACTAATTAATATATTTATTTATTCAGTATAAAATAATAAAAAAAACTTAATAAATAATAAAATATCAATTAAAAGCTTAGGGAAAACATAATAACTGAAAAAAAATATTAACAATCCTTAAAAATAGGTGCAGGCTTTAATTATTTTTACAGCTATTTTAAAGAAATAGTCATATATATAATGAATAGTTTATTTCAAAAATAAAAAAAGGTTTAAATATAGTCAATTGAAACAACTTTCTATCACGCTTTAAGTGTGATAGACATTAAATTAGAGTACGTCAAAGTTTTTAAAAAACTGTGACGGACTGTAATTTAATCTGGCTACTATTTCCTGAAAGTGAAGTTGATAGAATTTTAAGTACCATCCTCACGAAAACTTTCCCAACGATAATTGGCCACGTCTGATGCTGCTAACCCTGTCGATAGCTTCAAACTGTTTCCAAGCATGGTTAAACTATTTGGAAGAGAAATAATATTCCTTTTTCAAACAGATGGAAGAATATTCATAACTCGTGTCAAATTTATTTACAGAACTAAAATTTTAAAGATGCTAAATATTTATGTAGTGTGAAATAAATGCCACACAAAAAATATTCGTAATAGCTTCTGCATGCATTGCATTAAAAGCAAGTTATCATAAAATAATCTCATTCTAAAACCAAATGGGTTCATCTGATATCACGAGAACTATGAACATAACCTCAAACTATTTATAAACAGTATTAAGAAGAAGAAGAATAACGACTCTTTTGTGATTTTCTATGATTGCATATTCTTTTTAACATAACCATGTTAAAAAGAATATGCAATCATAGAAAATCACAAAAGAGTCGTTATTCTTTGTGAGCCACTGAGCCACTGAGATTTAGCCACTAATGAAGTGAAACATCATTATGGAGATTGAAATACAATAAAATCTTATGTCAGAGTTATTTTGAGTCAAATTTCAAATACTATGCATAAAAGATGAATAGAATATAAAATGAATGATGCAAAAAATATTTTTATATTTTCCCCGTTAAAAATAAATTAGTTAAAACAATAATGTAAATAATTTTGAAATTTTTGCTCACTTAAACATTTAAACAGAGGCATCTGATGATGTAAAAATGATACCTATAGGGTTTGAAATACCATAAATCTAAAAAAAAAAAAGAAATAAAATTGCTTTTTAAACTTTTGTAAGCATAATACAAGATCAACAAATTTATTTTTGGATTTTTGCTTTTAAACACTGAAATTTCACAATAGTTTGTTCAAGAGATGTATGCAATATGTTATATGCTGCTCAAAACGATTAGGAACTATTATTATTTTGAGTATAAACTGCGGATGACGAAATGTTTTGGTGACTGATATATATCCTGTGTCCACCTTCTACAGGCAGCGCAATGGCCTGTGCCAATGAAACACAAGCAATAAGTCTGTGAGCATACGAAACTGCATGGTGGAGTCGGTTTCAAATAGTTTGAATCAAGGCTCTGGTACCAATAGCCCTCTGACGGTGTTGTTTCAAGTCAGTGGCGTTCATAGTGCTCTTTCTTCTGGTCTTTAGGGCTAAATATTGACCCTAATTTTGTGTTGTTGTACGCGTACGACCTTCTCCAGATTTCCGATTCTCCGAACATTTCCAGTTTTCAAAAACTGATTCCGTAGTCTGGATAAGACACTTTGAGGAACTCCTAATGCTTAAGCTACAATGGATTTCGTTTAACCCGCCTCTAAACGACCGATGGCCCACCAGGTTACCTATTCAGCTAAGCCATCTTTCTGAGACATCACAGACACTGATACAAAACATTCAAATCTTGTAAATTGCTTTCAATCTCCTCCTACAGAAGGAATACTGCAAGTTGCTTTTCACTCTTATGTAAAATTTGTAGTTTTCGATGCTTAGACAAAATGGACATAGACTTAACTTTGAATTGACTGACATAGACTGACAAAATTGAATTGACTGACGTAGACTGACAAAATTGAATTGACTTAACTTTGTAATCATTATAACTTTGCTTTTTAGCCTCTTACTTTTCATTTTTGTTAAGAAGTTAGTAGAATATATGGTTATTTCATACCGAACTCACAATATCCCCTAATTTTTTTGAGCAGTGCATATAAAACAATAGAAACACATTGAATAATCATTCTTATATTTTTCCATTAAAAGCAATTTATTGGGAAAAAGTAATGTTTCACATTTTGGCGTACACAAAGAATTATAACAAGTACCACATGCAATCAGTTTCTCCATTCGTTATCAATTTCGAACTGAAATGCTCCCCCCCACAGGGGAACTTCCTTGAGTTGGTGTGTGATTGATTGCGCTTTCATTTATGAATAGATTTACAAAAATGAAAGATGGATTTACAGGATGATTCATGAAATGGTAAGATGATTTTAAGTAGCGTTTGTTATTTAGATAACGTATAAACACGAAGAAGGTTTACATGAAATAAAATCTTAAATATAACTTTTGTATTTTAAAAACAATTGTAACATGATACTAATTTAAACTTAATAAAAAAATTTTTTAAGTATTTTATCTATAGAAATTTGTTTGTATTATATGCCACGAAATATTTTAACAGTTATCTAGAAACAAAATATTAATTTAAATAATTTGATTGATTTAATAAACCATATAATATATTTTAATTTTAATCAATGTATAAAAAATAAAAATGATTTCGACTTAATTAGTTTCTTGATTAAAACAATTATATAGAAATATAAAGAAATATCCGCATATTATAAAGACATGATTATCTTTTGAAGTCAAATGGAATCCTGAAGTCAATGCATCAGAAATTTATTTCAAATGATTGTAAAGACTTTTTCTTATTTAATATTAAAGTAAACAATAAATAATTCATAAAATTTGTTAAATAACATGGAAGAAAAACCATTTTGCCTATTTTCAAAAATATGGCAAAATGGTTCAGAGATTAATGGTTCACAGATCAATGGCAATATGCCTAATGATGGTACAGTTCGAGTTCCAAATTTTGCTGGAGGCGGAATTTCAGTAGAATTATGGCAGAATATTTCAGCTTGCCTAGTGAGAGTTTTTATGATTTACTCCATACGATTAACAAAGGAGGGTTCATAGATTCAACGAAGTTTTTCCCTTCGTATTTATATTATAAGAAGCTGCCTGCTTTTCATGTTTAGTGATTAACTCGTGGATTTAATCTGATTTAGATCAGTATGATTTGTAACCAAAAGGGATACAATATAAATATTAAAAAAAGAAATTATTCTTCATCATCAGTGGCGTAGCAGCCCCATGGTGGTCCAAGGCCGTCTGCCTTCTGGCAGATTCATGGACAAAAGATGTGTTTCTTTTTACGGGTTAGGATTGCCATCCCTACGCCCAACAGCCATATTAGACTAGGAACTATGGTTTAAAGTGGATTCCGAATCAATACAAATATCCATGTTACCACCGGGACTCAAACCCTAAGCCTGTGGCCTGTCCAGTGCTACTCACTCGGCCATCAGGCCCCAAATAATTATTACTGAGGAAAATTAAATTATAAAAAGAACAAATATTTTAATTTAAAAACAGATCAAAGGAATTGCTTTCTTAAAGATTTATTTTACTTTATTTATTTATTATTATTATTATTTTTTATTTTTGCAAGCAGGCAGTTATTATAGCCTGGATTCTGGATCTATTTTTATTTATAAAGCGATTAAAAAATTGTAGAAAATCATTATATAATACTGTTTACATACAATAATATTTAAAGGTTTGGTATGTTCCTGTATATTAAAAAAATTAATATTTAAGGAAACATTTTAATTGGAATTTAAAAGTCATGCTTGTACTGTGTACAGAATTTCAGAATTTATAAGAATTTTCATTTCATTTTCATAGATGCTGTACGGAATACATTTAAGAAATATTAACTGTTTTACTGCATATCATATATTATACATTTACTTAATGAATTTTTCATTCGTATATGTTTTAAAACTAATTTTATTTTATACGAGTAGAAAAGGAAATCTACATGCTATTAGACTATTACTATTTGAAACTGCTACTGCTACTATTTGAAAGCATATTAGACAGAGAACAGTTATTGCTAAGGTTTATTGTATAATTCAAACCTCAGCAAAGATGCTGTCCTATTATATATGAAACATTGTTGACAGCTCATATCAGCCTACCCGCATGTAGTAATTCTCGGATATCATTGCATCACAACATTGGCTACGCTTCGCAGTCAGTTTATAGCAATAGTAGAACTGCTTTGCATTATTTCTCGTTTCCAGTAAAATGATCGTATCAATTTAAGTAAATTATGAATATATAATCTGAAATGTGATAGAAATATACTAAGCAAATAATGATTTTTTTTATTGCTTCATTGTTCATAGATGCTTAATAAAATGAATATAATATTCGTTAATAAAGATTATTAGTTATACTTCAAGTCTCATTTAAATAGTCCATCTCATAGTCCTTTCCCAAAACTTATATGAGTAACGATCCATAACATGATGGTTTGATTTATAAATATTTCCATGTATGCTATATTGTAGTAAGATATATATATATATTATATTTATATATATCATATTAATAACGAATATATATTATTAAGGAATTAATATTATTAGTTATGCTTCATTTCCCAAAACTTATATGAGTAACACGATGTATATAACATGATGGTTTGATTTATAAATATTTTCATATTAGCTATATTGTAGCAAGAAATAAGGAATATATTATACATTTCAAAAGATCTAAAAAATGATTAATCATTAATGAGTTACTTAATGCCAATAAATATTTTGTTAGTTTCTTTACATTAGAGCTCTGATATAATGAGATTCTTCCACTGTGATAATTTTAATGATAGATATTTTATGATAGAAAAATATTTCTAGGTATTCATAAACAATAATATGAAATAAAACTATTTGTTAATTTTATTGATGATAATACAAACAACTTGTAGGACTATAAGCAATTGTCTATAAATATAAATGATTATATGAGTTTTAGTGACAATGATTTTACTCACTTTTAATCTTACTGTAAACGTGAAAAAAAGGCGCTTTTTGTTATTCATGCCCATAAACAACAAAGGATTACTATTTGCTGTTTACTAATGGTAAAAATTATTTATTAATTTTCAACATTTACGAGAAGAGTCAATAATTTAAAAACAAAATATATAAAACTAAACACTGCTAAAGACAAGATATCTTATTTAAAAATAAATAATTCTGTATTTAATCCTTTCTACAACTTGTGGAAATTCATATTGAATTATACAAATATTTTACAGGGGATGTAAAATTATGTAATTATGCAACATCAAGAAATTGTATTCATGAATTTCGATATTAAATTTGCTTTTACATAAAAGATTACTTTAAAATCATTTGAAATTACTTAAATTAATATACACTTAATTAATTAAAAATTAATAAATGCTTTATTTTGATTGTAAAATATGTTTGCACAAAGATTATTTTTAATGATTTGAAATACAAAATAGAAACCATAAACAAAAGTTTACAGTTTATTTATATATTTGTTTTACATTTCTTGCAAAAAATAATATTTATTAATTAACAATATTATTATGATATTTCTAAATGTCTGAAATGTTTATTTTTTTCACGAAAAACTTACTTATATTCTTCTTCTTATAATTATCATGTTATTTAAAGAAACCATTCTTTCATTCTAAAACTGTGCAAGTATTTAACCATAATTTTTATCCAATACTTTAATAACAAAAATATTTTCCTAAGCAAATTTCCTTTCCTAATTAAAATATATTTAGAGAATTATTAAAAAAATTTAATTAATATCTAAAATGTATGTTAACAATTTATTTATTTTAATGTTAAAGTAAAACATTGTAAATCAAAATTTAATTTAAAACCTTTCCTCCTTATCTACAACCCTGACAATAGTTTAGGATTCAAAACAATATTTTAAATTTCGTGTTTCTTGACAATTTAAGCTGTGTTTTAGATTTTTAGAGCGTATTAGTCTGTTATTGGACTAAACTATGCATAGAAATAATCCTTACACAATAACAACACACGAAGCTTATTTCTGAACAGTAAATAAATTAACATAAAAATTACATCATCCAACCAGCACTTAGATAAACTCTCTTGTAACTTCAAATTGTGTAACAAAATCCCTGAAATAAATTATTTAAATATGATAATTTCCATATGAGCAAACAGAAAAATATATAATTATATGAAAAGAAATTTACATAACGATTTGTTTCTAATTAATGTCTTGTACATGCATTTCTATTTGTGAGATTACATAATGCTTTTACCAATTATTGATTGTAAAATTTAGTAGGAAACTGCTGGCAATTGTTTCTTCTATGGCCTTGAAACTATAATAATTTAATTAATTCATATTTTATAAATATATTGTACACTTTACACAACATATTGTCACTAATTGGTGTCTTGTATATGTATTTGTATTTGTGAGACTGCATAATTATTTAATACAGTAGCAAGAGGTGATTTAGCCAATTACTGATTATAAAATTTAGTGTAAAACTGCTTGCAGTTATTTCTTCAATGGCCTCGAAACTGTAATAATTTAATTAACTCATATTTTAAGCATAGTATAATTTTAATGTGAACAATTTCTTCTTGACGCTTTTTTTGCAAAATAGTATATGCATACACAAGTTAAAATGATCTCATTACAAATACAATAACTATACAACGTAATAAAAGCGCGCAAATAAAATAAAAAGATTTATTTACATTTTTATGACACTGATATAATATAAAAATAAATCTATTTTTGTGACAAAATTTTGCTTATTCAGTAGTTTTTCGAAAAGTAAATTTGATTTAAAAAAGACGGAACTACTTTTGATGCTAAACGAACTTAACTTCATTTCTCCGTAAGATTAAAATTTAATTCCGACATTTTTTTTTTTAAATTTTTCTTGGGGACAATTCCCAAAGCATTTCTCTCAGCGCACTTTGATGAAACGAAATTCTAATCAACTGCAAAATTTTTGAATCAGTTACTAACTTTATCCCAAGCCTAGAGCAGAAAAAAATTTAATGAGATTTTTCTCATAAGCATATTTTTTATACAAAGAGTTTTTCAGTTTGTTTGCAATATTTGTAGAAACTTAAAACGTGTGTTTTAGAAAGTAAAAAAATGATTCAGCCGAAAACCATATTAATCTAAATTTAGTTGATTTAAAAGATTTAGTCAAATCCATTTACATATAATTAACTTACATTTCATATATTGTTAATTTTAATAAATCTCTACGAAATGTTGTGTTGTTGTTATAACATATGGCTTTATTGAAAATCAATCCATTACAATAAGGATCACACACACAGAAGAAACAAGCAGAATAAAGCAAATATACAGCAAGACAGCAATTGGCAATAAGATACATACATACATCACAAAAAGTCAAAGGGCGAGAGAGTAAATAAAGGAAGTAGACATTTTATTACATTCTATCAGGTC
This sequence comes from Caerostris darwini, assembly GCA_021605075.1. Classification (NCBI taxonomy): domain Eukaryota; kingdom Metazoa; phylum Arthropoda; class Arachnida; order Araneae; family Araneidae; genus Caerostris; species Caerostris darwini. The sequence continues at coordinate 686,513 of BPLQ01002030.1, forward strand.
CCTGGTCTCCCAATATAACTGCAAGACTTCTCCTTAGCGCTGAGCCTCCCTGTTCAGTCATGAACATTTCAAAAGATGTTCTGTATTCATTGTACCGGCTCTACATAGTGGACAAGTGTTCAAGGCCAGGACACCTATCCTGTTAAGGTGTTAATCAAGACAATAGTGTCCCGTTCTTAATCGAAAGTTGGTAACCGCCTCTTTAACCGCCTCTTTTTATCATAAATTTTTTTAACTGCAGGTTTGAAATGTACAAGATTTACACACTTTGCTATTGTCCGCTAATTAAATAATTTTAACTCCAGGTTCGAAATGTACAATAATGTTGAATAAATTAATTGATGTATTATCATAAATTTTTTTAACTGCAGGTTTGAAATGTACAAGATTTACACTCTTGGCTATTGTCCGCTAATTAAATAATTTAGAACTTCAAACAACCTAATTTAGCTGTTGATAAAAGCAGAAGGTTTTTAATTGGATTTCATGACTCTCAGAAGTCTTAATTAAAGCCATAAAAACCACCGTCGTACTTACATTGCCTCATTCGTCAATTTATTTTAAATTAGAACAACCCTGTTTTTGCACGCTTCGACATTTTTTTCTTCTTCTTTTTATTTTTTGCTTTTTACCCATTTAATTAAAGCTTTGCATCATCTTTCTTTTTGCTCGTAATTGAAATGTCACAGGAAATGTCTCCGGTAATGAAAGGAATTTTTATTCAAAATATATTCGGGGTAAAAAAAAGTAATTTTCTGCCTTATTGGATACAAAAACATAGATCATGGCATCTTATGCGTAACACAGGTACCTCATTTATGTATTAGACTTGAAGTACGCCTAGTTTCATAATTTCAAAAATATTTTTTTTGAATATGGTAATTAATTGTAGTGTAGTGAGGATTGATGAATGTATTGCAAAGTACACTACATGATATTTAATTTTAATTCCAATAAAAATTAATGTAGAAATAGTTCATAAATAAAGTAAGTAATAGTTACTTATACTTATTTTCCATTATCTCAAATACCAATTACCATAATGGGTTATGTCATATTGTGGATAGTTCAACAACAGCATAGAGAAAATAGCAAACAAAAACATAGATCGTGACATCTTATGAGTAACACAGGTACCTCATTTATGTAACTTCTGAAGTATGTCTAGTTTTGTAATTTTAGAAACATATTTTTTGAATATGGTAATTAATTGTAGTGTAATGATGATTAATAAATCTATGACAAAATACACTATATGTTATTCAATTTTGATTTCATTACAAATAAATGTAGAAGTCCATAAATGAATTAAGTAATAGCTACTTATATTTATTTACCAATTGCCAAAGTGGGTTGTGTCATGTTGTGGATAGTTCAACAATAGCATACAAAAACATAAATAATCCCATCTTATACGTATTAGACTTTAAGTATGAAGTCCAGTTTTGTAATTTTAGAAATATTTTTTCAATATGATAATTAATTGTAATGTAATGAGGATCAATAAAAGTATTGCAAAATACGCTACATGTTATTTAGTTTCAATTCCAATAAAAATTAATGTAGAGATAAGTTCACAAATAAAATAAGCAATAATTACTTATGCTTATTTACCATTATCTAAAGCACTAATTTCCATAATGGACTATGTCGTGTGGTGGATAGCTCATTGTGTTCTCAAACTAAAGAATCTTCGAATTTGTCAGAATCTTCCTTGTCAGAATTTGGTATGTCGAAAAGAAATTTCCCATGTCTTTGATAGAAATAGCATGATAAATGCGTAGGCTGGAAAAATCTTGCAGTTGGTCTCGAGGTGGCGGAAATGAAGTGCTAACCTCAAGACACCATCGTAGTTGTTAGTTTTAAATTGCTGATGCAAATGTACTGACGTATTGCGCACTGGGTAACATTAAATATAATATAATTCCGGAAGGTGAATGTCTTCAAGTTAAAGTACCAAGTATTTGAAAACAACTTACAATTAATTATTACTATCAGCTTTTAATAACTTACAATTAATTAGAACTATCAGCTTTTAACAATTTACAATTAATTAGTACTATCATTTTATTAAAGATATTTTTTTCCAATGCATTACGTATAATCCCAAAAGCCTATTATTACTCCTTTATAGTGGACGACCATTTAAGTGGTTAACTTTGGTGCCATGAACCCACAAAGTCACTCCTAAGAAAATCATCTGGCAATAAGACATTCTACCTTTCTCACCTCAAAACTATCTGATGACTTTCTGGCCAGTACATTTAATTTGCCAATCATCGGAGTGGGAATGAGAACTTCCAGTTGGTTCTTTTATCAGATATCGAACTGAGCTCTGTAAGAAGATTTGATGCTTAGCCAATAAGACATCCGAGCTAATAATTAACTTAATTCGTTTATTTAAGAATATCAGATACATTTAAGTTCAGAAAGAATCCGTACATAATAAATATTTATAAACAAATTAAATAATTTCCTACTTTTCTTTTAGTCTTTATAATTTAAAATACAATAAACGATCTAAAAAAAGATAACTTTGAATATAATAATAATTTAATTCTAATGAATAATTCTCATTTCTAATTAATTTCTTTCAGACTTTTAAATAATTTCTTAATAATTTTAATTAAGATAAAATAAATAATTTGTTTCAGACTTTTAAATTAAAGCACTATTATTTTACAATGTTTCTGTACAGATTAATTTTAAGCATTTAATTTTAAAACTGTGATAGAGAATGATAAAGTTAACAAGTTAAAGTAATGAAGAAGTTAACAAGTTAACTTTATGATTGTTTTTCTATATTTTATTTTTATTTTTTAAAGTTAATGGTTGAAAAATGTATTGGAATTGATACTCTTAATCCGTATATCTTTATTGCAGAAATATTAATATTGTAGGAAAATGATAAGAAATATTTGTAACTTTTGTTTAGAGAAAAATGTATATTCAGAAACAAATTTTAATTGTAGATACTAGATGAATTACGAGGATTATACGAGGGATATCACGAGGGATTATAAAATAAATAAATCAAAAGAATCAATCAACTAAATCAATATTATAATTAAATGAAAGAAATATCTAGTCTCTCAATTAATTAAATGCATGATTATCCTATGAGATATTAGTATTTAAATGATAAAAATAAATTCCTTTATTTATTTTTAAAAATAATATATAATAAAAATAAAAAGATAAAATAAAATGATAAAGTAATATCAGTGCATAAATTTTTGTAGAACTTTGAGCCAAATTTCAAAATATTTCTCTCTTCATTTATGAGGATTAGTCTGACTCTGTTGAAACTCATTTATTTATCAAAATAAGAATTTATTTAATAAAAATTAATTTTGAATATTTCATAATTTGAATATTACTTAACTTATTACTTACTTATTTGATTATTACTTAATTTTATGTAATTGATTGAAAAATATTTATTCAAAAGTTATTATACAGCTATCATTATAAAAACATAGGAATTTTGATAGGTCGAGGAAATAGTATTCCTTCAACAATATATGATTTTATTATTCTTAATAAATGTAAAGTTAATAAATTTAAATAATAATTTGATTAAAATATTTAATAGTACTATATATGATTATAGTACTATTAAATATTTTAAAAAAATATGTAATAGTACTATAATATAATAAATCTATGATAAAAATAATAATTTCGTAAAAAAAAATTTATTTAATTACACACAATTTATTTAATTACTTACAATTGACTTTGAAAAAACTTAGCTTAATACTCATATTTATTGTTAAAAATTCTCATGAAAGCAAAAAAAATAATTTGAATCATTTACTTAAGCAGAATTTTAAAAGGGAAATTTATAAACTTACAATAAGATGTTTTTTAAGATATACTTATTTTAATGTATAATATAGTCGTGAAAAAAATAACATTTTTACCCTAAAATCAAATAAGAATATATAATAAAGAGTGATATTTTGCAACAAAAAATTAAAATAAAAATATATTAGAAGAATTATTATATTTTGAATAAGAACATGATTTGAAAAACATTCAGTAAATTAAGTTTTAAATATTATAAATAAAGTAAAGAAGCCATAATGATACACGCTTTTTTTTAAGTATTACATTATTTAAATAATCCATATTTTCAGAAACATGGCTATTCAAATATAATTCAGTTTGAATTCAATATATCAATTCATTAAATTTCGTTGATTTTTCTTGTTATAATAATTTAAAGTACCAATAATGCTTCCAACAGGCAATAAATTTGTATAAGCTATTTCTAATCAATAATTTTAAATTTAAGTATAGAATATTTTCAAAATTTCATTTTTCACCGACCAAATGTTTAAAATAAATATTCCTTTTTATTTTCTTAACACTATTAGTGTTAATTGATAATTACATTAAAAAATTACTATTACTTAATTTTCTTGATTGCATAAAATACAAATATAAAATATTACGATATTATTGATTGCAATGATACTTTTCGAGAGTTTAATGACATAATAATATTCTCTAGCTTTCATTTCCTTTGTTGATTATACATTATTTTTTCTGATTGAACTTATAAAATATTCCATCTAAAATTTAATATAGCTTGTTGTTGTTGTTGTTTCTTATCCCACTTGGCTGGCCAAGCCCACGAGCCCATACGTGCTCATGATTGAAGGGGAATGAAGCAGCTTCTGTTGTGATGGAGCACCCGTAGGTAGAAGCCTGACTTTGGCTCCGTGACGCTCTTACAGTCATAGGAGACCGGGACCTACGGCTTAAAGTGGATTCCGAACCACTACAAACATCCATGGCACCACCGGGATTCGAACCCGAAACCTGTGGCACGAGCGCCAGAGCGCCAGACACTCGGCCATTCAGGTCCCAAATTTGCCAACGGCACGCAGTGTTCCCAGGTGGTCACCCACCCAAGTACTGACCGCGCCCAATGATGCTTGACTTCGGTGATCTAACGAGAACCGGTATATTCAGCATGGTACGGCCGTTGACTAATATAGCTATTATCATATTTTACAAAGAACGTACATTATTACTTAGAAATGGAATAATTTAACATGATGGTAAGTAATGCAATTTTTATCTTTTTGTTTCTTTGAAATAAAGATTGTAGCCTTGCACTGTGTTTAGATAAAACCTTCGCACAAGATAGTTCTAAATGCAAACGGCGAGTTGTTAAATATAAGAGCCAAATTATTCTAAACATGTCTTTGAGAACTCGTGATGACGATCATCATCTCGCAGTAATGGCGGAATGTATTCTTTCCTGAAGAGAATAATTTTCATGAGTTCTTAAAATAAAATCAACGAGTTCTCTTTATAATGTAAATATGTTTATATCCCCCCATTATAAAAATCTTCTTTGTTTTTGCTTTTATCATTTATAATGTATACAAAGAATTTCCACAGATGTTAATATGAATGTAATTTTTTTTTTGAATTTGAAATAACTCTGGAATTAGATTGGCTTAGGTTGTTTTCATTAATCTTTGTTATTCTCCTATAATAATTATTCGTATAAAATATTATAGAAGAAGAAAATTACAATAATGAAATTATCCTATTTAAAAGAAAAATAGAGAAATTTATACTATTTTTTCAATTGATTTCTTCTTGTGTTCAAGAGACCCTTAATAAGTATTTCGTTTTGAAGAGAATGTAAACAAGATGACAGTTTGAAAATAATCAAAAAGGGATCTTAGAATAATTTAAAAGAATGTATCAATTGTTCCTAACTTCAGCAATTCTTAGGGGAGGAGGGAATGGAGACTACATCTACAACTTTGATTTCATGAAGGGAAGGGGAGGAGGGAATGAAGACTATATCTACAACTTTGACTTCATAAACTTTAGTTTACATTGTGAGTACAACAGAGAAAAATTATTCATAACTATTTGTTACAAAAATCTTAAATTTTTTTTTTTGTTTTTATCATTTACAATATCATCAATACTCATCAACATTGGCGCAACAGCTCCATTGTGGGTCAAGGCCGTCTACCTAAGGACAGGTTTCGAGATAGGAAAATTACAATAATGATGTTTTTCTTACGGGGTATGTTTGTCAGCCTACGCGCAACGCTCTACAGTCATATAGACCGGGATCGATCCCGAAACTGTGTCACTGAGCGCCAGAGTGCTAGTCACTCAGCCATCAGGCACCTCATTTACAATACATTTAAATAATTTTCTACATATGTTAATATAAATACAAAAATTTTTTAATTTGCAATAACTCTGGAACTAAAATGATCTTGGTTGTCCTCCTATAATAATTATTCTTATATAATATTATAGAAGTTAAAAATAAGAACAATGAAAGGATAAATAACATAACAGAGAAATTAAAAACAATCATTAAAAAAAAGAAAAAAAAAGAGCTGTTTATTATTTATTGAATAATCAGTAAAAATAAATTCATTTTATATCTGTTGCAATTTTTATTATTTAGCCTTTTCTAATAAATAAATCTTACATTATAACTAATATTTTTATATTAAAATGTTCCCAATATTCATGATTTCTTTCAAAAGAGAGATTACGAATTAATTTTTTTATTATTAGGTGCATATATACATATTGAGAGCTTCTTGGGATTTACTTTGCAAAATGCGTTGCATCTTACTTTTGAAAATGTCTCGTTTGTTTGTGTTTTTTTCTCTTGTAACATCTCCATAGTAGGTCTCTACAGTTATATTAGACCAGGATCTACGGTTTAAATTGGATTCCGAACCACTACAAACATTCATGGCACCGCAGGGACGTGAACCAGAAATCTACGACATTGAGTGCTAATCACTCGGTCATCAAGCCCCCAACTTAGCTCTTACAATTGTTAAATGATATTTAAAACTTGTAACGAATTGATGCACATAAAGTTAATTTTTCAATTAAACATTTTCTTAGTTAATTAATAATCCATAACCAAAACTTTAAAATATTGTAAAGCATTCCTATTTAATAAAATCAGCATTTAAAAAAAATATGCAACAATATTCATAAAAATAAATGTAATTTTAGTTCTCTAGTCATGCTGAAATTAATGGTAACTTATTAATTATATTAAACTTAAATTACTTAATTTTTTTAATAAAACAATCCTTTACCGTCTCAAAAAATAAAAAGATTATATTAAGTATATTTTCCTGATTATTTTTCATGGCACCGCAGGGACGTGAACCAGATATCTACGACATTGAGTGCTAATCACTCGGTTATCAAGCCCCCAACTTAGCTCTTACAATTGTTAAATGATATTTAAAACTTGTAACGAATTGATGTACATAAAGTTAATTTTTCAATTAAACATTTTCTTAGTTAATTAATAATCCATAACCAAAACTTTAAAATATTGTAAAGCATTCCTATTTAATAAAATCAGCATTTTTAGAAAATATGCAACAATATTCATAAAAATAAATGTACCGAGTTCTCTAGTCATGCTGAAATTAATGGTAACTTATTAATTATATTAAACTTAAATTACTTAATTTTTTTTATAAAACAATCCTTTACCGTCTCAAAAAATAAAAAGATTATATTAAGTATATTTTCCTGATTATTTTACAGTTTTCTACTGTTATTTCTTCTTAGCAATATTATTAAAATACAAATAATTTCCTTAAATCAAGCCAACGCCCTTCTTGCTATTAAATAAATAAAGTATGAAAACCTAAACCCATTTTATCCTATTTTTATATATTCAACGAATTTTTTAATATATTCTTAATAAATAAATTATTCATTAAAAATATTTTGTTGCTCATGTTTTGATAATTACAGAAAGCAAATGAATGCATGCAGTGAAATCAGTAAACGATTAAAAACAGCTTAGCATGTGAAGTTGGAAAGCAAACATCGCAGGGGAAGAATGGGAGCATAAAAATAAGGAAAAGTAAAACGAGTTGCATAAAAGAAAGGATAAACGAAGGAAAGATAAGGAAAAGGCATGGTACTCTGTTTTGTCAATACTTTTCCTTAATGGAACAGTTAGGGACCATCCTTCTTCATAAACAGCGGGAAAGTTCACGCAATGTTTCCTCAGTAAATGTCGCCATTTTGTTTTTTTAAATAAAAGCAATACTTTTAAGCTTCCATACTAATTGGGATAAATACAGTAAAATCTCATTCATACGTCATCTCGTTTATACGTTTCTTCTTTCTCCTGATGTTGTCTCGTTGATGCACTGATTTTTAAGTTCTGCCATTGATAAGTGGCAAAAAAAAGGTAACTTTTATTGTATGTTAAATCATCTGTTGATTATAAATCGCTGAAATTTTCTTTCAGATTAACTATCTAACTGGGATTAATTATCCCAGTAAACATAATTTTACTGGGATAGTTAATACAATCAATTGATGTTTTATTTTAAAATGCTTTTATCTATAAAAAACGAGAAATAAACTTGAGTGTCTGTCTCTTTTATACATACATCCATTTTTGATACTTCATTGCACCAATCACAAGTGATAAATCGTAAAAACATAATAATTTTATCATTTTAATTTTATAATTAAACTGAATTTAGGAAATTCATTAACTTCATGATATATACAATAATGATGGAATAATATTATAAAGCACATTAGGAAATGTTGTTGTTTATTTGTCAAATATAAAATCAGAATAAAAAAGACAAGATAAGAAAAATATATGGCTGATAATATAAAGAAGAACAAATTAAGCACTACAAATATTAACTCCAGTAAGTAACTGACCATAATTCCATTTAATTAATAACAAATAAATTTCTTACATTTATTTGTTATCAAATATTATGTTTGTTATTATAAGTACTTGAAAACAAAATAAATTATGGAATTTGCTTTATCATAATTTTTAAAAAAATAATTTCAACTATTAAAATAAAAAAAAATTATTATTTAAATATCACACCATACGACCAAAGTTACGAAGAAGTTAATTTATTAATCAAAATCCAAATGAAATAGAATTTACTTCGAAATGAGCTAAAAGCTATATTTAATATTCCAAATTTTAATTCTATTATAAGTTATATTAATATACATTCTGTATACGGAATTTCTAAACAGTTGATTAATTTAAACAACAACAAAAAACCCCCTAAATATAAGACAAAATGAAATTGTATTGAAGCACGTTGTTTAGATATTAAATGTGCCTTAATATAATTTAATGAAGATATTACTATTTCATGTACATCGAAATAAAATTAATTAAATTTCCAAATTTTGTATTTTAACTTACGATGCAATACAAGTGTAATTAAAGTGGCAATATCCAAATTAGGAGGGGAATATTATTTAAATTACCTTTTAATAACATAGTTAAATATACTCAATATATAATTCAGTAGTTTTGGATTTTAATTGAAATTTATATATATAAGATAAAACAAGAATATGTTAGACTATTATTACGGCCACCATACACCGTTGCGATAGAATATTACGATTCGCAGTTAGCTTAAAATGAACTCGAATTAATGTACAATACTGACACCGTCGCTCCATGGTATTTATGAGAGTGTTAATTTAATCCTAATGTGTGACTAGCACATAGTACCCTAAAGACTCTCTCAATTTCTAGGAAACCTTAGTGTGAAGTAACGTGTCGTAATGTTGCCTTCACGGACATTTCAGGTATGCTTAGTAGAGTTTGCACTAGTTCAAAATATTATTCATTCCAGTCATAATATTAATTAAACTTAGACATTTGTATTTAGGGAAATTTAATATTATTGACCATTAGTTGGTAAAAGCAATTGATAACATCGAAAGCAGTTTATAAAAGACTAAGAAATACAAACAAATGGGAAATTTTTATCTGTTAGACACGAGATATTAAAATAGTTATTTTCCTATCAAAAAATTATTAACAACATAAATTGCATCTTATTCTATTTTGTCAAGCTATTATTAAAAAGTAAAACTTATAAATTGTTTTAGTTGTACGTGTTAATAAATGTTGAGTTTGATTACATAAAGAATTATAATTTTTTTTTTATCCAATGCAGCTGGCAAACAGACATGGACGTCTTGGATGCCTTAAGGCAAGCGCTGCACAGACGTTACTCACTTTGCATTAACCAGGGGGCGCGTGTAACTTGAAGAGAAGCCCCGGACGCGGAGTAACAATGCCCCCGCAACACTCTACGATCATATTATACCGGGACCAACGGTTTAAAGTGGATTCCGACCCACTACACACATCCATGGCACCGCCGGGACTCGAACCCGAAACCTGTGGTACCGAGCGTTAGCCACTCGTCCATTCAGGCCCCTAAGGAATTATAATAATATGATGTATTTTAAATAAGATAAACTTTATGAATGAGTTAATTAAAAATTTATTTTCTTCAAATAATAAGACATAAAGAGTTTTTCACATAAAGGTAAGTTTTAATATTATAAACAAAACAAAATTTCCTTTCAGTGACAAGTAAAAAGTAAATTACTATTTAAAAATTTTGCTTGTCAATAAAATTATTAATGAATTAAGGAATAATTATCAAATTTTCCTGCGATTTAAGTACAGTTAAAAATTATGGATGGATAATTGATTATCACATTTTGCTAAAAAAATCTTTATTGATCACAAAAGATTTGCATATTTCTGAAGTAAAATTTTAAAACATATAGATCTTTGATTGAGTTGGATTTAATCTATGATTTTGTATCGTTTAGTTGCTGACCTTAAAATACTTTTGAGAAAATTTAACTCAGAGTTTATAATTTAAATTTCTAATGATTTTATAAACTCTTTAATAAATAAATATATATATTTTTTTATTTCCAGATTATGAATGACAGATTATGAACAGTTACAGCAAACAAAAGGACAATTAAAAAAAAACAGATAATACAACAAAACATGCTGAAACAGAGTTCATTAATCTAACAAGAATGCCAAGTTGTAGATCTTTTAGCCACTAAAAAGTGTTACCAGGTGCACCACGGGGAGGTAGATCTTCTGCGCACCCCTTTAATAAATATAAAAATAATAAAATAATAAAATTAATTAATAATTTTTAATAATTTTATAAACTCTTTAATTAGTTTAAAAACAATAAATAATAAAATTAAATTATAGTTTTTAATGAATTTATAAACTCCTCTAGAACTTTTATAAACCCTCGTTATATTGTTCTTTAGATTTACTTCGATCTATTTAAAAAAAAATTTCATACGAACAGCATGAAAATTACTTGAGGTTATAGTGTGTTTTTACTATATTGCTTTACTTTCCAACGTGAAAAATATAACGAAGGCCACATAAAAATAAAATTCAAATTTATCTCATTATTTTCAAAATATGTCTTTTTTATGCTCTATAATAGATACATGCACACAACTGACTCTCTGAGTCAACTGATACTCTTCATTATATTGTGCTTTGGATTTACTGCGAGCTATCGATTACTATTGTGCTTTTAGTATCTTCCAGCATGAAAAATATAATGTGGATCATATAATAACAAAATACAAATTTAACTCGTTATTTTCAAAATGGCATTTTATGTTGTATAATATATACATGCATGCAATTGGCTAACCAAATTAAAGTAGCCTTTATATGTTATGTTTTTCCATGAAATAAATCTCATATTTCTATGCATTAAATAATTATTTCTGAAATTTTTGCTCTATGAAAAGCGAATTACTTCGTTTCTCCATAATTTTAATATAATACAATCCATGTAAGAATAATAAAATAATGCACATTTAAATTTCATTTATTGCACAAATTTTTTTTAGCAGCAAATTCTACTTTAGAGTTAATAAACAATTTTATTTACAGAGAATTCAATCAAAAAGAGAATTGTTCATTTTACTTATCTGTAAAACGTTTTATTTAGCAATTTGATGTTCTTTGTGGAAAAGCCAACTTTACAACTCGATTCTGGAAAATTCATTTGTTATTGAGAAGGAAGGAATTTGTAAAATGCATTATAATTTATTTATTTATTTATTTTTTTTTTTTTACCGAAGGGAAATAATTCAGAACTCTGAATAATTACTTATTCTTTGTGAATACAAATTAATTAATCCATCCAAACTTAATTATATGAAAGACTATAATTTTTTTTTATTTATTTAAAATTTGAATGCTATTAAGCTTATGTAATGCTTATGAAAGTGATTATGAAGTGTTGCTTATAAAACAATGGTGTATGCTTATGATGTGGTGTTTATGAAATTATTTATTTAAGCTTAAGAGACATTAAAATTTAAACCTTTTTTTATCTTCAGAATATATTTAAGAGGTATCTTTGTGAAAAAAATGTAAAAATATAAATAAATAATATGATAACGATTTTTGAACTTCTAATAAACATTTCACATGGACGAATAATTAATTGTTTTTCATTGATTTAGATTTACACTTTTAAAAATATATATAATAAAATTCATCAATTTATCCTGTCACCAAAAATATTAATAAATAAATTTGTGATTAATTGACATTAGAAAAAATATTGTATCAGATTGTAATCGGTTTATTTGGTAACCATCAAATTTTTTTAAAGGCCATTGAAAAATTTATATTAAAATGATATATGATTTTAAAAATTAGTAATCTCAGTAGAGTTGTATGATAAAAAAGGTTTCGCTATTATAATTAAGCTGCCGGATTGAAGTTTTCTGGGTTTTGTCGACAAGCAAATAATAAATAATTACATATGAAAATTCTACTAGAAAGAACTACTTCTATGGAACAACGATGATTGATCAAAATGGCATACTCAAATAAGGAATGCCTAATAATGGAATGAGTGATGTTAAAGTAGTCATAAGTTTGGATAGATCCTAGAATTCATAAAGAAATGTAAATATGCAGAAAATGCATATTAAAAAATGCACTTTTGGAAATTATATCAATCCAAGAATCCATCCCAAAAGAAAACTGTATGTCTTCTCTTTTTTGATGCAAAAATTTCAAAGATCAACCTATTTGTGTGGTATTTTCCGATGTCAATGAAGAATAAGTCAAGAATCTATTGGAATTTCCTTTTTAGAGCTTAACAGTAAACGCTTAAAAATTAAATATTTAAAAAAGTATTCTAAAAGGCTACCAAAGAATATGGATAGGTAACAGGAAATATTTGAATAGAATCATGATTTAAATATGATATATTTTTAAATTTACATAGAAGTTCATCATGTATACTATAATTTAAATTATCCATGTTGTATTTTAAGATGGCATTAGTTTTAGAATACATAAATGATCTTCTTCTTCATTGGTAAAGCAGACATATGGTCGGCCAATGACGTCTGTCTATTGGCAGATTTTGAGACAGGAGATGTTTTTCATTTTGCGGGGTAGTGTAGTCAGCTCTATTCTCAACGCTCTACAGACATATTAGACTGGGACTTTTTGTTTAAAGTAGATTCCGAACCACTACAAACGTCCGTGGCGCCGTCATCAGGCAGCCTAATTATTTTTGCAAAACCTTTTTATCATAAAGTCCACTGAGACTACTAATTTTTCAAATCACTATGTCACAATCTCTCTATCCATTGGATAAGGACAATAACAGTGGATATCATCATAATTGAGAGTTTTTGCATACCGTACGTTAGTTACCGTAGGACGTCCGTTAGCTTTTTCTCCCTAGCGCGCATGCTCATAGGAAACTGAGCATGCCGCTAGGGAGAAAAAGCTAACGGACGCCCTACGGTAACTAACGTACGGTATGCTATTGTTGCTCATTTTCCACGCCATCCATGTCATCTACGGAAATCAAACTCCATGGCACAGGGCTCCAGAGCGCTAGTCAGGCGGTTGTGAGGTTCCCATAAAAAATTTGAATAAATAAAATAATTTGAATTAGACTTAAAAACAGCTTCGACATGAAGCTATTTTTTTGTTGCAAAGTTTAAGAATAAATTGGTGTATAATGCTGAGAAAAATAGATTAGTAATTTAAATACAAAAAAAAAAAAAAAAAAAAAAAAAAAAAAAAAAATTGAAGGTATGCTGCCATATTGAATTTGGTTCAGACATAATTCTGCTAAATTCCTGAATGATAATAATAAATAATAAATTCCTGAACGACAGCTATAGTAAATAACTTTGACTTACCGAGAAATTTTTATTTTTATTCTTGAAGTTATCTGATCTTGTTTGTGCATTTTCAACTTTCACCAAAAAATATATGCATAAAGAAAAAATAACAGCTATGAAATAGAAGGTAAATTTATTGCAACTGAAAGTTTTAGCATTAAGTGCATGATAACAGTTTTTAAATAAGCCTACATTTAGGGATTTAGGGTCCTAATGTATATATTATTACCTGGGAGAGTAAGAACCATTATTCATGCAAATCCGATGCAGCTCTTCGGCAACTATCGAAAAGAAAATTATTGTCCAGACACGAAAGCGAGATTTTTACGTCCTGATTATTAGAGGGAGTAGTCTCTGGCCCTGGTAAAAAAAGGCAATTACAGTACGACTAGCTGCTTCTGCAAACGGTCTTTTACTGTGCATTCCGCTTATTATCATTACTCTTTCTTTAATAATAAATATTCAGTTTAGAAAACATTGGCAATCAGCCCATTCGACTAGTTAATTAAAAATGCAACTCTAATGATGAACTGAAATTTATTTTTAATGTAATCAACGTCATTTTCTGGACGCTCAGAGCTTATATTCGATGAAATGTGGTTTAAAAAATCTGAAGCAAACCATCGCTTGCTTAAATTTAATTATTTTTTCCTTTTAAAATCTATTTGCTGTTGATTAAAAATTTCATTACATTAAAACTTTTATTAGATTATTAATAGCCGCTAGGCTTTCGCAGTTATGTACTTTTAATTTTGTGGGAAGTTGCGTTAAACGCAAACGCAATTAATAATTGCTACAAAATGTAAGAAAAGGAGTGTAGAAATATTTTTAAATATTCAGAAATTAATCATTATGCAATATTCTTCTTTAAAAAATGTAATGGGGCCAGGTTGACCAAGTGTCTGGCGTTTGGTGTCACAGTATTTGGGTCCCAATCAATGTTTGTAATGGTTCGGACTCCACTTTGAACCGTAGGTCCCGGTTTCATATGACTGTAGAGCGTCACGGAGCCACGTCAAACTTCTATCAATAGGTACTCCATCAACAACAGAAGCTGACCCCTTACCCTTCAACTATGAGTCCATGCCGGTTCGTGGGATTTGCTTAGATGTCTAACAAGTGGCATAAAAACAAAAATTGTAATGAAAAATTTCGAATTACATTTCAGTCCGTAATGTGTCCAACTTTTATTAATAGTTTAAAGGCAAAATTCAAAGAAGCGATTCCTCAAAACTAATTTTGAAAACAGTTTCTATTATTGTTAGGGTAATTTACATAATAAAGAATGCGACAGAACCTAACAATACTCCTACAGAAATTTATCGCCAACTTTCTGAAACATATAAATAAAATAAACACTAAAGTCAGCTAACATTAAATTAATTAAACTGAAACTAATAATGAATTTTGGCTGCGGTCCATTGTTATAAAGATGGCGTTTTCTATTTTGTGAAATGATTCGAAATATCCACTGCTAAAATGGAAAGGCTAAATATTCATTAGCTGAGATAATGGATTACAAAAACTACCAGAATATTGAAAAATATTTTAATCATAATGTAATCTATTGTTTGCACTTTATCTTCTTTCTTAATTAGTGTAGTATTGCTTTAATGCAAACGTGATTTTTCATATAATATTCACATTTATACCCAATTAAATATAATTGCTAGTATGTAAAAAATTATTTTACCTTGTATAGTACGTTTAATTATCTCATATGATAATTGCAATAATATTAAATGGATGATTTTTTACTTGTTTAAACTTATTTATTTATTATTCATTTTTATAATAATTTCCTTTTTTCCATACATCATTTAATTAACTGTTACGAAAGCAAAACTCATAAGCATTTGCTGAACAAGCAATTTTTTATTTCGGAATTCATAAAAAAAAAAAGGAGGTTTTTTTTTGGATTAACGAGAAAAAAAAATATTTTTTCGTGCAAGATGGCGTGAAATGCAACAGTGAATAAAAATTGTTTTTGCAAGTAACAAAAAAATTTTACAGAAAGAAACTAAAAATACAATCTTCGTTTCGCTAGATATATGCCATTTAAGTACTTTTTAAACGAATCTGTCCAAGCGGTGTTAAACAAACTTATATTTACCCTTGCTGATGCTGAAGGTAAAAAAAATCATGTTTATTTAAAACTTTGTCATACATATAATGGCTTTTTGAATTTATGAATATGCTCATGATTTTCTAAATATTAAGTTTCTCCTAATATTTGTAATTTATTATGTAATCCAGCATAATATATTTAATTCAGTTAAATACCAGTCTTTACTTGTATTAAATTTTATATTTGTTGTTATATATTTGGCCGTGCCATGCTGAATATATTCTCGTTAGATCACAGCATCAATATACCTTTTGGCAAATTTGGGACCTGAATGGCCGAGTCGCTCGGTGCCACAGGTTTCGGCTTCGAATCACGGCGGTGCCATGGATGTTTGTAAATACCAGTCTTTACTTGTCACGGAGCAAAATTAAATTTTCCATCACAACAGTAGCTGCTTCCTTCCCCTTCAATCATATTTTTAAATTTAAAAGTATTTTGAACGCAGTATAGTGTGTTGATGGCCGAATGACCAGTGGGCTGGCACTCGGCTTCACGAGGTGGCGGTGATATGGATGTTTCTAGAGCTTCTGAATCTACTTTAAACCGTAGGTCCCAATCTAATATAACTGTTGGGAGTAGGGCTAACAATTGTACCCAGTAAAAGGAAAATATCTCCTATCTGCTAGTAGGCAGACGACCTTGGCCCACCATGGGGTTGTTGCGCCAATGAAGAAAAAGATGTAAGATGTGTGTTTTATTTTTCTGAAATATGACAAAGTGAAATTATTTTAAGTAATTATACTATAAAGATCAAAGATCGGTTAAATATCAAGCAGATATACATAAAAAAAAACAGTGGCTTAATTAGTAAACTAATGATTGTAATTGAAGTCTCGTTAGTGAGACACTTATGTTGGTTAAAGATATCTCTATGGAATATTAAATATGGTTTACTTTTGCTTAAAAGGTATGTATATATATGATATAAGACGATAAAAAATTAAATTCTTTAATATATACGTTTAAGAGACCATTTTTATATAAGTTTATCTGATGTATACGTAATTTACTCGAAATTTATATGATCTCTAAAATGCATCATATTTTAAAAGAGAATTTTTATTAATGCTTGCAGTTATTTTGCTAAGCTTAAAATAAAATTTCTGAAAATTGCAATTTGAAACTTTGGCATGTTATGCTAATAAAACATACCATATGCAGAGAAAGAATTTCTAGTTACGAGGGAAAACATTTTTTTTTTTTCTTATCCCTTTTGGAAGACATCAACATCTAGACCAAGTCCAAGGACCCATCGGGTCTCACGGAAGGAGGGAAAGGGGGGCAGCTTCCGTCGTGATGCAGCACCCTTAGGAGGTCTTACTTGTCTCCGTGATGCTGAAGAGGGAGGGCAGTGCCTTCCGGGAGGACTTTTTCAGGAAGAACTAGAACGCATTTGAGTTTTATATGGGAGAAGACCCGGACAACTACCATCGTAGTGCGCATAACGAAGCAAGATGCTGAAAATAACAAACGGCAATGAGTCACCTCCTCTTTTGAAACAGTGTCTACAACAAAGTCGCCCGGGAATTGAATCTCAGCCCTAATGCTCACCAGCGGCCCGTGTTGCCACTGAGCCACGAGTCGGGACGAGGAAAATATAAATAAGTTATTGAGCATCACTTTTATACATTGATCACTTATAGTACTTAAATTAATTGATTAAAATTATCTCTATGGAACTTCAATAAATATGAGTTATTTCTAGTTAAAAGTTATGTATATACATGTATAGTTTAAATGTAGTTAATTATTAGGTATTAAGAAATAATATTAAATAATATGATGACATTAAAATTCCCGTGTAAATATAACATTACACTATAAAATATATTTCTTTCAAATCTTCTGTAATACGAACATATTTTAATAAGTATTACCATAATTAATATAATGCTACTGTAAAACCAATGTATTTTAAGTTACACTGCCAAATTCCTGGACATACATAAAGATAGGCCGATGTATATAAATCGCTTTTGAATTCTTGCTTCAGGTACAAAAAAAAAAAAAAAAAAAAATGAAAGAATAACGTGACTAGAAAGTAAAAAAAAAAAAGAAATTTATTCAGATGAACTGAAAAAAAAAAACAAAAAAAAACACATTTAGGGTGATGTGTGGAATAATAAATGTTGTTTGTCGAGAAAAGTAAATTCGAATTTCAGATCTGACACGAAGGAAAAAGTGTTCCATGTCGTTCGAAATCTAGAAAAGCTTCCACAAAAAGAAGATGTGTATTAATGGGATGAGTATTTACATGTCTTAACATTTTTTTGTTTTTCAAGGATCACCTTTGTAGTTTTTTTTTTTTTATTAAACATAATTATCACAGCACTTTATTTATTTGCAAGTGGAATTTTTAATTAAAGGAATTAAGTTAATACAGGTTTTCATTTTAAATGTACTATATTTTAATGTATACTTAATATTTTTAGCTACATTATTTGATAATACAATACACAATTTTAAATTCGCATACGTTGTTTATTTATATCACTGAAATTTTTAATTGCATTTTTAATATGAATATATTGAATCTGTTCAATTGGAGAATAACAACATGCTTTTAATTACAAAAATAATCTCATTTCTGTCGTTCTCTTAGATATTAATGTAATTCAAATGGCTATATATTAGAAAAGAATGGTCTTGTGTTTCCTATTCCAATTGGTCGACAGCAACATCTAAACAAATTTCATGAAACTGTGTGTGTTCTCATAGAAGGATGACAACAGTTTCTGTCGTGATGGAACACCCGTAGGTAGAAGTCTAACTTGGCTCCGAGTTACCGAAGAAGGAGGGTAGTGACTTACGGGAGAACTTTGACGGGCAACTACTACGCATTTGCTTACCGTATAGGAGAAAATCCAGTACACTCCTACCCGGTAGTCCAATTAAGGTAGCAGGTTACCGAACATCACAAACGCCATCTATTCTCACACATTTTTGAAACAGTGTCTACAACAAAGCCGCTTGAGGACTAACTAACCTCACCCATAATGCTCCGGTGGCACAGGTTTCGGGTTCGAGTCCCAACGGGGCCTTGGATGTTTGTAGTGGTTCGGAATTCAATTTAAGCAGTAAGTCCCTATCTCATGATTGTAGAACTTCGTGGAGCACTGCAGACTTCTCACCTATATCATTCCCAAATTGTATAAGGGCAACTCAGTTCTAGGCACAGTGATGTGATTTGGAGTGGTGTAGTAGTAGTAGTAGTAGTAGTCCTAATTCTCACTAGCTATGAACGTTGTCACTGAGCTGCTAGTCAGACAGAGAAGAATTAGAAGAAAAATTATAATTAAAAACAAAACGAAACTAATAATCTAACAGCCAGCTTTTTCTTTACTTTGTCTTTATTATTTAGCATCAGGCCATTACACTTATCCCAATAAGCGTAGAAACCTAATAAGAATAAAACCCTTTTTCCTCATAATGATTCAGCACTAGATAACATCTGTGGTAAATCAAAGCCAATATATATATATATAGATTATCTTTGACTGACGTAAGCTGAATCAGGGATACTCATACCCCACTTTCACCTCATCCCTCTAAAAGAAAAAGGAAACACGGTCCCAACAAAACTTCTAACCCCATTTTTTTCTGTCTCCCTCAACCGGACGCTTATGGTGTAATAAGAGTTGGCCTCCAACATTCACTGCCAAGGATGGAGACGACAGTCATGCGCGGTCTGACATATCAGATATTTGATGTCCAGGAA
This sequence comes from Caerostris darwini, assembly GCA_021605075.1. Taxonomy (NCBI): domain Eukaryota; kingdom Metazoa; phylum Arthropoda; class Arachnida; order Araneae; family Araneidae; genus Caerostris; species Caerostris darwini. The sequence goes on from BPLQ01002030.1 coordinate 706,420, forward strand.
TATTTTCTATTCCTGTTTCTATGCGAAGAAATAAGTGGACGAGATTCGAAGGGTAGGAAAGAAAAATAAGTCGCCAGAGATCACAATCAACCCTCTTTCTACGGGACAGCGGGACATCCATTCTGGGTTCGAGTACCGGTCGTTACGGCGAGGGATGACAGTTTTACGACGCCTGTACACGACGAATAAATAAAAGAATTGCAATCCAGGAAGCCTTTTCTGCTTACCTTATTGCAGGGAATCGGCGGTGTGTAGAGCAAGACTGCAAAATTCCAGACTGAATTACGAGGTTTGGTATAAAATATGACCGGATGGGGGAAAGAGTTGGGGGAAATGGAATGCTTGGAATGTATCTACGTTATCTATTGGGTCGGGATCAATCCATGGAAAGGTAAACATGCCAGCTATTTCAGGAATGCTGCATCCAATGCACCTGAGGTCGTGATGGTCGTGTTTTGCTGTGAAATGCGGATTTTCATGTAATTTAATGATATTTTGTAAATCTATTTATATAAATATATATCAAAGTAACATGGTGTCAATTTTAAATAAAGGAAAGTGAATTTAATTATGATTTTATTTAAACATACGTTTTCTAAAAAAAATTTAATAATTCCACCAATTCAATACCGTAATATCTTTATATTACAAAGTCAGTTCAAAAGCAAACGAGATTTTACTGAAGACTAAACATATTCATAATAAATTACCGGTATAATTATTCAAAAACTTTTATATAATAATTATCTACGAGCTTTAGTTTTTTTTTCTTTTTGAAAATATGCGCTTATTTATCTAAATAAGATAAAATAAATTTATTATCTAATTAATGTGTCACTTTACGGTCATTTTGTACGCATTTTAGGCTAATTAGAAAGGCACTTAATGTTTAACGCGGATTCCGTATCACTAACAAACATCCATACCACCGCCAGGATTTGAACATTAAACATGTGGTATCAAAGGACAGAACTCTAGCCACTTGGGCATCAGGACAAAGTTCATTCGAACTAGAACAATTTGGTTTAATTACAAAAAATAATTTCATTTTTGGTTTTCTCTTAGATATTATTGTAATCCAAGAGCCCATATATTAGAAAAATGAATGTTGTTGTGTTTCTTATCCCACTTTCGTCGACAGCGACATCTAGAAAAAGTCCATGAAACAGTGTAGTAGTATGGTAGGAGGGTGGCAGCTTCTGTTGTGATGCAGCACCCTTAGGTAGAAGTCTGATTTGGCTCCGTGTCGCTAAAGAAGGAGAACAATGCCTTCCGGGAGAACTTTTAGAGGGAACTACATCGCATTTTCATATCGTATAGGAAAAGACTCGAAATACTCCCAGCACGAATCCTACTAAGGTTGCAAGGAACCGAACATTTTTTTTGAAACAGTGTCTACAACAACGCCACCAGCGGATTGTACCTCAGCCCTAATAATTTGGGCCTGAATGGCCGTGTGTCCAGAGCTCTGGCGCACAGTGGCACATGTTTCGGGAATGGAGTCCCGACGTTACCACGGATGTTTGTAGGGGTTTGGAATCCACTCTAAGCCGTAGATGCCCAGTCTCATATGACTGTAAGAGCGTCACGGAGCCCAATCAGACTTCTCTAACCCGCATCATTCCCAAACTGTATAGGAGCAACTCAGCTCTAGGCACAGTGATGCGGTGTGGTGTAGAAGTAGTAGTAGTTGTAGTTCTAATGATCACTACTAGTGGCGTCCGTTGCCACTGGGCCACCAGTCGGGTAGAGAATAATAAGAAAGAAGAATTATAATTAAAAACAAAATTAAACTAATAATCTCACAGCTATCTTTTACTCTTTTTGATTTCTGTAATCTTTATAGTTAACTTATCTTAAAACTTATAAAAACATATCATAAAACTTATCCCAATAAACGTATTAGAAACCTAATAAGAATCGAATCCAATTTTCCTCATAATGATTCAGCACTAAATAACATGTGTGGTAAATCAAAGCCAATATATATATAGATTATCTTTGACTTACGTAAGCAGGAATCAGAAATACCCATGCCACAGTTTCACCCCATCACTGTAAAAGAAAAAGGGAACACGGTCCCGACAAAACTTCTAACCTCTTTTTTTTTCTGTCTCCCTCAACCGGACGCTTATGGTGTATTAAGCGTTGGCCTCCAACATTCACCATCAAGGATGGAGACGACAGTCATGCACGGTCTGACATATCAGATATTTGGTGTCCAGAATTTTTTTCCCTCTTTCCATGCACAGAAATAAGTGGACGAGATTGGAAGGACAGGAAAGAAAAATAAGTTGCCAGAGACCACAATCAACCCTCTTTCCACGGGACAGCAGGACATCCATTCTGGGTTCGAGTACCGGTCGTTACGGCGAGGGATGACAGTTTCACGACGCCTGTACACGACGAATAAATAAAATAATTCCAATCCAGGAAGCGTTTTCTGCCTTCCTGATTGCAGGGAATCGGCGGTGTGTGGAGCAAGACTGCAAAATTCCAGACTGATTTACGAGGTTTGGCATAAAATATGCCCGGATGAGGGACAGGGTTGGGGGAATATAATGCTCGGAATGTCATCTATTTGGTCGGGATCAATCCACGGAAAGGTAAACATACCGGCTATTCCATGAATGCTGCATCCAATGCACCTGATATAGTGTTTGTTTGTCTGGCAATGAATTATGGTGTCCGTGTGTTGCTGTAAAAGGAGGATTTTCAAGTGATTTAATGGTATATTTTTAATTTATATAGAAGTATAACAAAATAGCACTGTTTCTATTTCAAAAAAAAAAAAAAAAAAAAGACAATTAAATGAGGATTTTATTTAAACATATATTTATCACAAAAATTTAATAATGAAATCAATGCATTACAATAATATTTTTATTTTTCTGGTCAGTTCAAACACAAGAAAAAGATTAGAAATATCTATAATAAATTAATGGAATAATTATTAAAAAATGGCTTCATAAATGAACTATTATTTTTAGAAATTAAGCAACTACAGAAGGCAGCAAAATAACTTGCGATTCAATTAAATAAAAAAGTAAAGATAATTTTTTTTCCTTTTGAAAATAGACACTTATTTATCTAAATAATAATAGAAGATAAAAAGATGTAATAGATATTCGTTAATTTAATAAGAAATTATTCTTATCTAATTAACGAATACCTATTATACATGAAACACATTTTTACTGCCCAAATCTTTATTGATGAATGATTAATCTGTTTTTTTTTTTTTTTGAAGACAGACCCATATTTGTCTAAATAATTTTTGAAAATAGACACTTATTTGTCTAAATAATGGAAGATAAATTATTTCCCATCTAATTAGAGAGCATATATTACACATGAAACATATTTCTACAATTTTTTTTGTTATTAATGAATGAGTAATCTGTTTAATTTTCGAATCAAAATAATTAAATCTCTTTTTTACAGCTGTTGCCTTTTAGGTTAAAATATTTATAATTTTATATTTAATAATATTTATGTGAACACTTTTAAAGAATTCATTTTTTTTTTATTTTTTGACTGTTTGACCAAAACCTTATGCTGACTTCAAATTGATCGCTCAACGACCAAAGACATCAATCTATCTGAAAATGTAATACAACGAAACGTGATATAACAATGGTTTTCTTTATATGAATTTCTAAAAAAGGCATAGGTGAACGACAGATAAGTAAAAAAATTCAATACTTTTTACAATTTTTCTGAGAAAGAACATTTGAAGGCCATATTCTGAATCTTGTTTGTATGTGTCGGACATATTTCTTAAAATTTTACTGGAAACCATATTTTTTTCGTATATGCAGTATATAGATATTAAACTTTTCCATATCAGTCAATCTTCAACCAATCAATAAGAACTTTTTGTTATTTCTTTCTTTCTTATATAGTAGAATGCATCCAGTTACATCCGAGAATTGAGTCTTTTTACTAGAATTAAAAAATGTGGGAATATTAAATTAATATCAAAAACCAAATAATTATCAAATATGTATATATATAAACCAAGGCAAATAATCAAAATTAAATTTTAGATAATGGTAAAATATCAATAATGTACAATATTTAACTTTTCTAAAAAGTGACAGTCACGATAAAAATATTAAAATTTAATTAGCTAGTTCAAAATAATTATTATTAATTCTGTTTCCTCAATTTCGCAGTAGAAAAAGTAATTTATAATGACTTTTTCATTGGAAATTCCATTGGTAATTCTATTTGTAATCTAAGTGGTAATTCTTAAAAAAAAACCTAGTAAACCTTCTAAAAAATCTAGAGTTGAAACTGACTGTCAGGGGTATAATTGTAAGATAGAAATGCTTATGAAGCAACAGTGTAGCTGAACGAAGTTTCAGATATAAAAAGCTTTTGATATAAGCTTTAGGCATCTCGTATTTTACATCAGATGGTGTACAAATATTTTTAGCCATACAATGTGCTAAGCAGTGCATTTAATAGTGAAAACTTATTGTAATTGATTGTAGTAATTCATTAACTTTTCTGCTTCAATAAAAACACAATTAAATTTTTAATATGATTTTATTTTTCTTTTATACCTTAACTCAGAAGCAAATATGAAACCCTATTTGATCATATTACAAATTTAACTTAATGAATTATTTAGTAAATCTCTTAGAAAAGCTATGGTTACTGTTCATCATGCATATTTAAATTGCGTTGGAAAAATTATTTTGTTTTAAATGAAGAACTGCTAATATTTAGAGCTGCCAAATAAGTTCAGAAAGGGTGCAGGTCGTGTATTAAAGTCTGCTATCAAACTCTAGAAATGTAAATGTTTTAAAATGTTTTTTTATTAGTATACTACTGCGCCTAAAAGTAAGACCAATTGTCAATTTAAAATTCCCGGGGCTTATGGAATTTCAATTATTTTTCTTTTTTAGGTTCCTGTCACTGTACTTGACAAATGTGTGAAATTTGACGTCAAAATATTCATTAGTGATTAAGTGTGAGTTACGCTTGGCTTTGTGAGACTCTAAAACTGATTCTGGTGATTTTTGAAATGTCTAAATTAATTAAGCAAAGAACTTGCATCACATTTTTTTTGCGGAAAACGTATAGAGTGCATTCGGTGAGCAATCCTATATCGGAAAGAAATGCTTAGAAGTGGTATAAACAGTTCAAAGAAGGCAGAGAAGGCAGTTCGTTGAAGACGAAGAACCCATCTGGTCGATCATCGACCTCTCACCCGTCGAAGCTCACGTCGAAAAATTTAAAGATTTGAGGCTTGCAAACCGTCAATTTACAATTAGAGACCTTGCTGATGATGTTGGAATTTCAAAAGGATCGATCAATTCCATTTAGAGCCTCAAACGCATCAAATCTCGATTGGTAACGAAAAAACTGAATGCGCCAGCTCACATTGTATTTATTCTTCGTGACCCTTTCGCCATAAATGAAACCCATATAATTCCACAACCATAGTATTCGCACCCTGCGACTTCTGGCTATTTCCTAAACTCAAAAGACCACTCCGTAACACCATTTTAAGTCGATTGAAGAGAGTCAACGTGAATTGCCACGCGCTTTGAAGGTCATCCCTGCCGATGACTTTTTAGTATGCACTGAGGATTGGAAAAAAAAGTTAGCATAAGTGCATTATGTCCGGAGGAGATTACTTTGAAGGTGATGTAATAAATTTTGAAGAATAAATAGTTTTTGAAAAAAGAAATAATTGGTGTTACTTTTTGGGCACAGTAGTATGTTTGTTGCAGAAGGCATTCGATGAGCATTCCTATATCGGAAAGAAATGTTTACAAATTGTATAAACAGTTCAAATAAGGCAGAGAACGCGTTAAAGACGACGAGCCCTCTGGTCGACCATCAACCTCAACCGGCGAAGCTCACCTGCAAAAAATTAAAGATTTGGTGCCTGAAAACCGATTATTTACAATTAGAGATCTTTTTGATAATGTTGTTAGTTCAAAAGGCTTGGTCAATTCCATTTTGGGCATATTATACATATTTAACATATCAAATTCATCACCAAACCAGCACTTCGATAAACACTCTTGTAACTTCAAATTGTGTAACAAAATTCATGAAATAAATGATTTAAATATGGTAATTTCCATATGTGTAAACAGAAAAATATATAATGATAAGAAAAATACTTTACATAACGATTTGCTACTAATTGAAGTCTTGTATATGTATTTGTATTTGTGAGACTACATAAGGGTTTTATATAGTAGAAGAGAAGGTTTTACCAATTACTGATTGTAAAATTTAGTGGGAAACTGCAAGCAGTTATTTCTTCTATGGCTTTGATACTTTAATAATTTAATTAACTCCTATTTTAAGTATAGTATACTTTTAATGTAAACAATTTCTTCTTACTTGTTTTTATTCCAAAATAGTATATATATATATATGCACACAAATTAAACTGATCTCATTGCAAATGCAATAATTACGTAATGTATTAAAAGCGCACAAATAAAATAAAAAGTTTTATTTACATTTTTATGACACTGATATAAATATAATTCCATTTTAGCGACACAATTTTGCTTGTTCAGTAGTTTTTCGAAAAGTAAATTTGATTTAAAAAAAAGACGGAACTATTTTTGATGCTAAACAAACTTAACTTCATTTCTCCGTAAGATTAAAATTTAATTCCGACATTTTTTTAAAATTTTTCTTGGGGACAATTCCCAAAACATTTCTCTCAGCACACTTTGATGAAACGAAATTCTAATCAACTGCAACATTTTTGAATCTGTTACTAACTTTATCCTAAGCCTAGAGCAGAAAAAAATTTAATGAGATTTTTCTCATAAGCATATTTTTTTATACAAAGAGTTTTTCAGTTTGTTTGCAATATTTGTAGAAACTTAAAACGTGTGTTTTAGAAAGTAAAAAAGTGATTCAGCCGAAAACCATATTAATCTAAATTTAGTCCATTTAAAAGATTTAGCCAAATCCATTTATTTATAATTAACTTACATTTCATATATTGTTAATTTAAACAAATCTCTACGAAATGTTGTGTTGTTGTTGTAACATATGGCTTTATTGGAAATCAATCCATTACAATAAGGATCACACACAAAGAAGAAACAAGCAGAATAAAGCAAATATACACCAAGACAGCAATTGGCAATAAAATACATGCATACATCACAAAAAGTCAAAGGGCGAGAGAGTAAATAAAGGAAGTAGACATTTTATTTCATTCTATGAGGTCCCTGGCCTCCCAATATAACTGCAAGACTTCTCCTTGGAGCTGAGCCTCCCTGTTCAGTCCTTGATATTTCGAAAGTTGTTCTGTATTCATTGTACCGGCTCTACACATTGGACAAGTGTTCGAGGCGAGGACACCTCTCCTGTTAAGGTGTTCCTCAAGACAATCGTGTCCGGTTCTTAATCTAAAGTTGGCAACCGCCTCTTTACGTGGTCTAGTGTTAAAGATTTTCCATGTGTCTTCAATATTATGCCACTTTTTGCCTTCAGATTTAATTATGAGATTGTCTTTCAGTTTCTTAAACATTTCTCTATGAATATGTTTTTTGAGAGATTCTGATGGAATTTGTTTCTTTCCAATATCCCCATGGTCTCCTTTCTTTCCCTACGAATTGATGTATTATCATTAATTTTTTTTTTAACTCCAGGTTTGAAATGTACAATAATGTTCAATAAATTAATTGATGTATATCATAAATTTTTTAACTGCAGGTTTGAAATGTACAAGATTTACACTCTTGGCTATTGTCCGCTAATTAAATAATTTAGAACTTCAAACAACCTAATTTAGCTGTTGATAAACGCAGAAGGTTTTTAATTGGATTTCATGACTCTCAAAAGTCTTAATTAAAGCCATAAAAACCACCGTCGTACTTACATTGCCTCATTCCTCAATTTATTTTAAATTAGAACAACCCTGTTTTTGCACGCTTCGACATTTTTTTGCTTTTTTTTTTTTTTTTTTTACTTTTTACCCATTTAATTAAAGCTTTGCATCATCTTTCTTTTTGCTCGTAATTGAAATGTCACAGGAAATGTCTCCGGTAATGAAAGGAATTTTTATTCAAAATATATTCGGGGTAAAAAAAAGTAATTTTCTCCCTTATTGGATACAAAAACATAGATCATGCCATCGTATGCGTAACACAGGTACCTCATTTATGTAACTTCTGAAGTATGTCTAGTTTCGTAATTTTAGAAGTATTTTTTGGAATATGGTAATTAATTGTAGTGTAGTGAGGATTAATAAATCTATGACAAAATACACTATATGTTATTTAATTTTAATTTCATTACAAATAAATGTAGAAGTAAGTTCATAAATAAAGTAAGTAATAGTTACTTAAATTTATTTGCCATTATCTAAAACACCAATTGCCATAATGGGTTATGTCATGTTGTGGATAGTTCAACAATAGCATAGAAAAAATAGCAAACAAAAACATAGATCGTGACATCTTATGCATAACACAGGCACCTCAATTATGTAACTTCTGAAGTATGTTTAGTTTCGTAATTTTAGAAATATTTTTTTTGAATACGGTAATTAATTGTAGTGTAGTGATGATTAATAAATGCATGACAAAATACACTATACGTTATTTAATTTTAATTCCAATACAAATTTATGTAGAAATAAGTTTGTAAATTAAATAAGTAATAATGACGTATAGTCAAGAGCCAAAACATTATGACCACCCTACATCTTGCAATGAACTCGCCTGGATGACGTGGAAGGGGTATTTAACTGCTGCTGGAGAGTCTGAAGAATCATTCTTTCACTTACTTCTGTGTGTGATGGGAAAGGCTGCGGATCTAAGCGATTTTGATAGATGGCAGATTGTAATGGCTCGAAGGCATGGAACAAGTATTTTCAAAACTGCACGACTCGTGGGTTGTTCGCGATCTACAGTTGTTAGTACTTATGCGATGTGGATGAATGACGGTGAAACCAGCAGTAGATGACGTGGTGTTGGACGCAAAACTGGTGCCAGACAATGGCTCAGCTGACAGCCCAATACAATGCAGGGCCAAGTAGAATAGTATCGGAGCACATTGTTCAGCGGACATTGTTGGATATGGGGCTACGCAGCAAATGTCCCACTCGCGTGCCTTTGATGACCAAGCGTCATCGCCATCTGTGCCTGCGTTGGGCCCGGGAACATCGTGACTGGTCCATGGATCAGTGGGAGAGAGTTGCCTGGTCAGATGAATCACGGTTTGTCATTCATCATGGCCGTGTCAGGATACGCCATCTTTCAGGCGAACAGTTGTTCCCTCAATGTACAGGAGGTCATACACAGGCCGGTGGTGGCGGTATTATGCTTTGGGGGACGTTCTCTTGGGCGTCTCTGGGATCCGTGGTTGTGGTAGAGCAGACTATGAATGTTACAGTGTATCTGAATATCATTGCGGACAAGTTACACTCTTACATGGCCTCTGTTTTTCCAGCTGGAAATGGAATGTTCCAACAGGACAACGCCCCTTGTCACAAGGCTAAAATTGTGTTGGAGTGGTTCCAGGAACATGATGCTGAATTCCAGTTAATGTCCTGGCCGCCTAACTCACCAGATCCAATCCGATAGAACACATTTGAGTTGTCCTGTGACGGCAGCTCAGAGTTCAAAACCACCAATTCACAATATCTCGGATTTGCGTGACCGTTTCTTAAACATCTGGTACAATTTGTCTCCGGCCATCTACCAAGGACTTGGGGCATCCATGCCAAGGCGGGTTGAAACTGCGTTGCGCGCCAAAGGTGGGCCAACTCGTTATTGACAGGTGGTCATAATGTTTTGGCTCTTGAGTGTATACTTATACTTATTTACTGAAGTCAGGTGGGGCCAGATTTAAGCTCTGGTTCTCGAAAGAGAGCGTGGGTTGGAAGCAGCACTTTTGACATTGCAGCGAAATACCAATTTTTTTGGGGCCTGAATAGCTGAGTGTCTAGCGGTCTCGCACTCAGTGCCACAGGTTTCGGGTTATAGTCCCACGGTGGCATGGATATTTGTAGTTGTTCGGAATCCGCTTTAAGCCGTAGATCCCAGTCTCATATGACTATAGAGCAGCACGGAGCCAAGACAAACGTCTACCTACGGGTTCTCCATCACAACAGGAGCTGCCACTTTTCATTCCAACCATGAGTCCATATGGGTTCTTGGTCTTGATGTCTACCAAATGGGGATAAGAAACAACAACAACAACTTACTCAGCATTATCTAAAGCACTAATTTCCTTAATTGGCTATATCATGTGGTAGATAGCTCATCATGTTTTCAAACTAAAGGATCTCCCAATTTTCCTTGTCTGAATTTGATATGCCGAAATGAAATTTTCCATGTCTATGACAGATATAGTATGTTAAATATATAGGCCGGAAAAATCCTACAATTGGGATCGAAGTAGTGGAAAGGAAGTGGGCACCTCAAGACACCATCCGAGTTTTGTTGATTAAGTTGGTGATGCCCAATGTGGATGTCACGTATCAGTCTGATGTACGGCGTACTGGATAGCATTAAACATAATGTAATTCCAGAGGTGAATGTCATAACCATAATGTAATCCAGTTAAAGTAACAGGTGTTTGGAAATGACTTACAATTAATTAATATAATCAGCGTTTAATGAACAGAATTTTTTGTATCATTCCAATAAACTATTAAACTGGCTAACCCCTAGACCATTTAAGTGGTTAACTTTGGTGACATCAATCTACAATATTTTTTTCCAATGCAGCTGGCAAACAGACATGGACGTCTTTGGATGCCTATAAGGGCTGCACCGATGCTTTTTTTTTCACTTTGCATTACCCAGGGGGCGCGTGTAACTTGATGGTAAGCCCCGGACGCGGAGTAACAATGCCCCCGCTGCGCTCTACGATCCTATTAGGACCGGGACCTACTTTTTAAAGTGGATTCCGAACCACTACAAACAACCATGGCACCGCCGGGACTCGAACCCGAAACCTGTGGTACCAAGTGCCAGAGCCCTAGCCACTCAGCCAATCAGGCTCCTCAATCTACAATATAACCCCTAAGAAAGTCATCTGGCCATAAGACTTTCTACCTTCCTCACCTCAAATCCATCTGATGACTTTCTGGCCAGAAGTTTCAATCTGCCAATCATTGGAGTAGAAATGAGAACTTCTAATTGATTATCTTAGAACAGGGGTCTCCAAAATTTCCAGCCTTAGGGCCATATTGTTTACTCCAGTAAGTACCAAGGGCCAAAACCGTTTTAATTTTTCTGTCATTATCTATAATGTCTAGACTAATCGCCGAGTACGCGCTCTGAACGAGCATACGCTTACTAAATTCGCTGGTTCAATTACTACAATCTCTTTTAATAATTAGTACAAGTAAAATCAAGTGTGTGGGAAAAGTGTCAGTGAAAAACCACAATTATATAAATCTCATTAGTATTTTTTTACAAGTGGATACCCCGCGGTTTCATTTGATTTAATTTAGCTTTTCCGTTCCTGAGGGATTTTCAGGATAAAAATCATGTATTTGAATCAGGACATATTCAATCCAAACATCTATATACATACATATGCAATACTCTTTACCCCAACATAACTACCGAGGGAAACCGCGGAATGTTCACTAGTTTACATTGTTAGTGGGGTTCATTTCAATTATTTGTTAGTTGTTATGCTTAAGTCAAATTTTCTGCGTGTTATTCTTGTCATTAAGCTTTACCTAGCAAGTAAATAAAACGAGTTATTATTATTCTGTGTTTTTTTATCCAACTTATTACAGCAACAATAAGCTATTCGCTGTCGCGGGCATATTGATGACACTGGTGGGCCGGATTTGGACCGCGGGCCGTAGTTTGGAGACCCCTGTCTTAGAAGATATCGAACTGAACTCTGTAAGAAGTTTTGATGCTTATCCAATAAGACAGCCCGTGCTACTAATCAACTTATTTCGTGTATGTAGGATTTCCATGCAGAATCAATAAATAATAAATATATATATAAACAAATTAAATAATTCTCTACCTTCTTTTTCTTTAGTTCATATATTTTAGAATACAGTAAAAGATGTAATAAAAATAGTTTGAAAATATACCGTCTAAATATTTTGAAACTTTGAAATGAAAACACTATTGTTTTGCAATGTTTTTGTGCATATTAATTTTTAAGTATGTAATTATAAAATTGTAACTGTAATATTTAAACTACATAACTAAAAATTAACTAATTTGATGTAATTGATTGAAAAATATTTATTTAAAAGTTATTATAGCAAATATTATAAACACACAGGAATTTTGATTGGTCGATGGCAATTCTTGGTTAGTATTCCTTCATATACTAAGACTCATAAGATATGATTTTATTATTCTTAATACATATAAAGTTAATAAATTTAAATAATAATTTGATTAAAATATTTATTTAAGAGTACACATAAATTGTCCATGATTCATTTTAAATTTAATACTCCTATTTAAATTCAAAGAATTAAATATAAATAATAATTTCCTAAAAAACGTTTATTTAATTACACACAGATTCTTACTTATTCACTTTAAATAAATTTAGTTTAATACTCATATTTAATTTCAAAAATTCTTATAATAGCAAAAAATAATTTATATAATTTATTTAAGTAGAATTTTAAAGGGAATTGATAAATTTATAATAAGATATTTTTAAGACATACTTATTTTAAAATATAATATACTCGAGAAAAAAATACAATTTTTACCATAAAATTAAATAAGGATATATAATCAAGTAGGAAAAACAAGTTATACTTTGTAACAAAAAATTAAAAAAAAAAAAACTTTAAAAGAATTATTATATTTTGAATAAGAAAATGATTGGAAAAATATTAAGCAAAAGTAAGTTTCAAATTTTATAAATATTGTGAGTAATGAAGATACAATGATACAAGTTTTTTTTATTACATTTTTTAAGTAATGCATATTTTAAAAATCATGGCTATTCAAATATAATTAATCAATAATTTAGTTTGAATTCAATATATTATTTCACTAAATTTCATAAATTTTTGTCGTTATAATAAATTAAAGTAGTAATAGTAATAAAATATGTTAAATTATATTATATATAATATTATAAATAAAATTATATAAAATGAAATAAAATGTTATTATAACAGTTATATAATAATAATAAAATAGTAATAGTAATTTAATAGTAACTAAAAAAAGTAATAAGCAATAGATTTGCATAAGCTACTTCTAATCAATAATTTTAAATTTGAGTACATAATATTTACAAAATTTTATTTTTCACCAACCAAATCTTTAAAATAAATATTTCTATTTATTTTCTCAACACTATTAGTGTTAATTAATAATTTTCATTAAAAACTTACTACTATTTCCTTTTCTTTTTGGTATAAAATACAAAAATAAAATATTAGGTTATTATTGATCGCAATGATAATTTCGAAAGTTTAAGGATATAATATTCTTTACTGAAATAGCCCTCATTTCCTTTGTTGATTATACATTACTCTTTTGGATTGTATTTATAAAACCTTCCATTTAAAATTTAATATAGCTATTATCATATTTTACAAAGAACGAATATTATTCTTTAGAAATGGAATAATTTAACATGATGGTAAGTAATGCAGTTTTTATCTTTTTGCTTCTTTGAAATAAAGATTGTAGCTTTGCACTATGTTTGATAAAACTTCTGCTCAAAATAGTTCTAAATGCAAACGGCGAGTTGTTAAGTAATGTGAGCCAAATTATTCTAAACATGTCTTTGAGAACTCGTGATGATGATCATCATCTCGCAGTAATGGCTGAATGTATTCTTTCCAGAACAGAATAATTTTCACTTCTTAAAAAAAAATCAATGAGTTCTCTTTATAATATAAATATATTTATGCCACTCGTTATAATAATTTTTTTAAATTTTTGTTTTTGTTTTTATCATTTACAATACACTCAAGAGCCAAAACATTATGACCACCCCTACATTTTGCAATGAACTCGCCTGGATGACGTGGAAGGCACGTGATCAGGTGGAAGTGGTATTTAACTGCTGCTGGAGAGTCTGAAGAATCATTCTTTCACTTACTTCTGTGTGTGATGGCTAAAATCTTATTTCTTGTCTTATGCTTACTTCTTGTCACAAGGCTAAATTTGTGTTGGAGTGGTTCCAGGAACATGAGGCTGAATTCCAGTTAATGTCCTGGCCACCTAACTCACCGGATCTCAATCCGATGAAACACATTTGGGATGTCCTGGGACGGCTGCTCAGAGTTCAAAGACCATCAATTCGCAATATCTCAGATTTGCGTGACCGTTGCTTAAACATCTGGTACAATCTGTCTCCGGCCATCTACCAGGACTTGTGGCATCCATGCCAAGGCGGGTTGAAGCTGTGTTGCGCAATAAAGTTGGCCCAACTCGTTATTGACAGGTGGTCATAATGTTTTGGCTCTTGAGAGTATAGTCAAAGAATTCCTACCAAATGTTAATATGAATAGATTTTTTTTAAAATTGAAATAGCTTTGGAACTAGATTGGGTGAGGTTGTTTCCATTGATCTTTATTATTATCCTACAATAATAGTTCTTATAATGAAAAATATACCATATAAATATATTATTATACATTATAGAATGGAAAGACAACAACAGCCTATTATAGCCTAGCCTGTGAAAGTGGATTCCGAACCACTACATGAAAGTGATAAATAGCATAATAGTGAAAATTAAAAGGCTAAAATATAAAATCAATAAAAAAATAAATAAAAGAATTAGTTATTATTCATTAAATAATCAATCGAAATAAATTTATTTCATATCTGTTGAAATTTCTGTTAGAAAAATTGCCTAATGCCTACATTATATTTTAATTTATTGACTTTTCTAACAAGTAAATCTTACATTATAAATAATGGTTTTATTTTATAAAATGTTCCTAATATTCGTGATTTCTATCGAAAGAGACATTCTGCATTAATTTTCTTCTTTATTAGGTGCTTATATATGCATTTTGAGAGTGTTCTGCGGTTTATTTACAGAAAAGCGATGCGTGTTATCTTTTGAATCCATCTCATTTGTTTGCATTTTTTACTCTTGTTAAAATGTAAGTAAACTCAGCGCTTCTTCATTGACACAACAATGAACACACAACATGGTGGGTGAAAGTCGTCTGCCTGTTGGCAGATTTCTTTACAGGAGATGTTCTTTTTACGGGGTAGTAGTTGGCAGCCTTACGCCCAAACTCTACAGTCATATTAAACAGGGACCTACGGTTTAAATTATATTCCGAACCGCTACAAACATCCATGGCACGACAGGGACACAAACCAGAAATCTGTGGCACTGAGCGCTAGTCACTCGAACATTAGTCTCCCAATTCAGCTTTTACAATTGTTAAAATAATTTTTAAAACTTGTTGTGATGAATAGATATATTCAAAATTTATTTTTCAATTAAACATTTTTATAATTAATTAATAATCTCTAACCAAAACTTTAAAATATTGCAAAGCATTCCTATTAAATAATATCTGCATTTTTATAAAATATCTAACAATATTCATAAAAATAAATGTAATTTTTTGTTCTCTAGCCATGTTGAAATTAATAGTAGCCCCTTAATCATATTAAATTTAAATCTTTATCTTTTAAATAAAACAATGATTTACCGTTCGGAAAGATAAAAATATTATATTAAGCATATTTTCTTGATTACCTTACAATTTTTTTTTGTTTTGTTATTTCTTCTTAGTTGTTTGTTGTTTCTTATCCCACTTGGCTGGCAAAGCCCACGAGCCCATACGTGCTCATGATTGAAGGGGAAGGAAGCAGCTTCTGTTGTGATGGAGCACCCGTAGGTAGAAGCTTGACTTTGGCTCCGTGACGCTCTTACAGTCATAGGAGACTGGGACCTACAGCTTAAAGTGGATTCCGAACCACTACAAACATCCATGGCAACGCCGGGATTCGAACCCGAAACCTGTTGCACCGAGCGCCAGAGCGCTAGACACTCGGCCATTCAGGTCCCAAATTTGCCAACGGCACGCGGTGTTCCCAGGTGGTCACCCACCCAAGTACTGACCGCGCCCAATGATGTTTGACTTCGGTGATCTAACGAGAACCGGTATATTCAGAATGGTACGGCCGTTGGCACCCTTCTTAGTAATATTATTAAAATACAAATAATTTCATTAAATAAAGTCAACACATCCTTTTTGCAATTAAATAAATAAAGTATGAAAACTTATTCTATCCTATATTTATATATTCAACGAGTTTCTTAATATGTTTTTAATAAATAAATTATTCATTAAAAAGGCTTTCTTTTACATGTTTCGATAATTACAAGAAAGCAAATGAATGTATGCTGTGAAATCAGTAAACGATTAAAAACAGCTTAGCATATGAAGTTGGAAAGCAAACATTGCAGGGGTAGAATGGGAGGATGAAAATAACGAAAAGTAAAGCGAGTTGCATAAAAGAAAGGATAAATGAAGAAAAGATAAGGAAAAAGCATGGTACTCTGTTTTGTCAATATTTTTCCTTAATGGAACAGTTAGCGACCATCCATCTTCATAAACAGCGGGAAAGTTCGCGCAATGTTTCCTCAGTAAAGGTCGCCATTTTGTTTTTTTAAATAAAAGCAATATTTTTAAACTTCCATAATAGTTGGGATAAATACAGTAAAATCTCATTTATACGTCATCTCGTTTATACGTTTCTTCTTTCTCCTGATGTTGTCTCGTTTATGCACTGATTTTTAAGTTCTGCCATTGATAAGTGGCGAAAAAGATAAATTTTATTGTATGTTAAATCATCTGTTGAATATAAATTGCTGAAAATTACGTTCATATATTATGTTTACTGTGCAAACAGTTAATCCAATAAATTGATGTTTTATTTTAAAATGCTTTTATCTATAAAAAACGAGAAATAAACTTGAGTGTCTGTCTCTTTTATACACACATCCAATTTTGATACTTCATTGCACCAATCACAAGTGATAAATTATAATAACATAATCATTTTATCATCTTAATTTTATAATTAAAATAAATTTAGTGAATTCATTTTTACTTCATGATATAGAATATAATAATGATGGAATAATATTATAAAGAACTTTATGAAATATTTCTGTATATTTGTCAAATATAAAATCAGAATAAAGAAGTGCAAGAGAGATATAGGGATGATAATATAAAGAAGAACAAATTAAGCACAACAAACATGAACTTTAGTAAATATCTGGGTTGAAATCTAGGATACTGTACCCCTGAGGAAGTCGCCAATCTTGCAACCCTGAATATTTCGCCAATTTTCCGCCAATTTCTTTAGGGTTGCAATACTATAATTAGAGGAATTCGATAAACTTTGGCTTCAAAGCCTTTTCAGGAATAAACTTTGATGTAATAGCTATTTGGCTGCTAATGTTGGCGTAAAAGCACTGTTTGGCTATAAATTTTTGGCGAAATAACACTTTACAATGACACCGAACTTGGCAACCTTTTTGTCTGTTTACTTGGCGATTTGGCAACACAGTAAAGGATTTTGGCGTAATATCATTTTACCGCGCAAACTACATGGCCCATTCATTTCTATGCTTACTTACCGACTTGGCAACTTGGCGATGTGTTTGGCACAAAGGGTACAGGATCCTAGATTTTAACCAATATCTGATCATAATACCTTTTAATTAGTAACTAATAAATATTAAAAAAATTCTGTACTTGAAAATAAAATAAATTATGGAATTTATTTTTTCTTAATTTTAAAAGAATAGCTATTAGAATAAAAAAATAGTATTGTTATTCTGATATCACATCATACTATCAAAATTACAAAGAATTTAATTTATTGATAAAATCCAATAGAAATAGAATTTACTTCGAAATTAGCTTAAAGTTATATTTAATTTTCAAAATTTTAATTAATTATATTAATAATATTAATATATATTATATTAATTATATTAATCATTATTTTGTATAGAGAATTGTTGTATATCCAAATATTATTAAAAAAAAATGCCTTTAGGCACTTTGTTTAGATATTAAATACGCCTTAATGGAATTTATTGAAGACATATAAATCGAAAATAAATCTATTTCATATATAATCGAAACGAAATTAATTAAATTTCAGAATGTTATATTTCAACTTGCAATACATTACAAATGTAATTAAAATAACAATATCGAATTTAGTTGGGGAATATTATTTTAATTAATATTTTAATAACATTCTTAAATATACTCATTATTTAATTCAGACATTTATTTTTAGTTTTAATTGAAATTTATGTACATAAGATAAAACAAGAATATGCTAAACTACTATTATGGCCACCATACACCGTTGCGATATAATATTACGATTCGCAGTTAGCTTAAAATGAACTTGAATTAATGAACAATACTGACACCGTCGCTCCATGGTATTTATGAGAGTGTTAATTTAATCCTAATGTGTTACTAGCACATAGTACCCTAAAGACTCTCTCAATTTCTAGGAAACCATAGTGTGAAGTAACATGTCGTAATGTTGCCTTCACGGACATTTCAGGTATGCTTAGTAGAGTTTGCACTAGTTCAAAATATTATTCATTCCAGCCACAATATTAATTAAATTTAGACATTTGTATTTAGGGAAATTTAATATTATTGACCATTAGTTGGAAAAAGCAATTGATGACATCAAAAGTATATTGTAAGATGATTAAGAAATCTGAACAAATGGAAAATAAAGTTATTTGTTATATACGAGATATTATAACCTGAATTTTTTATCAAAAATTTTTTAACTATATAAATTGTATATTATTCAATTTTGTTAAGCTGTTATTAAAAAGTAAAAGCTTACATAAAGAAGAAGAATATGATGTATTTCAATGATATAATCTTTATCTATAAGTTATTTAAAAATTTATTTTCATACAAATAATAAGATACAAAAAGTTTTCACAATAATAAGCAAAATTTAATTAATAAAAAATACTAATTTTCTTTCAGTGACTAGAAAGAAAGTACATTACTGTTTAACATTTTTTGTTTGTCATTAAAATTGTCAATGAAATAAGGAATAACCATCAACTTTCCTGGTATTTAAAGTGCCGTTAAGAGTTATGGATGAATAATTGACAATTACATTTTTAAAAAAAATCTTTATTTATCATAAAAAATTGTGCATTTTTTGTTAACAGTATAGGTTAAATAATATAGTTTAAAACAATGTAGTTCTTTGATTATTTTTGATTGTTTAGGATTTAATCTATATTTTAGTAACACTTAATTAATGACCTTAAAATACTTTCTAGCAAATTTAGTTCAGAGCTTATAAAATTTAATAATTTTAAAAGCACAGATATAAAATAAATATAAAATATTAATAATTATAAAATTTAAAAATTTTATAAAGTCCTCTAGAACTTTTATAAACTCTCGATTTATTACGCCTCGTTATATTGCATTTTGCATTTACTGCGAGGAAATAAAAAGGAAAAAAGTCACACCAACAGTATAAAAATCACTTGGGGTATAGTATAAAAACAAAATACAAATTAAACTTGTTATTTTCGAAATGCCTTTTTTATGCTGTGTAATAAATACATACACACAGACAAACTAAACTAAAATTGCCTTTATATGCTTTTCCACCTATTATATGAAATAAACTTCATATTTATACATATTAATTAATTATTTCTGCAATTTCCTTTCATTTTTTTAAAACTAAAATAGTAAACTAAAAAACTTATTTGTGCTCTTAGAAAAGTGAATTAATTTTTATCTCCTTAATTTGAATAAAATATACTCCAACTGAGAATAATAAAACATTGCAGATTTAAATTTAACTTATTACGAAAATATTTCTTAGCAACAAATCTACTTTAGAGTTAATGAATAGTTCTCTTCACAGAGAATTAAATCATTGTTCATTTTACTTATCTGTAAAACGTTTTATTTAGCAATGTGTTAATTTATGAGGGAAAGCCAGCTGTGCATCTCAATTCTAGGAAATTCATTTGTTAGTGCAAATAAGGAAATTTAAAAAATGTATTAAATGAAATAATTCCAAACTCTGAATAATTATTTGTTTCTCATGAATACAAATTAAATGATCCATCCAAAGTCAATAATATGATAGTCTATAAATGTTTTATTATTTTTTTAAAAATTTTAATACCATTGATAGTAATGCTTATGAAAGTGGTTATGAAATGATGCTTATAAAACAATAACGTATGCTTATGATGTGACGTTTATGAAATAATTAATTAAGCTTAAGAAACATTACAATTTTTAAAATTATCTTCAGAATATTTTTAAATTTTGTAAAATTATTAATAATATGATAAATGATAACGTTTGTCAAAATAATATGATTACGATTTCTGAACTTCTAATAAACACAAGAAATGCAGGTAAAAATGTATTTTTGAAATTAATATCAATCCAAGTGTCTATTCCAAAGTACATCTCATTCTTTTTTGCTGCAAAATTTTTGAAGATCATCCTATCTGTGGGGTATTTTTCCATGTGGATGTAGACTGCTATCGTGAAAAATCTATTGTAATTTCTTTTATAGAACTTACAGTAAATATTTCGAAATGCAATATTTTAAAAGGTATTCTAAAATATTCCAAGAGTTATTTATAGGCGACTGCAAGTATTCAAGTAGAATCATTATTTAAATTAGCATAATTTAAAAACATAGAAGTTCCAATAGGAATATCAAAATTTAAATTATCCATATTGTATTTAACGATGAAAAAATGCATGAAAAATCTGAATACATAAAATAATTTGAATTAAACTTTAGAACAGCGTCGAAACGAAGCTATTTTTTGGTGCAAAGTTTAAGGTGTGAATTGGTGCATAATACTGAGAAAAAATGCAAAAGATATTGAAGATATGCGGCCATATTGAACTCGGTTCAAACGTAAAAGAAAAATTTCTGTAGAACAGATACAGTAAACAGTTTTGAACAACAGTGACATTTTAATTTTTATTTTTTTAATTATCTAATCTTGTTTTTGTATCTCGAACTTTTACGAAAAAATATGTGCACAAAGAAAAAAAAAAGATATGAAATAAATGGTAAATTTATTGCAACTGAAACTTTTAGTATTAAGTGCATGATGACAGTTTTTAAATAATCCTGAATTTAGGGATTTAGAGCCGTAATGTATATATTATTACCTGGCAGAGTAAGAACCATTATTCATGCAAATCCGATGCAGCTCTTCGGCAACTATCAAAAAGAAAATTATTGTCCATACACGAAAGCGAGATTTTTACGTCCTGATTATTAAAGGGAGTAGTTTCTGATCCTGGTAAAAAAGGCAATTACAGTACGACTAACTGCTTCTGCAAACAGTCTTTTACTCTGCATTCCGCTTATTATCATTACTCTTTCTTTAATAATAAATATTCAGTTTAGAAAACATTGGCAATCAGCCCATTCGTCCAGTTAATTAAAAATGCAACTCTAATGATGAACTGAAATTTATTTTTAATGTAATAAACGTCATTTTCTGGACGCTCAGAGCTTATATTCGATGAAATGTGGTTTCAAAAATCTGAAGCAAACCAACGCTTGCTTAAATTTAATTATTTTATTCCTTTAAAATTTCTTTGCTGTTGATTAAAGAATTCATTAGATTAAAACTTTTATTAGATTATTGATACTTTTATTATTGATGTACTTTTAATTTTGTGGGAAATTGTGTTAAACGCAAATTCAATTAATAATTGCTACAAAATACAAGAAAAGGAGTGTAGAAATATTTTTAAATATTCAGAAATTAATCATTATGCATTATTCTTTTTAAAAACATTTAATGGAGCCTGGATAGCCGATTGTCTAGTGTTCGGTGCCACAGGTTTACGTGTCGAGCCACAGTGTTGCCGTGGAAGTGGTTCGGAATCCACTTTAAGCCGTAGGTCCCGGTGCACTTTATCTTCTTTCATAATTAGTGTAGTATTTCTTTAATGCAAACGTGATTATTCTTATAATATTCACATTTATACCCAATTAAGTATAATTGTTAGTATGTAAAAAATTATTTTACCTTGTATATTACGTTTAATTATGTCATATGATAATTGCAATAATATTAAATGGATGATTTTTTACTTGTTTAATCTTATTTATTTATTATTCCTTTTTATAATAATTTTATTATATTTTTTCATACATCATTAATTAACTGTTACGAAAGCAAAACTCATAAGCATTTGCTGCACAAGCAATTTTTTATTTCGGAATTCATGAAAAAAAAATAAAGATATTTTTTTGGATTAACGAGAAAAAAATATTTTTTTTTTGTGCAAGATGGCGTGAAATGTAATAGAGAATAAAAACTTTTTTTTGCAAGTAACAAAAAATCTTTCAGAAAGAAACTAAGAAATACAATCTTCGTTTCGCTAGATATATGGCATTTAAGTACTTTTAAAACGAATCTGTCCAAGCGGGTTTAAACAACTTATATTTACTCTTGTTGATACCAGAGGTAAAAAATTTTGTGTTCATTAAAACTTTGTCATACATATAATGGTTTTTTAAATTTATGAATATGATCATGATTTTTAATAATGTCACTAATATCGTAAAAATCTATTGGAATTTCTTTTATACAACTTACAGTAAATATTTCGAAATGCAATATTTAAAAAGTATTCTAAAATATTACCAAGAGTTATTTATAGGCGACTGGAAGTATTCAAATAGAATCATGACTTTAAATGGCATAATTTAAAAACATAGTAGTTCCAATAGGAATATCAAAATTTAAATTATCCATATTGTATTTAAAGATAAAAGAAATGAATGAAAAACCCGAATACATAAAATAATTTGAATGAAACTTTAGAACGTCTTCAAAACGAAGCTATTTTTTGGTGCAAAGTTTAAGGTGTAAATTGGTGCATAATACTGAGAAAAAATGCAAAAGATATTGAAGATATGCGGCCATATTGAACTCGGTTCAAACGTAAAAGAAAAATTTCTCTAGAACAAATACAGTAAATAGTTTGAACAACAGTGACATTTTAATTTTTATTTTTTAAATTATCTAATCTTGTTTTTGTATCTCGAACTTTTTCGAAAAAATATATGCATCAAAAAAAAAAAAATAAATAAATAAAAGATAACGGTTTTTAAATAATCCTGAATTTAAGGATTTAGAGCCCTAATGTATTATTACCTGGGAGGATAAGAACCATTATTCATGCAAATCCGATTCAGCTCTTCGGCAACTATCGAAAAGAAAATTATTGTCCAGACACTAAAGCGAGATTTTAACGTCCTGATTATTAAAGGAAGTAGTCTCTGGTCCTGGCAAAAAAGGCAATTACAGTATGACTAACTGCTTCTGCTGCAAACGGTCTTTTAGTCTGCATTCCGCTTATTATAATTACTCCTTCTTTAATAATAAATGTTCAGTTTAGAAAACATTGACAATTAGCCATTCCGTCTAGTTAATTAAAAATGCAACTCTAATGATGAACTGAAATTTATTTTAATGTAATCAACGTCATTTTCTGTTCTGAACGCTCGGAGCCTATATTCGGTGAAATGTGGCTTAAAAAGTTGAAGCAAACCATCGCTGCATAAATCTTAATTATTTTTTTCGTGAAATCTATTTGCTGTTGATTAAAAATTTTATTTTGCACAGGTTTTATTAGGTTATTAATAGATGCTGCCTTTCGTAGTTATGTACATTTAATTTTGTGGGATATTACGTTAAACACATAGGTAATTAATAATTCCTACAAAAAAGAGTGCAGAAATTGTTCTACAATATTCAGAAATTAATCAATATGCTTTATTCTTTTAAAAAACATTTAATTGAGCCTGAATGGCTGAGTGTTTAGTGCTCTGCCGCTCGGTGACACATGTTTTAGTTCGAGTCCAGGAGGTGTCGTGAATGTTTGTAGTGGTTTCGAATCCACTTTTAAGCCTTAGGTCCCGGGTTCTTATGACTGTGAAACCCCGTCAGATTTCTACATATGAGTGCTCCACCACAACAGAAACTGCCCCATTTCTCTTCAGCTATGAGTCTATACGGGTTCGTGGGCTTTGTTTGGATGCCTACCAAGTGGGTTAAGAAACAACAACAAAAATTGTAATCAAAAGTTATGAACGGCACATACAGCGTCACGGAGCCACGTCAGACTTCTATCTATGGGTACTCTATTACAACAGAAGCTGCCCCCTTTCCCTTCAACTATGGGTCCCTGCGTGTTTATGGGATTTGTTTAGATGTTTACCAAATGGGATAAGAAACAACAACAAAGATTTTAATGAAAAATTTTGAACGGCACGTAGAGTGCCACGGAGCCACATTATACTTCTCCCTATATATACTCCATCACAATAGAAGCTGCCCCCTTTCCCTTTAACTATGAATCCATAGGGGTTCGTGGGCTTTGTTTAGATGTCTACCAAGTGCGATAAACAAAAAAATTGTAATTAAAAAATTATGAATTACATTTCATTCAATTATATTTTCAACTTTTGTTAATAACTTTACGGCAAAATTCAAAACAGCGATTCCTCAAAACTAATTTTGGAAAATATTTTATGTTATTGTTAGGGTAATTTACATAGCATTTAATAAAGTAGGGTAATTTACATAGAATGTGATAGCAAACAATGCTCCTACTGAAATTTATCGCCAATTTTCAGAAACATAGAAATAAAATAAACGCAAAAGTCAGCTAACATTAAATCAATTAAAGACAGAATTTTGGCTGCACTCCATTGTTATAACGATTACATTTTCTATTTTGTTAAATGATTTGAAATATTCACTGCTTCAATGAAAAGGCCAAATATTCATTAACTGAGATAATGAATTCCAAAAACTGCCTGGAAATTGAAAAAAATATTTTAATTATAATATTGTTTGTACTTTATCTTATTCATAATTAGTGTAGAATTGCTTTAATGCAAAAGTGATTATTCATATAATATTCACATTTATACCCAATTAAATATAATTATCAGTAAGTAAAAATTATTTTACCTTGTATAGTACGTTTAATTATCTCATATGATAATTGCAATAATATTAAATGCATGATTTTTTTTTCTTGTTTAATCTTATTTATTTATTATTCATTTTTATAATAATTTCATTCGTATATTTTTTCCATACATCATTTAATTAACTGTTACGAAAGCAAAACTTATAAGCATTTGCTAAATAAGAAATTTTTTTTATTTCGGAATTCATCAAAAAATAAAGAAAGAATTTTTTTTGGATTAACTAGAAAAAAAAAAAATTTTTTTTGTGCAAGATGGCGTGAAATGCAACAGTGAATAAAAACTGTTTCTTGCAAGTAACAAAAAATCTCTCAGAAAGAAACTAAGAAATACAATCTTCGTTTCGCTAGATATATGGCATTTAAGTACTTTTTAAACAAATCTGTCCAAAGCGGTTTTAAATAAACTTATAATTAATGCTGCTGCAGATTTTGTTTTACCTAAAAATAATTCATGCATTTGCTTAAAAGCTTAATATTATAAACTTTGTCAAAAATATAATTGGTTTTTGGATTTATGAATATGCTCATGATTTTCTAAATATTAAGTTCCTCCGAATAATTATAACTTATTATGTAATGAGGTATAATATATTTAAATCAGTTATTGTTTTTACTTTTATTTAATTTCATATATTTGAAATTTCGTTGAAAGTAGCACAATGTGTTGATAGCCGAGTGACTAACGCGTTGGTACTCTGTGCCACAGGGCTCGAGTCCCGGTAGTGATAGTAATGTTTCTAGAGCTTTTGAATCTACTTTAAACGTTAAATCCCAGTCTAATATAACTGTTGAGCGTAGGGCTGACAATCCTATCCAGTAAAAATAAAAAAACCCCTCCTGTCTGCTAATAGACACAAGGTCTTGGGGGCCCCCTGTGGGTCTGTTGTGCCAATGAAGAAAAAGAATAAAAAATATGTGTTTTATTTTTCTAAAATATGACAAAGTGAGCTTTTTTGAAAAAATTATGTTATAAAATTCGAATATTAACCAGATATATAAAAAAAACAGTGTTTTAATTAGTAAACTAATGATTGTAATTTAAGTCTTATGTACCAGATGACAAAAATTAAATTCTTTAATATGTACATTTAAGAGATCATTTTTAATTACATTAATTTAATGTATTTGTAATTTACTCTAAATATATGTGATCTATAAAATGCATTATATTTTAAAAGTGATTTGTATTCATGCTTACAGTTATTTTGTTAAATTTAAAATATAATTTCTGAAAAATTCAATTTAAATTTTGACTTGACCATGCTATGGTAATGAGATGAGATGAATGAAGTGTATATGGGGATGTGAAGCAACAAGGACTATAATCCCCTAATCACTATATATATGAACAGTTAGTTTTCTTTTTTATTTTTAATATGTCACTCTCCACAACGTTCTACGATCGTGTTAGACTGGGACCTACGGTTTAAAGTGAATTCCGAACCACTACAAACACCCATGGCACCGCCGGGACTCGAACCCGAAACCTATGGTACCGAGCGCCAGAGCGCTAGCCACTCGGCCATTCAGGCCACTGCTATGGCAATTAAACGTAACGTATACAGAAGAAGAATTTCTAGTTACGAGAAAATCCTCTTTTTTCATATTCCACTTGGCAGACAGCAACATCTAGATCAAGTCCAAGAACCCGTGTGGTCTTATGGAAGGACAGAAAAGGGAGAGCTTCTGTTGTGATGGACCATACATAGGTAGAAGTCTTACTTGGAACCATGATGTTGAAGAAGGTGAGCAATGTCTTCCGGGAGGGCTTTTTAGGGGGAAATACCCCGCATGTGCTTATCGTCTTGGAGAAGACCCGGAAAACTCCCAAAACCCTCTGTAGTGCTACTAACGGTGCTTTTGGTTAAAAGTTATTGTTATACATATATAGTTTAAAAATAATTAATCACTACGTATGAAGCAATGATGTTAATAATATGATGATATTAAAATACCTACATTGGATTTTAAAATATTCTTCTCTCAAATCTTCTGTAATACGAACATATTTTAACAAGTATTACCGTAATTAATATAATGCTACTGTAAAACCAATGTATTTTAAGTTACATTGCCAAATTCCTAGACATACATAAAGATAGGCCGATGTATATGAATCGCTTTTGAATTCTTACTTCAGGTACAAAAAAAAGAAAAAAATGAAAGAATAGCGTGACTAGAAAGTAAAAAAAAAAGGAAATTTATTCGGATGAACTGAAAAAAAAAGCAAAAAGAAGCACATTTAGGGTGATGTGTGGAATAATAAATGTTGTTTGTCGAGAAAAGTAAATTCGAATTTCAGATCTGACACGAAGGAAAAAGTGTTCCATGTCGTTCGAAATCTAAAAAGGTTTCCGCAAACAGAAGATGTGTATTAATGGGATGAGTATTTACATGTCTTAACGTTCTTTTTTACATGGCCGGCTTTGTAAATTTTTTGATTAAACATAATTATCAAAGCACATTATTTATTCACAAGTGGAATTTTAAATTAAAGTCATGATATTAATACATATTTTAATTTTACATGTACTATATTTTAATGAATACGTAATATTTTCAGCTAAAATATTTGAAAATGCGATACACAATTTCCAATTTACATGTGTTGTTTATTTTTAATACTGATATTTTTTTAATTGCACTTTTAATATATATTGAATCAGTTCATTTGAATAATAACAACTTGCTTTAAATTTCAAAAAATAATCTCATTTTTTAGCATTCTCATAGATATTAATGTCATTCAAGTGCACATAAATTAGAAAGAATAATGCTGTTATCCCATTAATCGACAGCACTATCTAAACAAAGTCCATGAAACAGTGCGTTCTCGTAGAATGAAAGGGACAGTTTCTGTCGTCATGAAGCTCCCGTGGGTAGAAGTCTGACCCCGGAAGACCCGGAAGCCCGGAGAACTCCCACCAGGTGGTCCGACTAAGATGGCAAGATATTGAATAGCACAAATGCCATCGAATCTTCTCATTTTTTAAAAGTGTCTACAACAAAGCCGCCAGCGGATTGAGCCTCAGTCTTAATGCTCGGGGCCTGAATTACCGAGTGCTTAGCGCTCTGGCATGCGGTGGCACATGTTTCGGGTTCGAGTCCCGGGGTGCCACGGATGTTAGTGTTGAATCCACTTTAAGCCGTAGGTTCCCGATCTCATATGACTGTAAGAGCGTTACGGACATCAGTCAGACTTCTATAACCCTCATAATTCCCAAACTGTATAAAGGCCACCCAGTTCCAGCCACAGTGATGTGATGTGGAGTGGTGTAGTAGTAGCAGTCTTAATTTTCACTAGCTATGCGCGTTGTCACTGAGCTACCAGTCAGACAGAGAAGAATTAGACGGAAAATTATAATTAAAAACAAAACTAAACTAATAATCTAACAACTAGCTTTTTCTTTTTGTGACTTCTGTAATCTTATTGCTTAGCATCAGGCCATAAGACTTATCACAATAAATGTATTAGAAACCTAATAAGAATCGAATCCAATTTCCCTCACAATGATTCAGCACTAGATAACATCTGTGGTAAATCAAAGCCAAATATATATATATATATATATATGTATATATATATTATCTTTGACTTACGTGGGCGGAATCAGGGATACCCATGTCCCACTTTCCCCCCATCACTCTAAAAGAAAAAGGGGAACACGTTCACAACAAAAATTCTTATCTCATTTTTTCTGTCTACCCCAACCGGACGCTTATGATGTAATAAGAGTTGGCCTCCAACATTCACTAACATGGATGGAGACGACAGTCATGCGTGGTCTGACATATCAGATATTTGATGTCCAGAAATTTTTTTTTCTCCCTCTTTTCATGCGAAGAAATAAGTGGACAAGATTGGAAGGGTACGAAAGAAAAATAAGTCGCCAGAGATCACAATCCACCCTCTTTCCACGGGACAGCAGGACATCCATTCCGGGTTCGAGTACCGGTCGTTACGGCGAGGGATGACAGTTTTACGACGCCTGTACACGACGAATAAATAAAAGGATTCCAATCCAGGAATCGCTTTCTGCCTTCCTTATTGCAGGGAATCGGTGGTGTGTAGAGCAAGACTGCAAAATTCCGGACTGAATTACGAGGTTTGGCATAAAATATGCCCGGATGGGGGAAAGGGTTGGGGGAAATGGAATACTTAGAATGTATCCACGTCGTCTATTGGGTCGGGACCAATCCATGGAAATTTAAACATGCCAGCTATTCCAGGAATGCTGCATCCAATGCACCTGAGATATTGGTGGTTTTTCTGGCAATGAATTATGAGGTTCGTGTTTTGCTGTGAAAGGCGGATTTTCAAGTAATTTAGGGATATTTTGTTAATTTTTGTATATAAATATATATAAAAATAGCATGGTAGCAATTTCAGAAAAAGTAAGAGAATGTAATGATGACTTTATTTAAACATATATTTATTAAAAATTTTAATAATACATCAATGAAATAGGATAATATTCTTATTTTGCAGAGTCAGTTCAAATGCAAAACATATTGCAAAAGACTTTATAATAGATTAAGGGTATAATTATTCAAAAATGGTTTATATAATAATTATCTATGAACTTTAGAAATTTAACAATTACAGAAAGAAGCAAAATAAATCTACTTGCTATTAAATCAAATGAAAAAGTAAAGAGAGTTTTTTTCCTCTTTTGAAAATAAGCGCTTATTTATCTAAATAATATAAAATAATTTTTTTATCTAATTAGTTTGTCGCTTTACGAATATTATGTGCACATTTTAGGCTAATTAGACATGGACTTACAGTTTAACGTGGATTCCGAATAACTAATAAATTACCTTGCCACAGCCAAGATTCGATCCAGAATCAACATAGGCCAGAGCGCTTGTCAGTTGGCTATCAGGATGCTTTATCTAATTAGACAATATTTATTACACATGAAACACATTTTTACTGCACAAATCTTTATTAATGAGTAATTAATACGTTTTTTTTCTTTTTGAAAATAGACACTTATTTGCCTAAATAATAGAAGAAAAAATTATTTCTTATCTTATTATAGAATATTTATTTTACATGAAACTTATTAATATTCTTATTTTTCTTATTCTTATTCTCTTCTTTAATCCTTATACTTATTCATATATTTGATAATAATATTTTAATTTTTCAAAGTCAGTTCAGACACAAACGAGATTGCCAAAGATTAAATATATTCTTAATAAGTTAATGGCATAATTCTTCAAAAATGGTTTATGTAATAATTAGCTATCATTTTAAGCTTTAAAAATTTAAGTATTAAAGAAGACAGCAAAACAAACCTACTTGCAGTTCAATTAAATTAAAAGGTAAAGAGATTTTTTTTTTTCTTTTTGAAAATAGACACTTATTTTTCTATATAATAGTAGGAGATAAAATAAATTCTTATCTAATTAGAGAATATCTATTATAATTGCAACACATTTTTACTGCACAATTCTTTATTGAATCATTTTTTTTTTGAAAATAGGCACTAATTTTTCTAAATAATAGAAAATAAAATTATTTCTTATATAATTAGGAAATATTTATTACATATGAAATACATTTTAATGTTATTAATGAATGATTAATATGTTTAATTTTCTAATCAAAATAGTTAAATCCCTTTATTAAAGCTGTTGCCTCTTAGGTTAAAATATCTATAACATTATTTATATGAACACTTTTACAGAATTCATTTATTTTGATATTTTTTTAATGTTTGACCGAAACCTTCTCTTTATGCTGACTTCAAATTGATCGCCAGACGGCCAAAGTCACCAATATATCTGAAAATGTAATACATCGAAACGTGATATAACAAAGGTTTTCTTTATTTCGATTCCTAAAAAAGGCATAGGTGAACGACAGATAAATAAAAAATTCAATACTTTTTACAATTTTTCTGAGAAAGAACATTTGAAGGCCATATTCTAAATCTTCTTTTGCATGTGTCGGACATATTTTTTAAAATTTTACTAGAAACCATATTTTTTTCATATATGCAGTAAATAGATATTACACTTTTCCATATAAGTCAATCTTCAACCAATCAATAAGATCTTTTTGTTATTTCTTTCTTTCTTATATTGTAGAATGCGTCCATTTACATCCATTAATTGAGTCTTTTTACTGGAATTCAAAAATGTGGGAAAGTTTCCAAATAATTATCAAATATATATATATAAACCAAGACAAATAATCAAAATTAAATTTTAGATAATGGTAAAGTATCAATAATGTACAATATTTACTTTTCTAAAAAGCGATGGTCATGATAAAAATATTAAAATTTAATTAGCAAGTTCAAAATAATTATTAATAATTCTGTTTCTTCAATTTCGCAGTAGAAAAAATAATTTATAATGATTTTTTTCATTTGAAATTTTATTGGTAATTCTATTAGTAATCTAAATGGTAATTTTTAAAAACACCTGTTACATTATAAGATAAAAAAAAATTACCGGAAACTCATCCAAATATGACTTTTCAAAAAGTTTTATGCGACAAAGGAAACTAAAAAAATCACTGGTTTGAGGAGAGAGCACAGACACGTCAGTTAGAATGATAATGAGTAAGTTGATGGACAGGTCTCATGACAAGATCATACTATCGTAGAATATTATGCTTCTGGTGTTGAAACTAACTGTCAGTGGTATAATTGTAAGATAGAAATGCTTAGGAAGCAACAGCATAGTGGAAAGAAGTTACATATATAAAAAGCTTTTGATTTAAATTGTAGGCCTCTCGTATTTTACATCAAATGGTATTCATATACTTTTAACCATATAATGTGCTAAGCAGTGATAATAGCGAAAAGTTATTGTAATTGATTGTAATAATGTATTAATCTTTCTGCTTCAATAAACACACAATTTGGTTTTTATATAATTTTACCTTCTTTTTATATCCTCAACCAGAAGCAAATATGAAACCCTAGTTGGTCATATGACCTATTTAGTTTAATGAAATAGTTATTAAACAACTTAGAAAAAGCTATGAAACTTCCGTTGACGTAATAACAATTTTTCTACTATACTATTATGGCAGATTTCGAGATAGCAGATGATTTTCTTTTTATGGGGTGGGGTTGTCAGCCCAACGCTCTACAGTTATATTAGACCATTATCTACAGTTTAAAGTGGATTCCGAAACACTACAAACAGCCATGGTACCGCAGGGAGAACGAACCAGAAATCAGTGGCACTCAGCGTTAGTCACTCCGACATCAGGTGTCCAACTCAGCTTTTACAGTTGTTAAATAATTTCTAAAACATGTTGTCATGCATATTTATATATACTTAAAATTTATTTTTCAATTAAACCTTTTTTATGTTTAATTAATAATCTCTAACCAAAATTTTAAAATATTGTAAAGAATTCTTATTAAAAACATCTGCATATTTAGAAAATATATAACAATAATCATAATATAAATATAATTTTAGTTTTCTACCCATCAGAAATTAGTAGTGACCCATTAATTATATTAAATTTAAATTACTTTATTTTTGAATAAAATAATCCTTTACAGTCTAGAACGAGGAAAATGTTATATTAAATATATTTTCCTGAAATTTTCGTTGATTACTTTACAATTTTTACTGTTATTTTTTCTGAAAAATATTAGAAAAAACTTATTAAAACTAATTAATTCATTACATCAAGCCAACATTGGATCCCATTAAATAAATATTATTCTATCCTATTTTTATATATTAAGCGAATTTCTTAATATGTTTTTAATGATAAACTATTCATTAAACTGATTTTCTTGCTCATGTTTTGATAATTACAAGAAAGCAAATGAATGTATGCAGTGAAATCAGTAAACGATTAAAAACAGCTTAGCATGTGAAGTTGGAAAGCAAACATCGCAGGGGAAGAATGAGAACGTAAAAATAAGGAAAAGTAAAGCGAGTTACATAAAAGTAAGGATAAACGAAGGAAAGATAAGGAAAAGGCATGGTACTCTGTTTTGTCAATACTTTTCCTTAATGGAACAGTTAGGGACTATCCTTCTTCATAAACAGCGGGAAAGTTCACGCAATGTTTCCTCAGTAAATGTCGCCATTTTGTTTTTTTAAGTAAAAGCAATACTTTTAAGTTTCCATAATAATTGGGTTAAATGCAGTAAAATCTCATTTATATGTCATCTCGTTTATTCTTCTTTCTCCTTAGATATGCACTGATTTTTAAGTTCTGCCAATGATATGTGGCAATAAAGGTAATTTTGTTTGTGTGTTAAATCATCTGTTGATTATAAATCGTTAAAACTTTCTTTCAGATATTATGTTTACTGTGATAGTTAATCGAATCAATGGATGCTTTATTTTAAAATGCTTTTATCTATAAAAAACGAGAAATAAACTTGAGTTTCTCTCTCTTTTATACGCATATCCATTTTTGATACAGCATTGCACCAATCACAAGTGGTAATTTGTAATAACATAATAATTTTATCATTTTAATTTTATGATTAAAACGAATTTAGGGAATTCATTAACTTCATGATATAGAATATAATAATAATGGAATTATATTATAAAAAACATTATGAAACGTCGCTGTATGATTTGTCAAATATAAAATCCAAATAAAGAAGTATATGGAGGATGATGTGAAGAGCAAATTAAGCACTACAAATATTAACTCTGGTAAGTATCTGATCATAATACCTTTTAATTAATAACTAATAAATATAAAAAAATTCTGTACTTGGAAAATAAAATATATTATGGAATGCAACTCTAATGATGAACTGAAATTTATTTTTAATAAAATCAACGTCATTTTCTGGACGCTCAGAGCTTATATTCGATGAAATGTGGTTTAAAAAATCTGAAGCAAACCATCGCTTGCTTAAATTTAATTATTTTATTCATTTAAAATCTATTTGCTGCTGATTAAAGAATTCATTAGATTAAAACTTTTATTAGATTATAAATAAAAGTAGCTGCTAGCCTTTCGCAGTTATGTACTTTTAATTTAGTGGGAAGTTACTTTAAACGCAAACGCAATTAATAATTGCTACAAAATGTAAGTAAAGAAGTGTAGAAATATTTTTAAATATTCAGAAATTAATCATTATGCATTGTTCTTTTTAAAAACATTTAATGAAGCTTGGATAGCCGAGTGTTTAGTGCTCAGTGCCACAGGTTTACGAGTCGAGTCACAGTGGTGCTGTTGATGTTTTGATGTGGTTCAGAATCTGCTTTGAGCCGTTGGTCCCGGTTTCATATGACTATACACGTCAGACTTCTACCTACGGGCACTCCATCACAACAGAAGCTGACCCCTTTCTCTTCAACTATGAATCCATACGGGCTCGTATGCTTTGTTTAGATGTCTACCAAGTGGGATTAAAATTAACAACAAAAATATTAATGAAATATTATGAATTACTGTTCATTCGGTAATGTTTTTAATTTTTATTAATAATTTAAACACAAATGTAATGGGGCCTGGTTGGCCGCAAGTCTAACGCTCCGGCGCTCGGCGAATACAGGCTTCGGGTTCGAGTTCCGGCGATGGTGTGGATGTTTGGAGTGATTTAGAATTCACTTTAAGCCGTAGGTCTCGGTTTCATATCACCGTAGAACGTCACGGAGCAACATCAGATTTCTACCTATGGATACTCCATCAACAACAGAAGCTGCCCCTTTTCCCTTCAACTATGAGTCTATACGGGTTCGAGGGCATTGTTTAGATGTCTACCAAGTAGGATAAGAAACAACAACAAAACCATTAAGGAAGTATTATGAACGGCACGTAGAGCGTCACGCAGCCACGTAAGACTTCTATCTATGCGTACTCCATCAGCAACAGAAGCTGCCCCCTTTCCCTTCAACTATGAGTCCATACGGTTTCGTGGGCTTTGTTTGTCTACCAAGTGGGATAAAAAACAACGGTACTTACGTATTAACGGTACCTTGGCGACAGTTGAGACAATAAAGAGCACACGCGCCAACCGCAGCTACAGATTTGGCGGTTTTTAAGTGGCGCCAATCTACACTTACAATTTTTGTTCCAAATTATAAAATATATATGAAACAGGTATTACACGACCACAATTATTTTTACGTTTAGTAAACAAACTTTCATCAATTTCCACAATGCAATCTGGTCCACCTACCTTCTTTTTTGTTTTATTCTCCATATCCAAGACACATAATTCACGCAAGTAATTGTTCCAATCTATAACAGTTTTATCCGATAAATCAAATTGCTTTTCACAAAATTTAATCGACGTCAACTCCTCGCACCAGCAGTATATGAATCTCAAAGCTGTACAAAATGGAATTCTGCTTCCCCAAACCAGTTGTCTTTTCTAAGTCCCACACCATAAGCACACTGACTGAAATTGCATTTCCAAAACTTACGTTTACCAAAATAAAGTTTCATGGTCGTCATGGTTTCATTTTCGTTGTTTTGGTAAAATATTTCGCTCCTGAAAAATTAAAATTGCATCTTGTTCGGTTTCCAGCAAATCCCAAATACGCATTTTCGTAGCACTACAAAATGGCGTCAAAACTCAGCAAATCTGCAGCTGTTATATTGGCGCCACTTAAAAACCGCCAAAAACTGCCAAATCTGTAGCTGTTAGATTGGCGACACTTAAAAACCGCCAAGTCTGTCGCCAAGGTACCGTTAATACGTAAGTACCAAAACAACAAAAATTTTAATGAAAAATTATGAATTACATTTCATTCTGTAATGTTTCCAATTTTCATTAATAGTTTAACAACAAAAATTGATAGCAGCCATTCCTCAAATCTAATTTTTGAAAACATTTTCTATTATTGTTAGGGTTATTTGCATAATAAAGAATAGGGCAGCATCTAACAATACTTCAACAGAAATTTGTCGGCAATTTTCAGAAACACAGAAATAACATAAACACCAAAGTCAGCTAACATTAAATTAATTAAATTCAGAATTTTGGCTACTCTCCCTTGTTATAAAGATTGCAATTTCTATTTTGTGAAATGATTCGAAATATCCACTGCTAAAATGGAAAGGCCAAATATTCATTAGCTAAGATAATGGATTACAAAAACTACCAGAATATTTAAGAATATTTTAATCATAATGTAATCTATTGTTTGCACTTTATCTCCTTCTTTCATAATTAGTGTAGTATTGCTTTAATGTAAACGTGATTATTCATATAATATTCACATTTATATCCAATTAAATATAATTGCTAGTATGTAAAAAATTATTTTACTTTGTATAGTACGTTTAATTATCTCATATGATAATTGCAATAATATTAAATGGATGATTTTTTACATGTTTAATCTTATTTATTTATTATTCATTTTTATAATAATTTCATACTTTCCATACATCATTTAATTAACTGTTACGAAAGCAAAACTCATGAGCATTTTCTGAACAAGCAATTTTTTTTTTCGGAATTCATAAAAAAAAAACCAAAGAATTTTTTTGGATTAATGAGAAAATTTTTTTTTTGTTGTGCAAGATGGCGTGAAATGCAACAGTGAATAAAAACTGTTTTTTTTTGTAAGTAAAAAAAAAATCTTTTAGAAAGAAACTAAGTTATACAATCTTCGTTTAGCTAGATATATGGCATTTAAGGACTTTTTAAACGAATCTGTCCAAGCGGTTTTAAATAAACTTATAAGTAATGCAGCTGCTGATTTTGTTTTAGGTAAAAAGAATTCATGAATTTACTTAAAAGCATAATATTATAAAATTTGTCATATATATAATTGGTTTTTGGATTTATGAATATGCTTATGATTTTCTAAATATTAAGTTCCTCGGAATTATTATAACTTATTATGTAATGAGGCATAATATATTTAATTCAGTTACTGTGTTACTTGGGTGGGTGACCACCTGGGAACACTGCGTGCCGTTGGCAAATTTGGGACCTGAATGGCCGAGTGTCTAGCGCTCTGGCGCTCGGTGCCACAGGTTTCGGGTTCGAATCCCGGCGGTGCCATGGATGTTTGTAGTGGTTCGGAATCCACTTTAAGCCGTAGGTCCCGGTCTTCTATGACTGTAAGAGCGTCACGGAGCAAAAGTCAGGCTTCTACCTACGGGTGCTCCATCACAACAGAAGCTGCTTCCTTCCCCTTCAATCATGAGTCCATATGGGCTCGTGGGCTTGGCCAGCCAAGTGGGATAAGAAACAACAACAACAACAACAACTTTTATTTAATTCCATATATTTGAAATTTCGTTGAAAGTAGCAGAATATGTTGATAGCCGAGTGACTATCGCGCTGCCACTCAGTGCCACAGGGTTCGTGTCCCGGGTGTGATATGGATGTTTCTAGAGCTTTTGAATCTACTTTAAACGGTAAATATCAGTCTAATATAACTGTTGAGCGTAGGGCTGACAATCCTATCCAGTAAAAATAAAACACCTCCTGTCTGCTAGTAGGCGGAAGGTCTTGGCCCACTATGGGTCTGTTGTGCCAATGAAGAAAAAGATGTAAGATGTGTGTTTTATTTTTCTAAAATATGACAAAGTGTGCTTCTTTGGAAAATTATTTTATAAAATTCGAAGATCGGCTAAATATTAACGAGATATATAAAAAAACAGTGTTTTAATTAGTAAACTAATCACTATAATTTAAGTCTTATGTACAAGATGACAAAAAATTAAATTCTTTAATATATACATTTAATAGATCCTTTTTATATAATTTAATTTGATGCATTCGTAATTTACACGAAATATATGTGATCTATAAACTACGATATATTTTAAAAGGGATTTGTACTAATGTTTACAGTTCTTTTGCTAAGTTTAAATTATAATTTCTGAAAAATCAAATTTAAAATTTTAACTTTGCCATGTTATGGTAATCAAACATACCATATAGAGAGAATGAATTCCTAGTTTAGAGAAAAGCATTTTTTTTCTGATCTCACTTGCTAGATAGCAACATCTAGACCAAGTCTAAGAGCCCATGTGGTTTCATAGAAGAGAAAAAGGGGGCAGCTTCTGTTGCGATGGAGCACCCGCAGGTAGAAATCTGACTAGGCTCAGAGAGGGGCAGTGCGGACTTTTTAGGCAGAACTACCTCGCATTTGAATATCATATAAGAGAAAACATGGAAAAACACCCACCAGGAGTCTGACTAACGAAGCAAGATTCTGAACATTACAAACGCCATCGCGTCTTCTCGGTTTTTGAAGCAGTGTCTACAACAAAGTTGCCAACTGATTGTACCTTCGCCCTAATGCCCATCAGCGGCCCGCGTTGCCCCTGGGCCACTAATGAGTCTTGAAGAAAACATAAATACGTTATTAAGCATCATTTTTATACATTGAACACTTATACTATTATTTTGGTTAAAATTATTTGTTTTATTGAACTTCATTAAATATGGTTTGCTTTTGCTTAAAAGTTATTAATATACATAAATATTTTAAATATAGTTTATCATTAAGTATGAAGCCATGATGTTTAATACTATGATGATATTAAAATTCCTACATTGGCTTAAAAATTACATTGGATTTTAAAATATTCTATAATAAGAACATATTTTAACAAATATTACCATAATTAATATAATGCTACTGTAAAACCAATGTATTTTAAGTTACATTGCCAAATTCCTAGACATGCATAAAAATAGGCTGATGTATATAAATCGCTTTTGGATTCTTGCTTCAGGTATAAAAAAAATGAAAGAATAGCGTGACTAGAAAGTAAAAAAAAAAGAAAATTTATTCAGATGAACTGAAAAAAAAAGCAAAAAGAAACACATTTAGGGTGATGTGTGGAATAATAAATGTTGTTTGTCGAGAAAAGTAAATTCGAATTTCAGATCTGACACGAAGGAAAAAGCGTTCCATGTCGTTCGAAATCTAGAAAAGTCTCCACAAAAAGAAGATGTGTATTAATGGGATGAGTATTTACATGTCTTAACATTCTTTTTTTCCAGGGTCGAATTTGTAATTTTTTTATGAAACATAAATATCAAAGCACTTTATTTATTCGAAGTGGAATTTTTAACTAAATACATTTAGTTAATCAGATTTTAATTTTAAAGTACTATATTTTAATACATATGAAATATTTTTAGCTACATTATTTGAAATGCACCTGAGGTATTGTTTGTTTGTCTGGCAAATGAATTATGATGGTCGTGTTTTGCTGTGAAATGCGGATTTTCAAGTGATTTAATGGTATTTTGTTAATTTATTTATATAAATATATATAAAAATAGCGGTCAATTTCAGAAAAAAAATAAGAGAATTCATTTATAATATTATCTAAACATATATTTAATAAAAAATTATAATAATACAACCAATGCAATACAATTTTATTCTTATTTTTCAACGTCAGTTAGACTGAAACGATATTGCAAAAGATTAAACATCCGAACCACTAACGAATTTCCATGCCACTGCCAGGACTTTTCCATGGAAGTTTGTAGTGGTTCATAATACGCTTTTTTGCCGTAGGTTCCTCATCTCATATGACTGTAAAGCATCAGGGAGACCAGCCAGTCTTCTCACCCATATCCTTCCTAAACTGTATAGGTGCAACTCAGTGCTAGGCACAGTGATGTGGTGTGGTGTAATAGTAGTCGTAGTAGTCCTACTGCTCACTAGTTCTGCACGTTGCAACTGAGCCACAAGTTGGGAAGATAATAATTAGAAAGAAAACTTATAATTAAAAACAAAACTAAACTAATAATCTAACAGCTAGCCTTTTCTTTTTATGACTTCTGTAGTCTTTATTGTTTGGCATCTGGTCATAAAACCTATCCCATTGAACGTATTAGAAACCTAATAAGAATCAAATCCAATTTGCCTCATAATGATTCAGCAACAGATAATATCTGTGGTAAATCAAAGCAGCCAATATATATATAGATTATCTTTGAGTGACGTAAGCGGAATCCGGGATACCCATGCCCCACTTTCACCCCATCACTCTAAAAAAAAAGGGAACACAGTCCCAACAAAACTTCTAACCTCATTTTTTTCTGTCCACCCCAACCGGACGCTTATGGTGTAATAAGAGTTGGCCTCCACCATTCACTACCAAGGATGGAGACGACAGTCCTGCGCGGTCTGACATTTCAGATATTTGGTGTCCAGGAATATTTTTTTATTCCTCTTTTCCTGCGAAGAAATAAGTGGACGAGATTGGAAGGGTACGAAAGAAAAATAAGTCGCCAGAGATCACAATCAACCCTCTTTTCACGGGACAGCGGGACATCCATTCTGCGTTCGAGTACCGGTCGTTACGGCGAGGGATGACAGTTTTACGACGCTTGTACACGACGAATAAATAAAAGAATTCCAATCTAGGAAGCGTTTGCTGCTTTTCTTATTGCAGGGAATCGGCGGTGTGTGGAGCAAGACTGCAAAATTCCAGACTGAATTACGAGGTTTGGTATAAAATATGCCCGGAGGGGGGCAAGGGTTGGGGGAAATGGAATGCTTGGAATGTATCCACTTCATCTGTTGGGTCGGAATCAATCCATGGAAAGGTAAACTTGCGGGCTATTCCAGGAATGCTGCATCCAATGCACCTGAGGCATTGTTTGTTTGTCTGGCAATGAATTATGATGGTCGTGTTTTGCTGTGAAATGTGGATTTTCAAGCAATTTAATGATATTTGTTAATTTATCTAGAAATATAACAAAATAGCACTGTTTAAATAATAATAATAATAATAATAATGAAAAAAAAAAAAAAAAAAAAAAAAAAAAAAAAAAAAAAAAAAGAGAATTTAATAATAATTTTACTTAAACATATGTTTATAAAAAAATGTAATAATATAACAAATGCAATTCAGTTTTATTCTTGGTTTTTACACGCCAGTTAGACTCAGACGAGATTGCAAAAGATTAAATATATTTATGATAAATTAATGGTATAATTCTTTAAAAATGGTTTAATAAATAGCCATCATTTTAATCGTTAGAAATTTAAAATTATATCCTAACCTATAATCATAAATTATATCCTAACAACTAAAGAAAGCAGCAAAATAAACCTACTTGCTATTAAATCAAATAATCACGTTGACATTCAGCCACCAATTGGACACAGAAGTATTAAAAGAAGAATTATTACATTTTTTTTTGAAAATAGACACTTATTTGTCTAAATAATAGAAGACAAAGTTTCCTATTTAATTAAAGAATATTTATTCTATATGAAACACATTAATATTCTAATTTTTCTTATTCTTATTCTCTTCTTTATTCTTACTTTTCAAAGTCAGTTCAAACACAAAAGAAATTGCAACTCAGCTCTAGACACAGTGTTATGGTGTCGTAGTTGTAGTAGTCCTAACGCTCACTAACAGCGCACGTTGACATTCAGCCACCAATCGGACACAGAAGTATTAGAAGAAGAATTATAACTAAAACAAAACGAAACTAATAATCTAACAGCTAGCTTTTTTTTTTACTACTGTAGTCTTTGTTGTTTGGCATCAGGCCATAAAAAGTATCCCAATAAATTTATTAGAATCCTAACAAGAATCCAATCCAATTTTCCTCATAATGATTCAGCACTAGATAACATCTGTGGTAAATCAAAGCCAATATATATATAGATTATCTTTGACTGACGTAAGCGGAATCAGGGATACCCATGCCCTACTTTCACCCCCATCACTCTAAAAGAAAAAGGAACACGGTCCCAGCAAAACTTCTAACCTCCTTTTTTTCTGTCTCCCAAAACCAGACGCTTATGGTGTAATAAGAGTTGGCCTCCAACATTCACTACCAAGGATGGAGACGACAGTCCTGCGCGGTGTGACTTATCAGATATTTGGGGTCCAGAGAATATTTTTTTATTCCTCTTTCCATTCGAAGAAATAAGTGGACGAGATTGGAATGGTACGAAAGAAAAATAAGTTGCCAGAGATCACAATCAACTCTCTTTCCACGGGACAGCAGGACATCCATTCTAGGTTCGAGTACCAGTCATTACGGCGAGGGATGACAGTTTTACGACGCCTGTACACGACGAATAAATAAAAGAATTCCAATCCAGGAAGCGTTTTCTGTCTTCCTTATTGCAAGTAATCGGCGGTGTGTAGAGCAAGACTGCAGAATCCCGGACTTAATTACGAGGTTTGACATAAAATATGCCCGGATGGGGGGAAAGGGTTGGGGGAAATGGAATGCCTAGAATGTGTCTACGTCATATATTGGGTCGGGATCAATCCATGGAAAGGTAAACATGCCGGCTATTCCAGGAATGCTGCATCCAATGCACCTGAGGTATTGTTTGTTTGTTTGGCAATGAATTATGATGATAGTCTTTGCAGTGAAATGCGAATTTTCGAGTGATTTAATGATATTTTGTTAATTTATTTATATAAATATATATCAAAGTTGCAGTCAATTTCAGAAGAAAATGAGAGGATTTAATGATAATTTTACCTAAACATATATGTAATAAAAATTATAATAACACAACCAATGCAATAAAAGTTTATTCTTATTTTTCAATGTCAGTTACACTCAAACGATATTACAAAAGATTAAATATTTTTATGATAACTTAATTCTATAAATCTTTAAAAATGATTTAATAAATAGCTATCATTTTAAGCTTTAGAAATTGAATAATTAAAAACAAAAACCTACAGTTTAACGTGGATTCCGAAACACTAACGAACTTCCATGCCACTGCCAGGATTTTACCATTTATGTTTGTAGTGTTTCAGAATCCGCTTTTTGCCGTAGGTTCCCCGTCTCCTATGACTGTATAGCATCATGGAGACCATTCAGACTTCTCACCCACATTCTTCCTAAACTGTATAGTGGTAGGCACAGTGATGTGGTGTGGTGTAGTAGTAGTAGTAGTTCTAATGCTCATTAGCGGCGCACGTTGCCACTGAACAACCAGTCGGGTAGAGAATAATTATAAAAAAGAATTATAATTAAAAATCAAAACAAAACTAATAATCTAACTACTAGCCTTTTTTTTTTTGACTTCTACAGAGTTTTTTGTTTGGCTTCAAGCCATAAAAATTATCCTAATAAACGTATTATAGACCTAATAAGAATCAAGTCCAATTTTTCTCATAATGATTCAGCACTAGATAACATCTGTGTTAAATCAAAGCCAATATATATACATAGATTATCTTTGACTGACGTAAGCAGGAATCAGGCATATCCATGCACCAGTTTCACCCCATCACTCTAAAAGAAAAAGGGAACACGGTCTCAACAAAACTTCTGGCCTCATTT
The DNA here is from genome assembly GCA_021605075.1 of Caerostris darwini. Taxonomy (NCBI): domain Eukaryota; kingdom Metazoa; phylum Arthropoda; class Arachnida; order Araneae; family Araneidae; genus Caerostris; species Caerostris darwini. Next base: position 749,674 of record BPLQ01002030.1, read on the forward strand.
TTTTCTGTCTACCCCAACTGGACGCTTGTGATGAAATAAGAGTTGGCCTCCAACATTCACTACCAAGGATGAAAACGGCAGTCATGCGCGGTCTGACATATCAGATATTTGGTGTCCAGGAATATTTTTTATTCCTCTTTCCATGCGAAGAAATAAGTGGACGAGATTGGAAGGGTACGAAAGAAAAATAAGTCGCCAGAGATCACAATCAACTCTTTTTTCCCGGGCGGCAGGACATCCATTCTGGGTTCGAGTACCGGTCTTTACGGCGAGGCATGTCAGTTTTACGACGCCTGTACACGACGAATAAATAAAAGAATTCCAATCCAGGAAGCGTTTTTTGCCTTCCTTATTGCAGGGAATCGGCGGTGTGTGGAGCAAGACTGCAAAATTCCAGACTGAATTACGAGGTTTGGTATAAAATATGCCCGGAGGGGGGAAAGGGTTGGGAGAATTGGAATGCCTGGAATGTATCCACGTCGTCTATTGGGTCTGGATCAATCCATGGAAAGGTAAACATGCCAGCTATTCTAGAAATGCCCCATCCAATGAACCTGAGGTATTGTTTGTTTGTCTGGCAATGAATTATGATGGTAGTGTTTTGTTGAGAATTGCGGATTTTCAAGTAATTTAGTGATATTTTGTTAATTGTTTTATAGAAAGATATATCAAAATAGCATGGTGTCGATTTCAGATAAAAAAGAGTATTTAATGATGAGTTTACTTAAACATACGTTTATTAAAACTTTTTTAGTAATGCAACCAATGCAATACAATTTTATTATTTTTCAACGTCAGTTAGATTCAAACGAGATAGCAAAAGATTAAATATAATTATGATAAATTAAAGGTATAATGTTTTAAAAATGGTTTTAATAAATAGCTATCATTTTAAGCTTTAGAAATTTAAAATTATATTCTATCCTATAATAATAAATTATATACTAACAATTAAAGAAAGCATCAATTTAAGCCTACTTGCTATTAAATCAAATATGAAAGTAAAGATATTTTTTTTTGAAAATAGACACTTATTTGTCTAAATAATAGAAGATAAAATTTCCTATTTAATTAAAGAATAATTATTCTACATGAAACATATTAATATTCTTATTTTTCTAATTCTTATTCTTATTCTCTGCTTTATTCTTATTTTTGAAAGTCAGTTCATACACAAAAGAGATTGCAACTCAGCTCTAGACACAGTGATGTAGTATCGGGTAGTACTCGTAGTAGTCCTAATTCTCACTAAAGGTGCACGTTGCCACTGAGAAACCAGGAGTACAGAGAAGTATTAGAAGAAGAATTATAACTAAAACAAAACTAAACTAATAATCTAACTGCTAGCATTTTTTTGACTACTATAGTCTTTGCTGTTTGGCATCATGCCAGAAAACTTATCCCAATAAACTTATTAGAAACCTAATAAGAATCAAATCCAATTTCTCTCATAATGATTCAGAACTAGATAACATCTGTGGTAAATCAAAGCCAATATCTATATAGATAGATTATCCTTGACTTACGTAAGCAGAAATCAGGGATACCCATGCCCCACTTTCACCCCATCACTCTAAAAGAAAAAGGGGAACACGGTCCCAACAAAACTTCTAACCTCATTTTTTTTGTCTCCCTCAACCGGACGCTTATGGTGCAATAAGAGTTGGCCTCCAACATTCACTTCCAAGGATGGAGACGACAGTCATGCGCGGTCTGACATATCGGATATTTGGTGTCCAAGAATATTTTTATACCTCTTTCCATGCGATAAAATAAGTGGACGAGATTGGAAGGGTACGACAGAAAAATAAGTCGCCAGAGATCACAATCAACCCTCTTTTCACGGGACAGCGGGACATCAATCCTGGGTTCGAGTACCGATCTTTACGGCGAGGGATGACAGTTTTACGACGCTTGTACACGACGAATAAATGAAAGAATTCCAATCCAGGAAGCGTCTTCTGCTTTACTTATTGCAGGGAATCGGCGGTGTGTGGAGCAAGACTGCAAAATTCCAGACTGAATTACGAGGTTTGGTATAAAATATGCCCGGAGGTGGGGGGTCAAGGGTTGGGGGAAATGGAATGCTTGGTATGTATCCACGTCATCTATTGGGTCGGAATCAATCCATGGAAAGGTAAACATGCCGGCTATTCCAGGAATGCTGCATTCAATGCACCTGAGGGATTGTTTGTTTGTCTGGCAATGAATTATGATGGTCGTGTTTTGCTGTGAAATGTGGATTTTCAAGTAATGTAATGATATTTTGTTAATTTATCTAGAAATATAACAAAACAGCACTGTTAAAATTTCAAAAAAAAAAAAGAGAATTTAATAATAATTTTACTCAAACATATGTTTATAAAAAATTGTAATAATATAACAAATGCAATTCAGTTTTATTCTTGGTTTTTACACGCAAGTTATACTCAAACGAGATTGCAAAAGATTAAATATATTTATGATAAATTAATGGTATAATTCTTTAAAAATGGTTTAATAAATAGCCATCATTTTAATCTTTAGAAATTTAAAATTTATATCCTAACCTATAATCATAAATTATATCCTAACAACTAAAGAAAGCAGCAAAATAAACCTACTTGCTATTAAATCAAATATAAATGTAAAGAGTTTTTTTTTGAAAATAGACACTTATTTGTCTAAATAATAGAAGATAAAATTTCCTATTTAATTAAAGAATATTTATTCTATATGAAACACATTAATATTCTAATTTTTCTTATTCTTATTCTCTTCTTTATTCTTACTTTTCAAAGTCAGTTCAAACACAAAAGAGATTGCAACTCAGCTCTAGACACAGTGATTTGTTATGGGGTCGTAGTTGTAGTAGTCCTAACGCTCACTAACAGCGCACGTTGACACTCAGCCACCAATCGGACACAGAAGTATTAGAATAAGAATTATAACTAAAACAAAACTAAACTAATAATCTAACAGCTAGCTATTTTTTTTACTACTGTAGTCTTTGTTGTTTGGCATCAGGCCATAAAAAGTATCCAAATAAATTTATTAGAATCCTAATAAGAATCGAATCCAATTTTCCTCATAATGATTCAGCACTAGATAACATCTGTGGTAAATCAAAGCCAATATATATATGGATTATTTTTGACTGACGTAAGCGGAATCAGGGATACTCATGCCCCACTTTTACTCCATCACTCTAAAAGAAAAAGGGAACACGGCCCCAACAAAACTTCTAACCTCATTTTTTTTCTGTCTGCCAGTACCAGACGCTTATAGTGTAATAAGAGTTGGCCTCCAACATTCACTACCAAGGATGGAGACGACAGTCATGCGTGGTCTGACATATCAGATATTTGGTGTCCCGGAATATTTTTTCTCCCTCTTTCCATGTGAAGAAATAAGTGGACGAGATTGTCAGGGTAGGAAAGAAAAATAAGTCGCCAGAGATCACAATCAACCCTCTTTTCACGGGACAGCGGGACATCCATTCTGGGTTCGAGTACCGGTCATTACGGCGAGGGATGACAGTTTTACGACGCTGTACACGACGAATAAATAAAAGAATTCCAATCCAGGGAGCGTTTTCTGCCTTCCTTACAGCAGACAATCGGCGGTGTGTAGAGCAAGACTGCACAATTCCAGACTGAATTATGAGGTTTGTCATAAAATATTCCGGGATGGGTGAAAGGATTGGGGGAAATGGAATGCCTGGAATGTATCTACGTCATGTATTGGGTCGGGATCAATCCACGGAAAGGTAAACATGCCAGCTATTTCAGGAATGCTGCAGGCAATGCACCTGAGGGATTGTTTGTTTGTCTCGCAATGAATTATGATGGTCGTGTTTTGTGGTGAAATGGGAATTTTCAAGGGATTTAATGATATTTTGTTAATTTATGTATATAAATATATATCAAAGCAGCACGATGTCAATTTTACAAAAAAAAAAAAAAAAAAAAAAATAAAAAGAGAATTTAATGATGATTTTATTTAACATATATTTAATAAAAATTTTTAATAATACAACCAATGCAATACAATAATATTCTTATTTTGCAAAGCCAGTTCAAATTAAAAAAAGATTGCAAAAGATTAAATATATTTATAATAAATGATCAAGTAATTTAATGATATTTTGTTAATTTATCAAGAAATATAACAAAATGGCACTGTTTAAATTTCAGAAAAAAATAAGAGAATTTAATGATTATTTTACTTAAATATATGTTTATTAAAAATTTTTAATAATGGAACCATGCAATACAATAATATTCTAATTTTTCAGAGTCAGTTCAAACACAGACAAGATTGCAAAGATTAAATATATTTATAATAAATTAATGGTATAATTATTCAAAAACGGTTCATATAACAATCAGCTATTTTTGAAGCTTAAGAAGAAGCTTTAAAAATTTAGCAATTAAAGAAGGCAGCAAAATAAACCTATTTGCGGTTCAATCAAATGCTTACAATTTTTCTCAGAAAGAACATTTGAAGGCCATATTCTGAATCTTCTTTTGTATGTGTCGGACATATTTTTTTTTTTTTAATTTTCTAGAAACCATATTTTTTTGGTATATACAGTATATAGATATTAAACTTTTCCATATCAGTCAACCCTTAACAAATCAATAAGAACTTTTTGTTATTTATTTCTTACTTTTATTGTAGAATGCACATTTACATCCAAGAATTGATTCTTTTTACAAGTCTTGAAAAATGTGGGAAAGTTTCCAAATAATTATCAAAAATTTAAAAAAAAAAAAGAAAACCGAAGACAAATATTCAAATAATTAAAATCAAATTTTAGATAACGGTAAAAGATCAGTAATGTACATTATTTACTTTTCTAAAAAGTGCTGGTCATGATAAAAATATTAAGAGTTAAGTAACAAATTCAAAATAATTATTAATAATTCTGTTTCCTTATTTTCGCTGTAGAAAAAGTAATTTATAATGATTTTTTTTATTGGAAATTCTATTGGTAATTCTATTTGTAATCTAAGTGGTAATTCTTTAAAAATAAAACCTGTTATATTATAAGATAAAAAAATTATCGGGTACTCATCCAAATATGACCTTTCAAAATGTTTGATGTGACATAGGAAACTAAAAAGACATCACTGGTTTGAAGACATTGAGTCAAGTTAGTCATTATCATTCAGTTAGAATGATAATGAGTAACTTGATGGACAGGGCTCATTGCCTTTTCACATGTCAATGATCATACCATCGTAGAGCATTAGGCTTCTAGTGTTGAAACCAACTGTTAGTGGTATAATTGTAAGATGGAAATGTTTATGAAGCATCAGCGTAGAGGAGTGGTGGTGTTCGTATACTTTTAGTCATACAATGTTTAAAGCAGTGATAATAGCGAAAAAGTATTGTAATTGATTGTAGTAATTTATTAATCTTTTGCTTCAATAAACACACAATTTGGTTTTTAATATGATTTTACTTTCCTTTTATACCCTCAAACAGAAGCAAATAGGAAACTCTGTTTGATCATATGACCAATTTAATTTAATGAAATAGTTACTAAATTTCTTAGAAATAGCTATGTTTACTATTTGTAATGTATATTTAAGTTGTGTTGGAAGAAGGATTTTGTTACAAATGAAGAACTGCTGACATTTAGATCTGCCAAACAAAGTCCAGACAGAGCAGGAGCGAGTCATACATTAAAGTCTGCTATCAAACTCTAAAAATTTAAATGTAGTTATGTAATTAGTATAATATGAAACTTCCGTTGATTTAATGACAATTGTTCTTCTATAATATTATGGCAGAATATGGCAGATTTCGAGATAGGAGATGGTTTTCTTTTTACGGGGCGGGGTTGTCGGCCCAACACTTTACAGTTATATTAGACCAGGATCTACAGTTTAAAGTGGATTTCGAACCACTACAAACAGCCATGGTACCGCAGGGACACGAATTAGTAATCTTTGGAACTCAGAGTTAGTCACTCGGACATCAGGCACCCAACTCATCTTTTACAATTATTAAATAATTTCTAAAACTTGTTGTCATGAATATATATACTTAAAATTTATTTTTCAATTAAACCTGTTTTATATTAACCTTATATTTTATATAACCTGTTTTATATTTATGTTAATAATCTCTAACCAAAATTTTAAAATATTGTAATGTATTCTTATTAAAAGCATCTGCATTTTTAGAAAATATGTAACAATAATCATAAAATAAATATAATTTTAGTTTTCTACCCATCTGAAATTAATGGTAACCCATTAATTATATTGAATTTAAATTACTTTATTTTTGAATGAAATAATCCTTTACAGACGATACTTTACAACGATGAAAATGTTATATTAAATAAATTTTCCTGAAATTTTCGTTGATTACTTTACAATTTTTACTGTTCTTTTTTTCTGAAAAATATTAGAAAACACTTATTAAAACTAATTATTTCATTACATCAAGCCAACACAGGATCCCATTAAATAAATATTATTCTATCCTATTTTTATATATTAAGCGAATTTCTTAATATGTTTTTAATAAACTATTCATTAAACCGATTTTCTTGCTCATGTTTTGATAATTACAAGAAAGCAAATGAATGTATGCAGTGAAATCAGTAAACGATTAAAAACAGCTTAGCATGTGAAGTTGGAAAGCAAACATTGCAGGGGAAGAATGGGAGGATGAAAATAAGGAAAAGGAAAGCGAGTTGCATAAAAGAAAGGATAAATGTAGGAAAGATAAGGAAAAGGCATGGTACTCTGTTTTGTCAATACTTTTCCTTAATGGAACAGTTAGGGACCATCCTTCTTCATAAACAGCGGGAAAGTTCACGCAATGTTTCCTCAGTAAATGTCGCCATTTTGTTTTTTTAAATAAAAGCAATACTTTTAAGTTTCCATAATAGTTGGGATAAATACAGTAAAATCTCATTTATATGTCATCTCGTTTATGCTTTCTCCTTAGATATGCACTGATTTTTAAGTTCCGAAAATGATATGTGGCAAAATAAGGTAACTTTGTTTGTATGTTAAATCATCTGTTGATTATAAATCGCTGAAAATTTTGTTCAGATATTATGTTTACTGGGAAAGTAGTTAATCCAATCAACTGCTGTTCTATTTTAAAATGCTTTTATTTATAAAATACGAGAAATAAACTTGAGTGTCTCTCTCTTTTATACAAACATCCATTTTTGATACTGCATTGTACCAATCACAAGCGGTAAATTGTAATAACATAATAATTTTATCATTTTAATTTTATAATTAAAATGAATTTAGTGAATTCATTAACTTCATGATATAGAATATAATAATGATGGATAATATTATAAAACACATAATGAAATGGTGCTGTATGATTTGTCAAACATAAAATCCAAATAAAGAAGTATTTGGAGGATAATATGAAGAAAAACAAATTAAGCACTACAAATATTAGCTCTGGTAAGTATCTGATCATAATACCTTTTAATTAATAACTAATAAGTATAAAAAAAATCTGTACTTGGAAAATAAAATATATTATGGAATTTGTTTTACTATAATTTAAAAACAAATAATTTCAACTATTAAAATAAAAAAAAATAATATTGTTACTTTAATATATTATAGAAGTTACAAAGAAATTAATTTATTGATCAAAATCTAAATGAAATAGAATTTACTTCGAAATCAGCTTAAAGTTATATTTAATATACCAAATTTTAATTTTATTTTAAACTATATTATTAATTATTCTATATAGAGAATTTCTAAAAAGTTGACTTGAAGACTTTGTTTAGATATTAAATTTACCTTAATAGAATTTATTGAAGACATTTCTGTTGCTTATAACATCGAAATGAAATTAATTAAATTCCCAAATTTATATTTTAACTTTATTTATTGCAAGTTAAAATATAAATTTACAAGTTTAAATATAATTTTAAATATATTACAAGTGTATTTAAAATAACAATATCGAATTTGGCTGGGGAATATTATGGGTCTCCAACTGAGAATAATAAAACAATGCATATTTAAATTTAACTTATTACGAAAATCTTTCTTAGCAGCAATTCTACTTTAGAGTTAATAAATAGTTCTGTTCACAGAGAATTAAATCATTGTTCATTTTACTTGTCTGTAAAACGTTTTATTTAGCAATTTGATATTCTGTGTGGAAAAGTAAACTTTACTTCTCAATTCTGGAAAATTCATTTGTTATTGAAATTAAGGAAAATTTTAAAATGTATTAAATGAAACAATTTCAAAATTTTGAATAATTATTTATTTTTTCTGAATACGAATTAAAGGATCCATCCAAACTAAATTATATGAAAGTGATTATGAAGTTATGCTTATAAAATAATGACGTATGCTTATGATGTGATGTTTATGAAATAATTTATTTAAGCTTAAGGCACATTAAAATTAAAACCAATTATTTATTATCTTCAAAATATTTTTAAAGGTAATCTTTGCGTAAAAATGTAAATAATATGATAAAGTTTGACAAAATAATATTATTACGATTTCTCAACTTTTAATAAACATTTCTCTTGGATGTATAATTAATTTTGTGCATTGCTTTAGATTATATACTTAACTTTAAAAAAAATACAATTTTAAAATTACAATTAATTACACTTTAAAAAATATATATAATAAAAATCTTAAATTTCATCTTTCGCCAAAAATTTTAATGAATAAATTTATGAATAAACGGGTTAAAAAAATTATAAAATTATTCTATCCGTGTTTTTTTCAGTAATCATGATTTTTTTTAACGCCCATCGAATAATTTATATTAAAATAATACATCTCCAAATGAAAACGGTTTTGCTTAATATGAAAATATTTTTATTTTTAGATATTTTTATAAGAAGCAATTTTAACTGGTTCACTTCTCATGAACCCAACTGTATTTTTTACTGATAATGAGCAATTTGATGGTGATATGCATTGTTGTTGTCATCATCCTGTGTGTAGACATATTATGACATAGTGATTTGAAAAATTAGCTGTCTCAGTGGAGTTTATGACAAAACATTTTGCTACGATAATTAGGCTGCCTGATTGAAGTTTGCTGGATTTTCTCGACAAGCAAATACTAAGTAATTACATATGAAAATCCTACTAGGAGGCATTATTTCCTAAGTATTCGTTCTGTAGAGCATAAGGTACGCGATATTAGAGAGTTTTTGCATACCGTATTTTTATCATCCGATATTTTTTTCTCCCTAGCGCGCATGCTCATAGGAAATTCCACATGCGTATCTGTAATAATGTTTCCTATGAGCATGCGCGCAGGGGAGAAAAAAATATCGGACGATAAAAATACGGTATGCAAAAACTCTCTATTGTCTAATAAAGGAATGCGTAATGCTAAAGTACTAACAAAGTTTGATGGATTCCAAGAATGCACAAAGAATTTTAAATACATTGGACATGCAGGTAAAAAAAAATGTACTTTTAAATTGATATCAATCCAGTCCAAAGGGAAACTGTATATCTCATTCTTTTTTGAAACAAAAATTCTGAAGATCAACCTATCTATGTTGTATTTTTCCATGTCAATGAAGACTAAATCTTAAAGAATCTATTGGAATTTCTTTTTTAGAGCTTACAGTAAATATTTGGAAACGAAATATTTAAAAAAGTATACTAAAATACTATGAAAAAGTATTGATAGGTTACTGGATGTATTTAAATAGAATCATGACTTTAATAATATACTTTAATATTTATATATTTTTAAATTAACATAGAAGTTCCATCATGAATACTATAATTTAAATTATCCATGTCGTATTTAAAGATGATATTAGTTTTAGAATACATAAAAAATCTTCTTCTTCATTGGCGCAACAGCTCCTTGGTGGGCCAAGGCCGTCTGCTTATGGAAAGATTAGGAGACAGAAGATGTTTTTCTTTTTACTGGGCAGGGTAGTCAGCCCTCACCCAACGCACTACAGTCATATTAGACTGAAATTAAGTTTTAAAATGGATCCTAATCGCTATAAACATCCATGGCACCGTCGGGACTCGGCACAGGGCTCTAGAGCGCTAATCACTCGGTCATCAGGTCCCCATAAGAAATCTGAATGAATAAAATAATTTGAATTAGACTTAAAAACAGCTTCGAAATTAATCTATTATTTTGGTGCAAGGTTTAAGGGTAAATTGGTGCATAATACTGAGAAAAATAGATTAGTCCTTTAAATACAAAAGAAATTTATGATATGCAGCTATATTGAACTCGGTTCAAACAAAGAAAAAGAAATTCAGAAGATAGATATAGAAAATAATTTTGACTAACCGCTATATTTTAATTTTTAGTTTTGAACTTATCTGATCCTGTTTGTGTGTCTTCAACTGTTACTAAAAAATATATCCATAAAAAATAAAGATATGAAATAAATAGCACATATATTGCAACTGAAACTTTTAGTATTAAGTGCATGATAACAATTTTTAAATAATCCTGAATTTAGGGATTTAGAGCCGTAATGCTTATATTATTACCTGGGAGAGTAAGAACCATTATTCATGCAAATCCGATGCAGCTCTTCGGCAACTATCGAAAAGAAAATTATTGTCCATACACGAAAGCGAGATTTTTCCATCCTGATTATTAAAGGGCCTGGCCCTGGTAAAAAAAGGCAATTACAGTATGACTAACTGCTTCTGCTGCAAACGGTCTTTTACCCTGCATTCCGCTTATTATAATTACTCTTTCTTTAATAATAAATATTCAGTTTAGAAAACATTGGCAATCAGCCCATTCGACTAGTTAATTAAAAATGCAACTCTAATGATGAACTGAAATTTATTTTTAATGTAATCAACGTCATTTTCTGGACGCTCGAAGAACACATTCGAAGAAATGCAGCCAAAAAAATTTATAATTTTCTAAAATCTAATTATTTTTTTCTATTAAATTTATTTGCTGTTGATTAAAAATTTCATTTGGCACATCTTTTCTTAGATTATTAATAGCCGCTAGCCTTCCGCAGTAATGTAAATTTAATTTTGTGGGAAATTGCGTTAAACGCAAACGCAATTAATAATTCCTACAAAATGAGTGTAGAAATTTTTTTTTAAATATTCAGAAATTAATCTTTATGCGTTATACTTTTTAAAAACATTTATTGGAGCCTGAATGGCTGAGTGTCTAGTGCTCTGGGCCTCGGTGACACAGGTTTTTAGTTAGAATCCCAGAAGTGTCGTGAATGATTCTAGTGGTTCGAGACTCACCCGTAGGTCTTGGTTTCATATGACTGTACAGCGTCACGGGGCCACGTCAGACTTATACCTTTGGGTACTCCATCAACAACAGAAGCTGCCCCCATTCCCTTCAACTATGAGTCCCTACGGGTTCGTGGTATTTGTTTAGATGTCTACCAAGTGGGATAAGAAACAACAACAAATATTTTAATGAAAATTTATGAACGTCACGTAGAGTGTCACGGAGCCTCGTCAGACTTCTAACTATGGGTATTCCGTCACAGCCGAAGGTGCCCCATTTTACTTCAACTATGAGTTCATATGGGTTCGCGGGCATTGTTTAGATGTCTTTCAAGTGGATTAAGAAATAAAAAAAAAAAAATCTTAGTGAAAAATTATGAACGGCACATAGATCGTCACGGAGCCGAGTCTGACTTCAACCCGTGGGTACTCCATCAAAACAGAAGTTGCCCCTTTTCCTTTCCATCGGATTCGTGGGCATTGTTTAGATGTCTACCAAGAGGGATAAGAAACAACAACAACAAGAAGTTCAATGAAAAATTAAGAACGGCAAGTAGAACGTCACAGAGCCACGTTAGATTTCTACCTATGGGTACTCCATCACAACAGAAGCTGCCCCCTTTTCCTTCAACTATGAATCCATACGGGTTTGTGGTCTTTGTTTAGATGTCTACCAAGGGGGATAAAGAAACAAATTGTAATGAAAAATTAGGAATTACATTTCATTCAATTTTATTTTCAACTTCTGTTAATAGTTTAACGGCCAAATTCGAAACAACGACTCTTTAAAACTAATTTTTGAAAGCATTTTCTATTATTGTTATTGTAATTTACATAATAAAGAAAGCGACAGAACCTAACAATACTCCTACAGAAATTTATCGCCAATTTTTAGAAACATAGAAATAAAATAAACACTAAAGTCAGCTAACATTAAATTAATTAAACTGAAACTAATAATGAATTTTGGCTGCGGTCCATTGTTATAAAGATGGCGTTTTTTATTTTGTGAAATGATTCGAAATATCCACTGCTGAAATGGAAAGGCCAAATATTCATTAGCTGAGATAATGGATTCCAAAAACTACCGGAATATTTAAAAATATTTTAATCATAATGTAATCTATTGTTTGCATTTTATCTTTTTCTTTCATAATTAGTACAGTATTGCTATAATGCAATGTGATTATTCATATAATATTCACATTTATAGCCAATTAAATACAATTACCAGTAAGTAAAAAAATATTTTATCTTATATAGCACGTTTAATTATCTTGTATGATAATTGCAATAATATTTAAACGCAGAATTTTTTCACTTGTTTAATCTTATTTATTTATTATTCATTTTTATAATAATTTCATTTTTTCCATACATCATTTAATTAACTGTTACGAAAGCAAAACTCATAAGCATTTGCTGAACAAGCAATTTTTTATTTCGGAATTCATAAAAAAATAAAGAAATAAACTTTTTTTGGATTAACGAGAAAAAAATTTTTTTTTTTGTGTGCAAAATGGCGTGAAATGCAACAGTGAATAGAAACTGTTTTTTGCAAGTAACAAAAAATCTTCCAGAAAGAAACTAAGAAATACAATCTTCTTTTCGCTAGATATATGGCATTTAAATACTTTTTAAACGAATCTGTCCAAGCGGTTTTAAACAAACTTATATTTACAGTTGCTGATGCTGAAGGTAAAAAAAATTTACTTTCATAAAATTTATCATATATATAATGGGTTTTTGAATTTATGAATATGCTCATGATTTTCTAAATATTAAGTTACTCCAAATATTTGTAACTTATTACGTAATGAGGCATGATATATTTAATTCAGTTAAATACCAGTTATTAGTTATATTTAATACATTTAAAAGTTTCTTGAAAGTAATAAAAAGTGTTGATGTCCGAGTGACCAAGGCGCTGACACTTGGTACCACAGGCTTTGGGTTCGAGTCTCGGCGGTGATATGGATTTTTCTAGTGCACGATTAATGCCGCAGTCTGTGGAAAGGGAAGAAGTTTAAGTGCAAGCTGTACAGGTGGAATTGGTGCCACTTGCTTTATGTGGCCCTCGGAGCTACTTCTAAAGAATATTTAAGCGTCTCCATTACACCAGGCCATGCATCCTAGGGCTGAAGCAATATCCGGCATCGTAATTTACATGAATGTTTCAATTTGTGAGGTATTTCCAAATGAAATTTCTTATCCCACTACTAGACTTCTAGACCGAGCCCACGAACCCGTATGGATTCCTAGATGAATGAAAAGGGGCAACTTCTGTTGTGATAGAGCAGCCGTAGAAAGAAATATTACTTGATTTCGTGACACTGTACAGTCATATGATACAGTGGCCTCAACCCTAAAGTGAATTTCGAACCTCTACAAACATCCACGGCAGATCTGGGACTCGAACCGAAACCTTTGCCACCGAGCGCCAGAGCGCTAGAACCTCGGCCATTCAAGCCCACTTTAGTGATAAACAACATATTCTAATTCACAAAGAAATTAACACAACTCTATAATGTTTAAACAAAACAGACACACACATATGTATATATATACAGAGATAGAGACAGAGATATTTATATGTATGCATATTACAATTTAGTAATGCAATTCAGAAAAAAAAAATCTACTGGCCAAATCTGATAAAATGAACTTGTCATTTTCCATAATCAAAGCAAGCAATTTAAAATCCACATTCTCAGAAATCCTTAAAACCACTGTTATGCATATAAGAATGATCCACAATGACATTCCGAACACTTCGGAAGGGTAAAGCTATAAAAATCACCGTGGAAAAGAAAGCGCATTTAATTACATTCGGAAAGGGAATAACAATTTGTTTTCATCAATTGCCATCACCGCTATTTCCCCCTTAACTTACAACAAGCTCATCGTCAAGCATAAAGAATCATACCACAGATCGGTCCGTGGTTAAGCCATTCGATTTCCGTATTCCTGCAAACAATATGACCACGATTAATGCCGCCGTCTGAAAAAAGAGAAGAATTTTAAGTGCAGGTTGTACAGGTGGAATTGGTTCCATTTGCTTTATGTGGCCCTCAGAGCTACTTCTGAAGAATATTTAAGCGTCTCCATTAAGCCAGTTCATGCATCCTTGGGCTGAAGCAATTTCTGGCATCGTAATTTACATGAATCTTTCATTTTGTAAGGTATTTCGAATCAAAATTTCTTCTTACAGTATGATTGCGTTAGCTTCTTCTTCATATACCAGGTTATGAAACTTGAAGTGTGTTGGATTAAGTTTGGTATTATTGGCGGATTGAAATATGTTTATTTATACATTGGAAAATTAAGGATACAAGATACGTTTAACGTTTTTAAAGTTGATTTAATGTTATTGTAGCTCCATTCGATCTAAAAGGGAAATGACGAGTAAGTTCTTTGAATTGTAAATTATTGGTCAAGGATACAAAAACAATTGAAATGGTATTCAAAAGATTTACAGGGAAAACAAAATAAATGCCTAGTCACATAATTTATATTTCAGAATAATTTTTTGATAAAATCTTTTTTTTTTCGTGTTATTTTGTAGTTATTATAATCTTACTATATTTTACTATTATGTTAATAAGATTAATATCATTAATTGATTATAATGATTAATACCTTTAATGGATGATAATAAGATTAATTACAGTAATTAGTTATTAATGTCATTAATATTTTTATCCTCATATTACTATTACTGATTTATCGTTCTGTCTAATCTTCTCCTTTTAATTTCCTCCGCAATTCTATTGTCTAAAGAGGAGAAATTATATTGACGTTTGAAATTGACCTCCATTCTTCCCAAACGTTTTTAAGTATATAAATGGAACACCGCAGTCCAAAGGTGGGAGTACTGTGTTGCAGGTGCAATTTAAGATAAGTTAAACGTTTTTAAAGTTTATGTAATGTTATTGTTGAGCCTTTCCATTTAAGAGGGAAATAACAAATAAGTTCTTTGAATTGTAAATTATTGGTAAAGGATATAAAATCAAATGAAATGGAATCCAAAAGACTTAAAAGATAAACAAAATAAATGACTTGTCACTTAATATATATTCCAGAGAATTTTTACGATAGAATCTTTTTTTCATGCTTTCTTAAAGTTCTTCTAATCTTATAATGCTCCGTGACGCTCTACAGTCATAATGGGGCCAGACCTAAGCGTAAAGTCGATTCCGAACCACTACAAAATTCATGCCACCACCTAGACTGTAACACGAAATCTGTGGCACCGGGTGCAAAGCGCTAGACACTCGGTCATTCAAGACCACCTTAGTGATAAATAACAAATTCTAATGGCCACAATTCTCTTTACAAAAATAATACAAATTAACAAAATTCTAGAATATTTAAACAAGAAAGCACGCACACACTCACACACACACACACACACACACACACACACACACACACACATATATATATATTTATAGATAAATATGCATATTATAATGTAGTAGAGCAATTCAAAAAAAAATTTAATGGCATGAACTGATAAAATTTTCTTGTCATTTTCCGTAATCAAAGCAAGCAATTTAAAATCCACAATCTCCCAAATCCTTAAAATGACTGCTGTGTAGATAGAAATGATCCCCAATGGCTTTCCAAACACTTCGGAATGGTAAAGCTATAAAAATAAACGTGGAAAAGAAAGTGCATTTAATTTCACTCGGAGAGTGAATAACAATTTGTTTTCATCAATTGCCAACACCGCTATTTGCCCCTTAACTCGCAAGCTCATCGTTAGCATAAAGAATCATACCACAGATCGGTTGGCGGTTAAGCCATTCGATTTCCGTATTCCTGTAAATAATATGGCCACGTTTAATGCCGCCGTCTGAGAAGAGGAAAGAATTTTATGTGCAAGCTGTACAGGTGGAATTGGTTCCATTTGCTTTATGTGACCCTCGGAACTACTTGTGAAGAATATTTAAGCGTCTACATCACTCCAGGCCATGCATCCTTGTTCTGAAGCAATTTCCGGCATCTTAATTTACATGAATCTTTCATTTTGTAAGATACTTCGAAACGAACTGTCTTCTTACAGTATGATTGCTTTAGCTTCTCCTTCATATACCAGGTTATAAAACTTGAAGTGTGTTGGATTAATTTTCTTATTACTTGGCGGATTGTAATATGTTTATTTATGTATAGGAAACTTAAGTATACAAGATAGGTTTAACGTTTTTAAAAGTTGAGTTAATGTTATTGTAACTCCATTCGATCTAAGAGGGAAATGAATAGTAAGTTCTTTGAATTGTAAATTATTGGTCAAGGATAAAAAAAAATGAAATGGAATCCAAAAGATTTACAAGATAAACAAAATGACTGTCTTGTGACATAAAACATATTAAAGAGAATTTTTAAGATAAAATATTTTATTTATGATTTTTTAAAGTTCTTATATTCTTACGAAGCTCCGTGACGCTCTACAGTCAAAAGAGACCGAGACCTACGGCTTAAAGCCGATACCGAACCACTACGAACATTCATGGCAGCACCTAGATTTGAACCCGAAACCTGTAGCACCGATAGCCGAAGCGGTAGACACTCGACCACTCAGGCCCACCTTAGAGACAAACAACAAATTCTAACGGCCCCAATTTTTTTTACAAAAATAATACAAATTAACACAATTCTAGAATGTTTAAACGAAACACACACATATATATATATATATATAGAGAGAGAGAGGGAGATATATATATATATATATATATATGTATGCATATTATAATTTAGTAATGCAATTAATAAAATCTCTAATGGCATAACCTGATAAAATTTCCGTAATCAACCCAAGCAATTGAATTCAACATTTTTCCAAATCCTTAAAAACACTACTATGCACGTGGAATTGATCCACAATGACATTCCAAACACTTCGGAAGGGTAAAGCTATAAAAATCACAGTGGAAAAGAAAGCACATTTAATTTTACTCGGAGAGGGAATATCAATAGTCAACACCGCTATTTCCCTCTAACTTACAACAAGCTCATGGTCAGCATAAAGAATCATACCACAGATCGGTTGGCGGTTAAGCCATTCGATTTCCGTATTCCTGCAAAAAATATATCCACGATTAATGTCGCAGTCCGAGGAAAGGGAAGAAGTGTAAGTGCAAGCTGTACACGAGGAATTGGTTCCACTTGCTTTATGTGGCCCTCGGAACTACTTCTAAAGAATATTTAAGCGTCTCCATTACGCCAGAACATGCATCCTTGGGCTGAAGCAATTTCCGTCATCGTAATTTACACTCATGTCCATAAATTAAGGATAATTCAAAATCACATAGAAATTGAACTCTAAAATAAAAATTTCACCTGTAGAATTATCACACACATCTTAAAGAAGAATATGCAAATTACAGGAAACCACCAGTACAGACGCTTAGGGCACATTGGTCTATATGCTCGTAGGCCTGTCAGATGTGTTCCACTTACCGCAACTCACTGTCGCCTGCGGTTAACCTGGAGTAGAGAGCATGCATTGTGGACACCGCAACAGTGGTCTTGTGTGATGTTTTCCGACGAGTCCAGGTTTAGTTTGCAGTCTGATTCTCGCCGGAATTTCATATGGAGAGCGCCAGGTACCCGTTACCACCAAGAGAACACCATTGAACGACACCGTTACGGTGGTGCAGGATGGCTCGTTTGGGGAGGAATTATTCTTGGTTCCAGAACTGACCTGCATGTTCAGAGTGTAATGATGACAGGCCACATCTGTCGAGATGTCATTCTGGAACAACATGTACGTTTGTTTCGGGGCGCCATGGGTGCTGAATTTCTGTTTATGGATGATAACGCCCGTCCTCACCGTGCAAAGATTGTAGACGAATGCCTTCAATTGGAGGATATCACCCGCACGTATTGGCCAGCATACTCACCGGACTTGAATCCAATAGAGCATGTGTGGGATATGCTTGGCCGACGAATTGCAGCCCGTCAACCCCCTCCCACCTGTCAACCGGAACTTCAGGGGGCATTGCTGGATGAGTGGTGTAATATTCCCCAAGATCAGATTCATATTTTGATACTCAGCATGCCTAGGCGTTGTAAGGCCTGTATTGCATCGTCCGGGAGACATACTCCATATTAACCATCATACTAACCATGTTATACTGTTTTTTGTAAATAGGTTCTTTTTTGAAATTTGCTCCAGGGAGTAAAAATCGCAATTTTTATTAATTATTTCAAACATATAGCATCTTTTTTGCTCTTTACCTTTTGTTTAATAAATAGACTTTACAAATAAGTCAAATTTGTGTTGCTTCTGTCTCTTTCTTTGCCTGAACTTCATTATCTTTAATTTATGGACATGAGTATACATAAATCTTTCATTTTGTAAGGCATTTCGAAACGAAATTTCTTCTTATGATTGCGTTATCTTCTCCTTCATATACCAGCTTATGAAACTTGAAGTGTGTTGGATTAAGTTTGGTATTACTTGGGGGATTGAAATATGTTTATTTATATATAAGAAGTTTAAAGATACGAGATAAGTTTAACATTTTTAAAGTTTATTTAATGTTATTGTAACTCTATTTCATCTAAGGAAATAACGAGTAAGTTCTTTAAATTATAGAATATTGGTCGAGTACACAAAATCAAATGAAGTGGAATCCGAAAGATTTACCAGATGAACAAAATAAATGTCTAGTCGCATAGTAAACATTCTGGAAAATTTTTACTATAAAATCTTTTGTTCGTGTGTTTTTAAAGTTCTTGTAATCTAATGCGAAGATGTTTTTAAAAAGTTAAGGAAGTAGTAAGTTTTTATTTATTTAGTAATAATCAAACTTAAAATTAAATTATATATAATTTTCAATGACAATATGCATGCCTGTATGTATGTATATAATAATTTAGTAGTCTAACTAAAAAATATGTATAAATTAAAAATTAGATGATTATAAGTTAAGTTATGTATAATTTTTATTGACAATATGTTTTTTATCAAGAGTGAAAAATACAATGCAATTTTTATTTTAATTGCTTTAAAAAATTGTACTACAATAAAATAAAATATGTTATATTAAAAAAATATTAATTAAACGAATGGAATGTATTTTTAATTACAGCAATTATCTTCATTAGCATTATCTTTTTTTCATGTGCTTTTGAAATTGTTATAGTCTAACAAAAAAAAAAAAGGTTTTTAAAAAGTTAAGGAAATAACCAATTTTTATTTATTTAGTAATAATCAAAATTAAAATTAAATTATGTATAATTTTCAAGGACAATGTGCTTTTTATCAAGAGGGAGAAATAAAATTATATTTTATTTTAAATGAGTAAGAAATAATTAATAATACTATAATGAAACAGATATGTTTTATTAAAAAAATTAATTAAACGAATGGAATGTATTTTTAATTACAGCAATTATCTTCATTAGCATTATCTTTTTTCATGTGCTTTTGAATTTGTTATAATCTAATACCAAGATGTTTCTAAAAAGTTAAGGAAGTAACAAGTTTTTATTTAATTAGTAATAATAAAAATAAAAATTAAATCATGTATAATTTTCAATGGCACTATGCATTTTATCAAGCGGGAAAAAATAAAACCCAATTTTTATTTTAACTGCTTTAGAAAAAAAATTTCTGTAATGAATTATAATACGATATATTAAAATAATTAATTAAACTAAATAAATGTTTTTTATGTATAACAAATAATTTATATTTTGGAAATAATTAATTCCATTAGCGTATAAAATAAAGTAAAAAAATCGAAAAGAAAAAAAAAATGATTGATATTAATTAAATTAATCTAACGTCTTTTTGCTATAATAAAGTTTTCATATTTTTTTATTGGCATAAGAGATATTTTTCAATTTTATACTAGTATGATTCTACTGTTAGCAATAAAATGTGTTCCTGAATGAATGCAATGCATTTTATTAACAAATAAAAAATAGGAAAAGTCGGGGGTTAAAAAATCAGATGATTACCAAGAAAAAATAATGCTTGAAAATAAGTAAACCGAGAAAAATTAATAAAGAAAACTTATTGTTATGGACACATGAATCATAACTGTTGAAATGATGCCAAATCTTCTATTCTGCGAACTCCACAGAAAATATTTGTTGGATTCTTTCCCAGTAAAAAGTACTGATGCAGTTATTGTTAGACTTTCTGCTTATTCTTTTCTTACTTTTTTGAATGCATAACTTCTGTTGAATATGATATATTTGCATGCATATATAACTTCTGTTCCATTTAATTTCGTGCAAATAATGTAAAAAATGAGAATATATATATATATATATATAAATTTAAATTATAACATTTTATTGGCATTTTTGGATTAATATAGTGCATAAAAGATTAAATTTATTTTATCCCTGACATAAATTGTTGCACTAAAAATTAAAAAAAAAAAAATCAAATTGATATTTTTAGTAAAATATTTAGATAAAATAATTTAATTCGAGATATAAATTAAGCAAAATAAAAAAAAATGGCATTTTGATTAATATATTTTATCCCGATGAAAATTTGCTATAATTTATGTTATTAAAGATTATAATATAAGCGATAATTAAAAATAATACTTTGGAGCTGTCTAATAAAATAATTCTTTGGGTCTGTCTAATAAAACAATGCTCTGGTGTCTAATAAAATAATTCTTTGGAGCTGTTTAATAAAATAATGTTGTAACTGTCCAATAAAATAATGCTCTGGAGCTGTTCAATAAAATAATGTTGGAGCTCTCAAATATAGTAATGCTTTGGATCTGTTTAGTAAAATAATGCATTGGAGTTGTCAGTAAAATTGAAATTCACTCAAAATAATATAATAAGATCTAAATAAAATATTTTGAATGTAAAATGTAATTTGATGGAATTATAATTGCATCATTTTTATTAAGTTTTTAAAATAATAAAGAAAAAAGGTCTTGAAAAGAAATTTATGATATATAATTAGAGCTTTGCTATTTGTGCTAGCATCATATAGCAACTGAAATTAAACTGTAAACAAGCAAGATTCACGTAGTTGGTTGTTTAGAAACTATGCAAATCCATACCTAATCAATATAAGGTAGATCTAAGCAGATACGTTAGATACGTCAACAACTATGTCCTACGGAAAGGCCGGTGGTATGGTATTGACAAGAACTCGTTATTCATCATCATTTCAGGTCAGTAGGAATAGATATCCATTTAATAGCCATTTCATTCCAAAGGAAAATTGAGGGGGAATAACATGTTAATAATTTATAAGCATATTACTTGAAATAATTCATATGATGATATATAAAATGACAAAAATTTTACGTTCTATTAGAAATTAATAATTATAAATTTAATACAAGGTGCAGGGCATCGGTGAGCACAATATGATTTCTTGACAAATTAAGATTTATATGTATTTATTTAACTTATTTGTTAAATTAATATTATACAGATATTTATGCAAAAATGATAAAATTTTTAATTTATTTGAATATTTTTGTGCATTTATTAATTTCAAATTATAAAAATATTGTTCTAAATAATTTGCTGAGTTATTAAAAAAAAACTTTTCAGAACGATAGAAAGTTACATTATTTTTTTTTCTTCTAATGCAGATGGCAAACACTTAGTCTTGGATGGCTTAAGGCAAGTGCTGCGCAAACCTTACTCACTTTGCATTACCCAGGGGGCGCGTGTAACTTGAAGATAAGCCACGGACGTAGAGTAACAATGCCCCCGCAACGCTCTACGATCATATTAGACCGGGGTCTACGGTTTAAAGTGGATTCCGAACCACTACAACATCCATGGCACCGCCGGGACTCGAACCAGAAACCTGTGGTACCGAGCGCCAGAGCGCCAGCCACTCGGCCATTCAGGCCCCAAAAGATACATTATTATGCTACGATAATTTTGAATAACGTGGTAAATTTTATATTGTATAAAAAATTTTAAATTTTGACTGCTATGATAAGGTAAGCGTATTTTATGTATGCCGAGATACTTTTTTTTTGTTTGTTTCTCTAAATGTAGTCAAACTAACAAAAGGTTAATTGTTGGTATATAATGCAACAAATATAATTTAAAAAAAAATACAGCACGTTCTTTATAGGTAAATATACTTATGTCCTTAGATAAATATTGAAATATTTTCTGTTTTGCATTAACAGAAAATTTCAATTTTGAAATTTTTAATGTCGGAAGAACAGCTAATAAAATCAAAATTTAAATTCGCATGAATATTTGTGAATTTGAACTGTTGGTTCGAAAATGATGTCGAACTAGAAAATTTGTATGTCCGTGAAACTTTTAAAGACTTAACTGTAAAAGTATTCTATTTTACTTTTATTTTGATTTATTTGGAAGTTTCGGCCTGTTAGTAGTTAGTCGCGAATAAGATGCGATTCTCTGTCTGTATGTCCAGTAATTTTTTTGTATCATCTCGTCATTATAATATGCTTTAATAAAAATTATGTTTTTAAATAAATATCGGATTATTTTTTCCTGCTTTATATTCATAGCCTTAACTGGTCCTGGGAACTGGAATGGTAACGCTTTTGTCGGAACCTTTCTAGCTTTATTCGGGGATTGTTTTGGTGAGGTAAAAGTTGGAATAAAAACCTCGCCCGCTGAATTTAAAGACATGTAAAGTATTCTATTTTAATTAGGATTTAAGAGCGCTGCGGCCTGGGCAATTGGTTAATGCTCCGGCCTTTAGTAGTTCAGGTTCGAATAATGTCGAGGGCATGAATGTTTGTTAATTGTCCGGAATCCACGTTAAACATCGGTGCTAATTAACCGTTCTTTGGCGAAAAATCACGGTTGTTTGATAAATATTGGAATTTTTCTGTTTTATATTCATAGTAAATCTCAAATTCGAAATTTTTAATGTCGAAAAAACAATTAATAATCTCGAAACAATCTAAATTCCCCTGAATATTTTATGTGAATTTGAATTGTTGAAATAAAAACCCTTAACTTGCTTAATTTGAAGAACATATAAGGTATTCTATTTTGATTTAATTTAAATTTAGTGGCCTGATGGCCATTTGGGTAGCGCTCTGGCCTTCACTACTGCGTGCTTCTGGTCGAATCCTTGCGCTGGCATGGATGTTTGTTAGAGGTTAGAAATTCATGTTAAACTGTAGGTCCCGATCTAATTAGCCTAAAGTTTGCAAAGACTAAACTAATTAAAATTTAATTAAATGAAAACAATTGTTTTCAATTTTTAAATATTGACTCAATATGCGCATGAAAGTAGAAGAAATTTTTTAAAACAACGATAATACTTTTACATACAACCTCAATAAAAGTTCTTTATATAACTTGAAAAAATATTTATCTCTCCTTGTAATTATATAGATTAAGTTAAATAATATAACAAGTAAGATGAATGATCTTTTACTTTAACCAAAAGAAATCTAAGAAATAAAAATTTTAAGAGTTTCTCTATGCTGTTTCCTAGTATTAATAAACCCTAACACCTCTCCACTAGCCCACAAACTAAGTAGGATCAATTTGTGCATTATCCCTCCTAATGCATTCTGTTGAAGTCCTAGATGCTTCATCCGTTCATCATTCCTGGCCTTTTTCAGCCCTACCCTGTGGGGGGTTCTGCTACACCCTACCCCACGTCTCTACAAGACATCTGACTTGCAAGAGGGTGGTGTCGACAACAAATCAATGCCAGCTTTTCTTAAGAGTGATACCAATCGTAGGAGGATTCTGACACGTTTTATCATCGGAATCTTTTTATTTCCTCTTTTTTTTTTTTTTCAATCTTTTGTTACTTTGAAAACTGCTTATTTTAAATCCTTCTCACTTTCCCTTTTTGATTTTGTATGGGAAAGGAAAAAAGGGAAGGCTGTTGGGAAAAAGGATTGTATTTTAATGGCATCGATTTTTTTAGTTTTGGAGAAACAGTCAATAACTCAAAATAATCTAAATCCACATGAATATATTAAGTGAACTTAAACTGTTGAAGTAGAAGCCTCACCCGCTTTATTTGAAGACATATGATCTATTTTATTATTTTGATTTAATTAAAATTTAATTAAAACCGGAACAAATATTTTAAATTTTTTATTGTTAACTCAATATGCACTGAAAAGTGAAAAATTTAAAGAAAAAGATAATTTTTTTCTATACAACTTTAATAACAGTTTCTTTATTAAACTTTAAATAAAATTATCGCTTCTTCTAAATATATAGAATAATTTAAATAAAATATTCAGTTAATACGAACGATCTTTTTACCTCTACCTAAAGTGTTTCTAAGAAATAAAAATTTTAAGAGCCTCTCTATGCTATTGCATAGTATTAATAAACCCCAATACCTCTCCACTAGCCCACAAACTAAGTAGGATCAATTTGTGCATTATCCCCGCTAATGCATTCTGTTGAAGTCCTAGATGCTTCATCCGTTCATCATTTCTTCCTGGCCTTTTTCAGCCCTACCCTGTGGGGGGTTCCGCTACACCCTACCCCACGTCTCTACAAGACATCTGACTTGCAAGAGGGTGGTGTCGACAACAAATCAATGCCAGCTTTTTTTAAGAGTCATACCAATCGTAGGCGGATTCTGACACGTTTTATCACCGGGATCTTCTTATTTACTTCTTTTTTTCAATCTATTGTTACTTTGAAAGCTGCTTATTTTAAATCCTTCTCATTTTCCCTTTTCGGTTTTGTATGGGAAAGAAAGAAGTAAAGGGGTTGGAAAAAAGGAATGTATTTTAATGGCATTGGATCTTATTGTTTAATTTTAGGTTACATCTAGACTGTGTTCAGGTTCTTTTATTTGTAACTTTGAATTCTAGTTTATTGTTTTTTGAGTAATGGAAGGATGACTAAAATCTTTTGAAACAAAAATGCAAACGAATGAATTGAAATTAAATTTACAAAATAAGTGAATTTGTTACTTTTACATTAGTCATATTATAGTTGGTCTTTTGTTGAATCGAAAATATATCCTGTAAAATGGTTGAAAGCATTGCCAATCTCGCAATGTCATGGAAACCTACAGTGTTATTTATTTAAATTTTCCAGAAATAATTTAAATATGTATGAATATGTTATATCATCAAAATATTTGTACTTACGACCTATTTGTAAAGCATTTCTCCATTAATCAAATGAATACATTATATTAATTAAGTAATATATTTGCCAGATCTTTATATTATAATCGCTTTAATTATTTTTTTCAGTTTTAAAATAAAGGACATTTACATAAAATTTTTCAAAACTGAAGTACTGCATGGTTATTAACTGACACTAAATTAATTCACATTGAATTAAACTGATATCTAAACATGATAAAAAGAAGGAATCGAAGTTTGATTAAATTTATGAAAATGTCTTTAATAAATGCATAGGGGTTTGACTATTCTACGGAACAAATAGCTATAAGAAATAGCGATGTGAAGAAAAAATATTTATATATAAGCATTAATAAAATAGATAAAAAACGATGTGTATCATTCAAAATACATCATAGTCTCAAAATTAAATATATATTAATTAATTATAATTTTTTAAGGACTGTAATGTCATAGTACATATGTCGTTGTGTTCCCAGAAGGGAAGCACAACTGAAAGAATAATGAAGCTGAACTGAAAGCTCACGTATACTTGTCAAGGATGGAACACGAAACTAAAACCTCTTTCTTTGTATTCTTGGAGAAAGGTGCGAATTCTTTGGATGATATTCCTATGACTGCAATGTGCAAGATATTATAATGTTCCCTGTAGCAGAGTTATCTTTTACAAAAAAAGGAAAAAAACATTCTGCCTACCTGGAGATGTGTGGGTACTTAACAATTCGTCTTTCTGCTGAAAGAAACAATTTTTTAAATCCATGATGGCTTAGTTCAATTTTAAAGTCCTGTTGGCATACATTTGAATCTATTTATTAAATTACATGACACAGGAAGAAATAGGAAGGAACAAAATTTATTTTTGCATCTTAGGGAGACAAAACACATAATGATGGAATGCATAGATCAAATAACAGGAGTTTATAGATTAGGCGACTTCTATCTTATGTTTGACTAGTCAGTCTATTCCAACACTTCCACTGAGTGATTTATCTGTTGTAATAAGTTTTTAAATTTTTCTTGTGTGAAAGTCAGTAATCCTTTTTAAGATACTACATTCTTCTACACTACCTTTATTAGTGATTTTTCTTGAAGATCTCTCAGTAAACGGTAATTTATACCAATTGATTTTGTTCTTTCAATTTGGAATAACATTAATAAATTTGGAATAATATGAATTAAGACTCGTTGTCTTCACATAAGGTTACTGGCTGTTTTTGAGGTAGTCAACTATATGAACAATTGAATTTATTGTGCTGTATTTGATGCTAAGATATATTCAGATCCGGTGGAGACAGATTAACAATTGGCTAGTGCTTGGCCTTTGATACAACATGCTTCAGGATCGAATCCTGACAGGGGCATGAATGTTTTGTTAGTGGTTCATAATACACGTTAAACTGTAGATCTAATTAGTCTAAAGTGTGCAAAAAATGACCATAGAGAGACAAACCAAACCAATCGGTGTAAGATATGTGAAGCAGCTTTGTTTCTTTGTGTTCCATAAATTTATTAGTACCTATTTGGAAGAGATTTTCATCAGTTGATTGTGTAAGGATTCTGTCGTTAGTCCAAGCTGTGTTAGCAAATGATATGAGGTTATCCATTAATTTTAGTCTTTTTTTCGCTTTAAGACATCTGATTACTCTTTTTACAGTGTCACGATCTCATTTTTTCTTCTTCTTTTTATATCCTGAGCATGCTCCCTACATAGCAATATAAAGATTCAATGCACAGTAAAACTCCAATCGCCTGTCTTAAAAGGATATCGTACGGAATCAGTTCAACTTATCCGTCATTTTTGCAATAATATATCTCCATTACTATATCTCTATTCCATGTTGGTTATCCGATTATTAGCTCGAATTTATTAAATCCTTCCATTTATCACTTTTGACCGATGTTCGAACTGCCGTCTTTTTCTTTTGTTAATTGAGTGTTCCGCATTGACATAGAAGTCCAACCAAAAACATTACATTTTATTCTTCTTTTTACGGAGTAATGTTTAAATAAGAAATTTAAAAGTTGTGTAACTAAAGAAATATTTTGTATCAATAGATTTTATGCCGCTGTTTTATAAATATTGTTCTAAAATATATATATATATATATGATTTATGTATGAATTTTATTGATTAACTAATTTCAAATGATATTAAAGTACATAAAAAAACCAGAAACATAACACAATTTATTATAAATTTTCGCTGTCACCCATTTAGGTGGTACGTGTAGCTTAAAGATATGCAACTTACGCGAGTAACACTACCTCCACAACTCTCTACGATGGTATTAGACCGGGACCTGCGATTGAAAGTGGATTCCGAACCACTAAAACATCCATGGCACTGCTGGAATTCGAACCCGAAACTTGCTGTATCGAGCTCCAGAGTGCTAGCCACTCGGCCATCACGATCATGTTTGAATTTATTGCACATGTTGTTTAAATTTTATGCTAATTGTAAATTATTTAAAAATTTTACCATCAATAAAAAACAATTTTTTTATGAAATTTATTCAGATTTTAAGATAAATTCTTTTAATACATTCCCTTATATCACTCATTTTTTTTTCCTTATTGCAATCGTATTATAATTCACAGTAACTTTCCCCTCTCTAACTTGTTTCTTCTTTTCACAATTCAAATGCATCATGTGCATGTTTGAATTTATTGCAAATTGTGCAATATTTACATTTTATGTTAACTAATTGTAAATGATTTGGACATTTTATCATAACTAAAAACATTTATGAAATTTATTCAGATTTTGAAATAAATTCTTTTATTTTAACATATTCCCTTATTTCACCCACACTTTCGCTCACAGCAAATCCAATATAAAACACAACATTCTTCACTGCCAGTACATGCTTCTTATTTCCATAATTGATATGCATTGTGTGAGTTCATCCATTTTAATTCACTCAGTTTCCCTTTTCCCCAATTATTATGAAATATTTTCATCCTCACATCCGACATAATCTTGGGAAGCAATCGAAGCCTCACTTAATGCAAAATGTTCTCACTATTTAATATTCGGTTGTGGACAGGGTTGGAGATTAAATTATTGCTCCCTTA
This sequence comes from Caerostris darwini, assembly GCA_021605075.1. NCBI lineage: Eukaryota > Metazoa > Arthropoda > Arachnida > Araneae > Araneidae > Caerostris > Caerostris darwini. The sequence goes on from BPLQ01002030.1 coordinate 778,049, forward strand.
GCCCCATGTACACCCTGAGGGTTGATGGAATAGCTCACTGAGAAATCGTTTGCGAGGGATGTCGGCTGTTACCAAACGAGAAATTCGAATCTCAAAATCTAATGGCTCGGAAAATATTTTAACGACTTTCCAGGATTTTGCACCCATGTTAAATCATCTTCTGTGCTCCGAGAGTTGATCAGATAAGAGGGAAGTTTCTGACACTGTAGTATTCCGCAGCCAAAAGATTTCGATTTTTAAAAATATATATTAGAACGTATCTATGCTAAAGAAAGGAAGATAGAATGCATTTTTATCGTATGCTTAGTGTGGCAGTAGTAATTTCATTATATTGACGTAAAATTTCTTTTTACTTTTTAATTGCTCGTCATCATTTTATGGGGTGTGTTAAACATGCAAATTAGTTAGATGTCTTTATCTTTATGTTAGGCATGGGATGTTTATGCGTTGGAAAACTGAAATATTAAATATAATCAATGAATTTGTTAAAGTTTTAGCAACCAGTATAAGCAATAGCAATAAGTTTTAGCAATAACTAATTAATAAGCAATAGCAATAAGTTTTAGCAATAATTAATTAATAAGCAATAGCAATTGATTTTATCAATAATTTATAATTATTTAGTAATTAACATTAAATTAGTTTAATGAAATTTAAATCAATTATTAAATTAATTCAATAAATTTAATAATAAGTTTTATATAGTATTTAAATTTTATATAATATATATATATATATAAACTCATGTTTGTGAAAATTGCAACACCATGAAGGACTTACGCGAATGATCTGAAATTTTCAGGAAATGCAAATTAGCGCATGATATGCAAATAATTAGAATTTCAAATCCGTATCACATGCGTACGCTGAGCAGCGCTCTCTGAACGGCGGGTGGATCCGAATAAATAGATAGCTGTAGTGAAGCGTGTATGGTTATCGGTGGTTATCTGCTAGTGGTAAACGTTAGCTCAATCGTTACTTATGCCTCTTCGACGAAAGAGAGCGAGATTTGAACAACTTACAGAGTTTGAACGGAGGAGAATCATCGGCCTTCGTGTAACTGGATTGTCTTATCGTGCAGTAGCTGCTCGTGTGCAGCGTAAAAGCAGCACAGTGATGCGTCTTTGGAAACAGTGGACTGACGAGTGTCGGACAACTCGGAAATCAGGGGGTGGACCCCGAAATGTGACGTTAACTCGCGATGATAGATACCGGGTCCGCATGGCGCTGACGGACCGTACAGCTTCCTCTAGACAATTGGCATCACAGTGGTCAATAGCTACAGGTGTTTCATTGTGTGCTTCATCAATTCGTAGACGTCTGCTGCAGCGTGGACTGCGCGCAAGGACTCCTTTCATACAGGATTCCTCTCACGCTAAACCATCGCCGCCTGCGGCTACAATGGGCCACTCAGCATAGAGACTGGTGTGCTGATTGGCAGCATGTCGTGTTTTCTGACGAATCCCGCTTTAATTTGGGGTACCATGATGGCCGCATTCGTGTCAGACGCTATGCTGGCGAACGCCACCTTCCGGAGTGCATTATCGAACGCCACACTGGACAAACACCCGAGTTGATGGTCTGGGGTGCCATAGCATATCATGGAGTTTCTCAATTGCTAAGAATTGTGGGCAATTTGAACAGCAACCGGTACATCAGTGAAGTTCTACAGCCCCTAGCTGTTCCCTGCCTTCAAAGCTTTCCAGTCGCTGTATTTCCACAGGACAATGCCCGCCCTCATATCGCTGGGACTGTTCAATCCTTCTTTGCAATATTTATGCAATATATATATATATAATATTATATATAAGCGGAATGTATTTGATCTAATACAATATTATATGCATTATCTATTATATATATGCATCTAATATTATATGAATTATCATATTTGAATATTTCTGTGTCGTATAATTTTTAATGAAATAAGATAATTTCTATTTCTAATTTCTACGGAATCATTTAACTAATTTCAGTTTATAATGTAACTTCCCAATTTAACTTACATGAAAACCATCTATGTATTTAAATGTTTTAGCTTTTCATAAAAAGCAAATTTATGTAGTTTAAAAACAAACATTTTTAGTTACTTGCTTTATTTCAAATTTTTTAAATTTCTTATTCATTTCTTATGACTTCATATTCATAATATCATGATCATATTCATCATATCCCTGAATGGCCTAGAGAAAGTTCAGTGCTACGGGCTTTCTGTGGTCACAATTGTTTCCTCAAGCATTTTCACAGAATTAAACTGATTCCTGACCTTATACATCTCCTGTGTGATGACCAGGAAGAAATGGATATGTCTCACCTTGCTTCCTGTTCTGAACTGCCTCCAGTTTCTTTATAGAAGCGTTATTGGATTGCTAGACTTAAGTGGACGGATTAATTGATACCATTTGCTTCTATCTTGTTCTTTTGTTTTTTTTTTAATGTCTAGTCATGTAAGCATGCCTATGGATATCAAAAAAAAAAAAAAAAAAAAAAAAAAAACCATATGCATTTCAATATACAATTTTTGAATTAATTTTGGAAAAACAATTGTAGCAGAAATTTTATCTAATTAAAGCCAATTTAGCTTAAATGAAGTAGCATAAAATTCTTGATCATTAGCTTAATGTTTATTTTATATAATTATTTAAACTATACTGATTCTTTAAAGATGGCTATTAACAATTAATTATTTGTAAAGATCTTTAATTTATAATATTTGTGATGCTTTATACGAATTAGTTATTTACGAGGAGTTTTTCATTTTTATTTCATGTATTCTTAAGCATGTTAAGGAAAATTTCAATATTCAAAGTCTTTTCAACCAATTTTATCGAATTATACAAAATAGATTGGAATTTATAATAAACTCAATGTACTCAAACTCTTTTCTCAACCTGAAAAATAAATTTGAAAATGTAATATAACATGAAGTGTTATACAGTGAAGGAAATGATAGATTCAGATGTTTCTAATTATAACAAATTGTGCTTTATGTGATCCAATTAATGAAATTAAAAAAGAACTAATTAATATTGACTACACTTTTCACATATCTATGTATTCATATATCCATTCGCAAAATAATCGTATTATATATTATAAAAATGTAATTATTGCTAAGAAATCTTTTCAAATCATTCCATCAATATCTAGATGAAATCTACATAATTACTAAATCTGGATAAATAATGGAAAGTCATTTAAAAATATAAAATGTATATGCATATAAAATACACAAAATATCATTATTATAGGATTATTTTGCAACAAACTGGGTTCATTCATTTTTTTCAACATTAACAGAATTTAAAAGACATTTTTCAAGAAACATGGAAATAATGATCTTTTTCTATCAGATTGTTATGATAAATATTTGATACGTTTATTTTTAAGGCATTATTAAACTTCTTATTAAATCAAAAAATTGTTTTAGAGAAAAATTAGTTGCATTAATTTTTATAATATGATGAATTTAAGGAGATAGGAGGAACGTAATATTTGTTTTTATGATCATAATTATGTCGTATTTTAACATATTTATGATAATGTAAATAAATTTAATTTAAATGAAAAACAAATTTATAATTAAAATGAAAAACGTATTTATAAAATATGTAACACAAAATTTACAAATTATTTCAAATTTAGAAAGATTAAATATAAATATAACTTACTCTTTATAAATGCATTTTACAAGGAAAAAAATAAAATTCATTATTGGTTCAATTAAAAATTTGCAATGCACAACTATTATTTAATGTAATATATTGTTTCAAAATTTACATAAAGAACTATTACAATTTAATTCTAACTAAAAGAAAATATTAAAATTAAAAGAAAATAATCGATTTCAGTGCAAATTATGTTAATGAATATTGAAAACACATGTATGAAATGAACATTTAGCTCAGTTTTCAATATTCTAATGAGGGAAGTCTGTTTCAATCGATACTGAATGTGAAATTTATTTTCGCATACATATGCTGAATCTTCTAATATAAACCAAAACACCTTATGCAAAAAGGCAAATTGAATCGATACATATTGAATCATTTTAAATGTTGGGAGGTATTGCATATAAAAACATAGAAGCTACTGAAATCAATTTATTTGACCTTCAAGACAAAAATCGAAATTCGTAAGAAGATCAGAGAAGTAATAAAAGACTATAAAACTGAAAGTAGATTTTCTTATAACTTTATACAGCTAGCCAGATGCCAACAAAAATAAGGTTTTATTCCATCATGCTCTCTTATGAAATCTCACTTTAATTTAACCATTCTCAAACAACAACATGGAATAAAAGTTTCAAGAAATCTGAATCAATAAATTTTGTGCATATGCAATATGCTAGTAATTTATATTTCTGAAGAGAAATATATTATTTTCCTGGAAATTTGGGACAATATTGAATATCTTTATTTAATATTATCGGTATAATATTCTGAAAATATAGAAGGGATATAACTTTGTGTAATATATTTTAAATCATGCAACTACTATTTTAATAACATTTAAAAATATAAAAAAATATTTTTTTTGAAATTTGGAAGTATTAAATTATTTCTTATAAAAAATTAAATGTAATATCTTTCAAAAAATATGACGTAGACGTTGGACTTAGAGCTGACAACTCTGCCCCGTAAAAAAGTCAGTTTTACGGAGCCAAGTCAGACTTCTACCGACGGGTGCTCCATCACAATAGAAGCTGCCCTCTTTCCCTTTAACCATGAGAACCCACGGGTTCATGGGCTCGGTCTCCACGTAGCTGTCTACCAAGTGGGATAAGAAACAACAACAATGTTTGCATTTTTCTTTGTGAGCATGTGTATTTTAGAAATGTATTGCATTTGTGTGAAGTTTTATGTGTATTTGTTTTCCTGTACCTCGTAGAATTTAATAAGTGCATTATATATTCTTTAATACATTTTTAAGTACATTAATGAGCTTACTATTTGTGAAAAAAAATACTGATTAACGCATTTTCTAACATTAAAAAAAGTGACTGAATTGCTAATGATTAAAACATAATTACTTTTATTCGGCAATATTTACAGTATTTTCTACGTCCTTATAAATGTATCTTTTCAAACACTCTTTTCAAAAGTTCTAGCACCTATATACATTCTTGTCTTATATAGAAATTAAGTTTTCAAACATTGAACAAGTGATTCATCACTCAGTTTCAAATTCATCCTTTTAACATATCCAACTCATAAATAATTTTTGCCATAAACATTTCAAAATAAACCATGAAAGTCTTTTAAGTATGCCTTTGTTTAATCTTAGTTCGGCTCTTCAAGTGTCCCACGAGGATACTTCGCTACATTTTAAAAGTCATTATTCTGACATTATTCCACCAACTACATGAACACATTTTATTGTAGTTTCTTTAAAATGTTCACTAAGTATCATGTAAATGTTCTCGCGGGTAAATTAAACTGATTTACTGCGATTGGTAAGAAAATTATATTAGAAAAATAGTAAACACTTAGAAAATTCCATTTAGATTTCTCATCAATATTCATATTCTGGCGTGAAATTTATTTCTCTTAAATTATTATGTATATTACTTTTAGACAGAAAAATATATAACTGATATATTGATATGTAAATGAAAGTTTTTGTTAAATTATACTTTATAACTAAACTTAGTTTTATATACATAAATAACATTTGGTTATTATATGGTCGGTAATGTCTCCAGGGGCCTGAGTTCAGCTTTTTGGCTTTCGGTGTCGCAGGTTTCGGATTCGAGTCCCGACAGGGCCATGGATGTTTCTAATGATTCTGAATCTACTTTAAATCGTAGGTCCCGGCCTAATATAACTGTTGGGTGTAGTATTGATAACTCTACCTCATAAAAAGAAAATATCTCTTGTCTCGAAATCTGCCAGTAGGCAGACAACCTTGGCTCGCCATGCCGCTGTTGAGCCAATGAACAAGAAGATGTCTTATGAACCAAAAATCAAGATTTAAAACTTTTTAAGTATTTTAAATTTTTTAATTCATAGCATATTAGAATTAAAGTTTGTAGATTAATTCTATTGTTTAATTGTGGTTTTGTCGAATACGTCTGCATTTATTGATTCTAAAATAGTAAAATTTTATTTTTTATGATTCTATCTTTTTGAAAGGTTTTATTTTTTATAATTATGATATTATTATTGAGGAAGAGGATATAGCATACATTTGGATTACCATCCGATTAATTATAGAAGAACAGTTGTCATTACTTCATCAGAAGTTTCATATTATACTAATTAGATAACTACATTTACATTTGTAGACTTCGATAGCAGATTTTAATATATGACTTGCTCTCATTTTGGGCTTATTTGGCAGCTCTAAATGTTAACAATACTTCATTTAAAATGAAATCATTCTTTCATCATAATTTAAATATGCCTTATGAACATTAAACAGTTTTTTTTAAGAGATTTAATAACTATTTCATTAAGTGAAAGTTGGTCATTTGATCAAATAGGATTTCATTTTTGCCTCTGGTTTAAGTTAAAAAGGAAAAAAAAATCCTATTTATCATATTAAAAACCGAATTATGTGTTTATTGAAGCAGAAAGGTATTATACTAATAAAAACTTTTAAAGACATTTAAATTTCTAGAGTTTGATAGCAGACTTTAATATATGGTTTGAGCCCGTTTCGTACTTGTTTGGCAGCTCTAAATGTTGGTAGTTCTTCATTTATAAAAAAAAACATTCTTCCAATGCAATTTAAATATACATTATGAACAGTAAACATAGCTTTTACTAAGAGATTTTATAACAATTTCATTAAATTAAATTGGTTATATGATCGAATAGGTTTTCATATTTGCTTCTGGTTTAGGGTATAAAAGGATAATAAAATGATAATAAAAATCAAATTGTGTGCTTATTGTGTTAACAGAAAGATTAATAAATTACTACTATCATTTACAATATTTTTACGCTATTATCACTGCTTTAAACATCGTATGTATATTTGATGTATACGAACATTATTTGCTGTAAAATACGAGAGGCCTAAATTTAAATCAAAAGCTTTTAATAGCTGTAACATCGTTCCGCTACACTGTTGCTTCATAAGCATTTCCATCTTACAATTATACCATTGCTGATCTGCTCGCTAGGGAAGGTTGCGAACTTCCCAAAGCTTCTTCTTCCAATCTGTTAGCTTCAGAGGTTCATTCCATGACTTTAGCCAGAGTGAATACCTCTTGGAGGTCGCCACCAATTCATGCATGGTACGCCGCTAAATACCCTGGTATGTCCATACAGTGCTCCTGTCCTAGACCTGCTCAGACGGCTTTAGCTAGACTAAGGACTGGCCACATTAAGAGTTTGACCCTCAATGGAGACGAGAAGACATATGCCCTTTGTCATTGTTCGACCATCGCATCTCCCTCTCATCTCATAGATTGTATTGGTGCCTCTGTGAGGCAACTGTTGAATGAGGGGAGGACTGTTTACGATCTATTGATGCAGCATGATCTACTGGACTTGGTTTAGGATTCTAAATCAAGGGGATAAGCAACAACAACAACAACAACAACAACAACAACAACACAATTATACCACTGACAGTTGGTTTCCACACTAGAAGCATGATGCTCTACGATGGTATGATCATTGGCATGTGAAAGGCCAATGAGCCCTGTCCATCAACTTACTCATTATCATTCAAACTGATGTGTCTGTGCTCTCAATGTCCTCAAACCGGTGATTTTTTAGTTACTTACACCACATCAAACTTTTTGAAAAGTCATATTTGGATGAGTGCCCAGTAATTTTTTATCTTATATTGTAACAGGTTTGTTTAATAATTACCAATTAGATTACTAATAGAATTACCAATAGAATTTCCAATGAAAAAAATCATTATAAATTACTTTTTCTACCGTGAAAATGAAGAAACATAATTATTAATAATTATTTTGAACTTACTAAATAACTTTTAATATTTTTATCAAGATTGTTATTTATAAAAGTAAATATTGTACATTATTGATACTTTACCATTACTTAAAATTAAATTTTAATTATTCGAATATTGGTTTATTGTTTTTTTATTTTTTATTTTAGATAATTATTTGGAAACTTTTCCACATTTTTGAAGACTAGTAAAAAGAATCAATTCTTGGATGTAAATGTGTATTCTACAATACAATAAATAAATAAATAACCAAAAGTTTTTATTTATTTGTTAAGGGTTGACTGATATGGAAAAGTTTAATATCTATATACTGCATATACGAAAAAAATATAGTTTCTAGTAAAATTTTAAAAAATATGTCCGACACATACAAAAGAAAATTCAGAATATGGTCTTCAAATGTTCCTTCTCAGAAAAATTGTAAAAAGTATTGAATTTTTTACTTATCTGTCGTTCACCTATGCCTTTTTTTAGGAATTCAAATAAAAAAAAACCATTGTTATATCACGTTTCGCTGTATTACATTTTCAGATATATTGATGTCTTTGGTCGTCGAGCGATCAATTTGAAGTCAGCATAAAGAGAAGTTTTCGGTCAAACAGTCGAAAACTACAAAAAAATGAATTCTTTAAAAATGTTCATGTAAGTAATATCAAATATAAATGTATAGATATTTTAAACTAAAAGGCAACAGCTTTAGAAAAGAGATTTAATTATTTTGAGTAGAAAATTAAACAGATTAATCACTCATTATTAACAAAACATTTGTGCAGTAAAAATGAGTTCCATGTATAACAGATAATCTCTAATTAAATAGGAAATATATTTTCTTTTATTTAGACAAATACATGTCTATTTTCAAAAAGAAAAAAAATAGATTAATTATTCACCAATAATGTTTGTGCAGTAAAAATGTGTTTCATGTATAACAGATATTCTCTAATTAGATAACAATTTATTTTATCCTCTGTTATCATTTAGACAAATAAGTGTATATTTTCAATAAGAAATAGCTATCTTTATTTTTCTTTGATTTAATAGCAAGTAGATTTGTTTTGCTGCTTTATTTAATAGTTAAATTTCTAAAGCTTGAAATGATAGCTAATTATTATATAAATCATTTTTGAAGAAATATTCCATTAATTTATCATGAATATATTTAATCTGTAGCAATCTCGTTCATATTTGAACAGACTTTGAAAAATAAGAATATTATTATGAAATATAAAAATAAGAATATTAATATGTTTCATGTACAATAAATATTCTCTAATTAGATAGGAAATAATTTAATCTTCTATTATAAATGCAAGTCAGTGTCTATTTTCAAAAAAAAAACTCTCTTTACTTTTTCATTTGAATGAACAGCAAGTAGGACTATTTTGCTGTCTTCTTTAATTGTTAAATTTCTAATGCTTAAAATGATAACTAATTAATTATATATACCGTTTTTGAAGAATTATACTATTAATTTATAATAAATATATTTAATATTTTGTGATCTTGTTTGCTTTTGATATGACAAATATAATAATAGAAAAAATAATAATTTGAATTGCAAAAATAATAATATTATTGTATTGCATCTGTTGTAATATTAAAATTTTTCATAATGCAACCGATGCAAATACAATAATATTCAAATTTTAATATGTTTAATAAACTAATTAAAAACTAATAAACTAATTTAAACTAAATTTTAATACGCTTTATAAACCAATATGTTTATATAATATCATCATTAAATTCTCTTTTGTTTTTCTGAAATTGAAACTGACACCGTGCAACTTTAATGTGTATTTATATAAATAGATTTACAAAATAACATTAAATCATTTGAAAATTCGCATTTCACAGCAAAACACGACCCTCATAATTCATTGGCAGACAAACAAACAATACCTCAGGTGGATTGGATGCAGCATTCCTGGAATAGCCGGCATGTTTACCTTTCCATGGATTGATCCCGACCCAATAGATGACGTGGATACATTCCAAGCATTCCATTTCCCCCAACCCTTTACCCCCTTCTGGGCATATTTTATGCCAAACCTCGTAATTCAGTCTGGAATTGTGCAGTCTTGCTCTACACACCGCCGATGCCCTGCAATAAGGAAAGCAGAAAATTCTTCCTGGATTGGAATTCTTTTATTTATTCGTCGTGTACAGGCGTCGTAAAACTGTCATCCCTCGCCGTAACGACCGGTACTCGAACCCAGAATGGATGTCCGGCTGTCCCGTGGAAAGAGGGTTGATTGTGATCTCTGGCGAATTGTTCTTTTTTCCTCCCCTTCCAATCTCGTCCACTTATTTCTTCGCATGGAAAGAGGGACAAAAAATATTTTCTGGACACCAAATATCTGATATGTCAGACCGCGCAGGACTGTCGTCTCCATCCTTGGTAGTGAATGTTGGAGGCCAACGCTTATTACACCATAAGCGTCCGGTTGGGGTAGACAGAAAAAACTGAGGTTAGAAGTTTTGTTGGGACCGTGTTCCCCTTTTTCTTTTAGAGTGATGGGGTGAAAGTGGGGCATGGGTATCCCTGATTCCGATTACGTCAGTCAAAGATAATCTATATGTATATTGGCTTTGATTTACCACAGATGTTATCTAGTGCTGAATCATTACGAGGAAAATTGGATTCGATTATTAGGTTTCTAATACGTTTATTGGGAAAGGTTTTATGGCAAGATGCCAAACAATGAAGATTGCAGAAGTCACAAAAAGAAAACGCTAGCTGTTAAATTAATAGTTTAGTTTAGTTCGTCATAATTCTTCTCCCTCGACTGGTGGCTCAGTGGCAACGTGCGCGGCTAGTGAGCATTAAGACTACTACAATTACTATACTACACCACATCACTGTGCCTAGTGATACTACTCCTATACCGCTTGAGAATGATATGGGTGAGATGTCTGACAGGGCTCGGTGAAGCTCTTACAGTCATATTAGACCGGCACCTACGGCTTAAAGTGGACTCCGAACCTCTACAAACATACTTGGCATCCACAGGATTCGAACTCGAAATCTGTGGTATCGAGAGCCAGAGCTCTAGACACTCATCCATTCAGGCCCCAAGTATTAGGGCTGACGTTCAAAACGTAAGCGGCTTTGTTGTAGATACTATAAAAAAAGGAGAAGATGCATTGTCATTTCTGAGGTGAGGTATCTTGCCACCTCAGTTGGACTACTTGTTTAGAATTTCCCTTTTTTCTCCTATACGATACGCAAATGCGGGGTAGTTCTCCCTAAAACTTATCCCGGAAGGCACTTCCCCCCTTCTACAGCGACTCGCAGCCAATCTGACTGCTATCTACAGGTTCTCCATCACAACAGAAAGGGACCCTCCCTTCTTTCATGAGAACACATTGTTTGTCTAGATGTACAAGCACAACATTCTTCTTTCTGATGTATGGGCACTTGAATTATATTAATATCCAAGAGAAAGCTAAAAATGGGATAATTTTTTGTTATTAAATTGTCCCTAATTAACCTAAAGTGCGCACACAATGACCGCTGAGTGACAAACCAAACCAAATCTCCGAATGAACTGATTCAATATATTAGTATTAAAAGTGCTATTAAAAATATCAGTGTTATAAATACACAGCATGAACACATTGTAGAACGTGCAATACATGAATATGAACATGAACATGAGCATGCAATACATGCTTACATACAATACATGAATACAAACAATACATGCATGCACACACATACAATATGAACATGAACATGCAATACACAAATTGGAAATTGTGTATTGCATGTTCAAATAATGTAGCTGAAAATATTATGTATATTATGTATATAAAATATTATAAATATATTTCCTTTAAAATTAAAATCTGTATTAACTTACTGCATTTATTTTAAAATTCAACTTACGATGAAATAAAATGCTTCGATAATTATGTTTAATAAAAAAAATTACAAATCCGAAAAAATTACCAAAAAACAAGCCCCTGAAAAAATGTTCAGACATGTAAATACTCATCCCATTAATACACCTCTTCTTTTTGTGGAAATTTTTCTAGATTTCGAACGACATGGAACACTTTTTCCTTCGTGTCAGATCTGAAATTCGAATTTACTTTTCTCAACAAACAACATTTATTATTCCACACATCACCCTAAATGTGCTTCTTTTTGCTTTTTTTTTTCAGTGCATTTGAATAAATTTCCTTTTTTTTAACTTTCTAGTCACGCTATTCTTTCAATTTTTCTTTTTTTTTTTTTTTGTACCTGGAGCAAGAATGCAAAAACGATTTATATACATCGGCCTATCTTTATGTATGTCTAGGAATTTGGCAATGTAACTTAAAATACATTGGTTTTACACTAGCATTACATTAATTATGGTGATACTTGTTAAAATATGTTCGTATTACAGAATATTTGAAAGAAGTATATTTTAAAATCCAATGTAATTTAATCGAATGTAATTTTTAATCCAATGTAGGAATTTTAATATCATCCTATTATTCAACATTATTGCTTTATACGTAGTGATTAATTATATTTAAACTATATATGTATATCAATAACTTTTAACCAAAAATAAACCATATTTAATGAAGTTCAATAAAACAGATAATTTTAACCAAAATAATTTGTTTAAAAAAAAGAGTAGATTCAATGGCGTTTGGGGTGTTCAGCATCTTGTTTCCTTAGGCGGACTACTTGGTGGATGTTTTCCGGATCTTCTCCCAGACGATACGCACATGCGGGGTACTTCCCCCTAAAAAGTCCTCCAGGAAAACACTGCCCACCTTTTTCAGCGTCACGGAGCCAAGTAAGACTTCTACTTACGGTTGATCCATCATAACATAAACTGCCTCCCACTTTTCCCTCCTTTCATGAGACCGCACGGGTTCTTGGACTTGAACTAGATGTTGCAGTCTACCAAGTGGGATATGGAAAAAAATATTTATCTCGTGACTAGAAATTCTTTCTATGTATATGTTATGTTTAATTACCATTACATGGCAAAGTCACAATTTTAAATTTAATTTTTCAGACATTATAATTTAAACTTAGCAAAAGAACTGTAAACATGAATACAAATCTCTTTTAAAATATAATGCATTTTTTAGTTCACATATATTTCGAGTAAATTAACGAATACATCAAATTAATGTATATATAAAAAGAGATCTCCTAAATCTATATATTAAAGAATATAATTTTTTTTGTCGTCTGGTACATGAGACAATTACAATCATTAGTTTACTAAATTAAAAAGCTTTTTTTTTTTTTATGTATCAGCTTGATATTTAACCGATATTTGAATTTTACAGTATAATTACTTCAAAAAGGTTCACTTTATCCTATTTGAAAAAAATTAAATAAACATTTTACATCTTCATTGGTGCAACAACGCCATGGTGGGCCAAGGCCGTCTGCCTACTAGCAAACGATGTTTCCCGACAGGAGATGTTTACATTTTACTGGGTAGGATTGTCAGCCCTACTCCCAACAGTTATATTAGACTGGGAACTACTGCTTAATGTATATTCAGAAGCTCTAGAAACCTCTATATCACTGGTGGAACTCGAACCAGAAGATTGTGGCACCAAATGCAAGCGCACTAGTCACTCGGCCATCAACACTTTTTACTATTTTCAAGAAACTTTTAGATATATAAAATTAAATAAAAGTACAAACAGGTATTTAACTGAATTAAATATATTATGCCTCATTACGTGAAAAGCTACAAATATTAGGAGGCACTTAATATTTAGAAAATCAGGACCATCTTCATAAATTCAAAAAAACCATTATATATATCAGAAAGTTTTAATGAGCACAAGTTTTTTTTTTACCTTTAGCAGCAGCAAGAGTAAATATAAGTTTGTTTAAAACCGCTTGGACAGATTCGTTTAAAAAGTACTTAAATGCCATATATCTAGAGAAACGAAGATTGTATTTCTTAGTTTCTTTCTGAAAGAGTTTTTGTTACTTGCAAAAAACAGTTTTTATTCACTGTTGCATTTCACGCCATCTTGCACAAAAAAAAAATTATTTTTTTTCTAGTTAATCCAAAAAAACTTCTTTCTTTATTTTTTTATGAATTCCGAAATAAAAAAATTGCTTGTTCAGCGAATGGTTATGAGTTTTGCTTTCGTAACAGTTAATTAAATGATGTATGAAAAAATATAAGAATAAATTTATTATAAAAATGAATAATAAATAAATAAGATTAAACAGGTAAAAAACCACACATTTAATATTATTGCAATTATCATATGAGATAATTAATCGTACCATATAAGGTAAAATAATTTTTTACTTACTGGTAATTATATTTAATAGGGTATAAATGTGAATATTATATGAATAATCACATATGCACTGAAGCAATACTGTACTAATTATGAAAGGAGAAGATAAAGTGCAAACAATAGACTACATTATGATTAAAATATTTTTAAATATTCTGGTAGTTTTTGGAATCCATTATCTCAGCTTAATGAATATTTGGCCTTTGCATTGAAGCAGTGAATATTTCGAATCATTTCGCAAAATGGGAAAAGCAATCGTTATAACAATGGAGCCTAGCCAAAATTCTGTTTTAATTAATTTAATGTTAGCTGACTTTTGTGTTTATTTCATTTCTGTGTTTCTGAAAATTGGCGATAAATTTATGTAGAAGTGTTGTTAGATGCTAACATATTCTTTATTATGCAAATAACCCTAACAATAATAGAAAATGTTTTCAAAAATTAGTTTTGAGGAATGGCTGCTTTGAATTTTTGTTGTTAAACTATTAATGAAAATTAAAAGCATTACTGAATGAAATATAATTCATAATTTTTCATTAAAATTTTGGTTGTTGCTTTTTATCCCATTTTGTAGGCATCAAAACAATGCCCACGAACCCGAATGGATTCATAGTTGAAGGGAAAGGGGGCCAGCTTCTGTTGTTGATGGATTACCCATAGGAAGATGTCTGACGTGACTCCATGACGCTCAACGTGCCGTTTATAATTTAACAATACAATTTTTGTTGTTGTGTCTTGTCCCACTTGATAGACATCTAAACAAATCCCACGAACCCGTTTGGTCTCACAGTTGAAGGGAAAGAAAGCAGCTTCTGTTATGATGAAGTACCCATTGGTAGAAGTCTGCCGTGGCTCCGTGACGTTCTACGGTGATATGAAATCGAAATCTATGGCTTAAAATGAATTCCAAACATCCACGGCACCACCTGAACTCGAATCCGAAACCTGTGGCACCAAGCGCCAGAGCGCTAGACACTCGACCAACCAGTCCTCAATAAATTTGCTTTAAACTATTAATAAAAATTAAAAACATTACTGAATGAAAAGTAATTCATATTATTTTTATTAATATTTTTGTTGTTGATTTTTGTCCCGCTTGGTAGACATCTAAACAATGCATACGAACCCGTATGAAATCATAGTTGAAAGGAAACGGGACAGCTTGTGTTGTGAAGTACCTATGAGTAGAAGTCTGACGTGACGTTCTATAGTCATATGAAACCTTCGCCTACGGCTTAAAGTGGATTCCAAACCAGTACAAACATCCACGGCACCACCGGGACTCGAAATAAAAATCTGCGGCACTGAGTGCCAGAGCGCTAGACACTCGGCCATCCAAGCCCCATTAAATTTTTTAAAAAGAATAATGCATAATGATTAATTTCTGAATATTTTAGAAAAATTTCTACACTCGTTTTGTACGAATTATTAATTGCGTTTGAGTTTAAGGCAATTTCCCACAAAATTAAATGTATATAGCTGCGAAAGGCTAGCAGCTATTAATAACCTCATAAAAGTTGTGCAAAATAAAATTTTTAACCAACAGCAAGATAGATTTAATAGAAAAAAAAAATAATTAGATATAAGCAAGCGATGGCTTGCTTCAAATTTTTTAAGCCACATTTCATCGAATATAAGCTCCGTGCGTCCAGAAAATGACGCTGATTACATTAAAAATAAATTTCAGTTCATCATTAGAGTTGCATTTTTAATTAGCTAGACGGATTGGCTAATTGCCAATGTTTTCTAAACTGTATATTTATTATTAAAAGAAGAGTAATTATAATAAGCGGAATGCAGAGTAAAAGACCGTTTGCAGCAGAAGCAGTTAGTTATACTGTAATTGCCTTTTTTTGCCAGGTCCAGAGACTGCTGCCTTTAGTAATCAGGACGTAAAAATCTCGCTTTCGTGTATGGACAATAATTTTCTTTTCGATAGTTGCTGAAGAGCTGCATCGGATTTGCATGAATAATGGTTCTTACTCACCCAGGTAATAATATAAGCATTACGGCTCTAAATCCCTAAATGTAGGCTTATTTAAAAACTGTCATCATGTACTTAATACTGAAAGTTTCAGTTGCAATAAATTTACCATTTATTCCATATCTTTTATTTTTCGTTAAGCATATATTTTTTGTAAAATTTGAAGATACACAAACAAGATCAGATAATTTCAAAAATTAAAATTAAAATTTTGCGTCAAGTCAAAATTATTTACTGTAGCTATCATTCAGGAGTTTATTATTTATTATTGTCATTCAGAAATTTATCAGAATTATGTCTGAACCGAGTTCAATATATCCGCATATCTTCGATTTCTTTTGCATTGAAAAGATTAATCTATTTTTCTCAGCATTATACACTAATTTATTCTTGTTTAAGAATAAATTGGTGCACACTGACTGAAATTGCATTTCCAAAACTTACGTTCACCAAAATTAAGTTTCATGTCATGGGAATCCGTTGTTTTGGTAAAATATTTCGCTCCTGAGAAAATAAAATTGCATCTTGTGCTGTTTCTGGCAAATCCCAAAAACGCATTTTCGTAGCACTACAAAATGGCGTCAAAACTCAGCAAATCTGCAGCTGTTAGATTGCCGCCACTTAAAAACCGCCAAATCTGTAGCTGTTAGATTTGCAACACTTAAAAACCGCCAAGTCTGTCGCCAAGGTATCGTTAATACGTAAGTACCAATGTTTTTTATCATGCACTCCTCTGACACAAATTATTTTTCAAATCACTGTGTCCCAATCTGTCTACCCAGTGGATGAAGACAACAGCATTGGATATCATCATCTTACTGCCTGGTATCAGCAAGCAATACAGTTAGGTTCATGAGAAGTGATCCTCTTAAAAGTGTTGTTTTATGAACATGTCTAAGAATAACAATATTTTAATACTAAACAAAATGCTTTTCATTTGGCGAAATATTATTTTAATATAAAGTGTTCAATCGCCTTTAATAATATTTGATGATTACCAAACAAACACTGATACACTATTTTTTCTAATGTCATTTAATCATAAATTTATTCATTAATATATTTGGTGAAAGGGTAAATTGATGATTTTTTATTATACATATATATTTTAAAAATATTTATCTAAATCAGTGCACACAATTAATTATTTGTTCAAGTGAAATGTTTATTAGAAGTTGAGAAATCGTAATCATATTTTTTTTGTCAAACTTTATCATGTAATTTACATTTTTACTCATATATTACCTTTAAAATTATTCTGAAGATATAATTGGTTTAAATTTTAATGTGTCCTAAGCTTAAATAAATTATTTCATAAACATCATATCATAAGCATACGTCATTGTTTTATAAGCATCATTTCATAAACACTTTCATAAACATTATTATCAATAGCATTAAAATTTTAAACAAATCAAACATATTTATAGTTTTTCATATAATTTAAATGGGCGGATCATGTAATTTGTATTCAAAAATAAACAGTTATTCAGAGTTTGGAATTATTTCACTTATACATAAAGAAAAATTATAATACATTTTATAAATTTCCTTTATTTTCAATAACAAATGAATTTTCTAGAAATGAGGTGTAAAGTTGGCATTACCGCAAAGAATATCAAATGGCTAAATAAAACGTTTTATAGATAAATAACAGGTATAGACTGAAATGTTCGAAGGCTGACACATAGATGGCGCAACTAGTATTAAATCCATATGATTTTTTGTTAGCCCCAACCTTCAAAAGACACGTGTATAAATTTGACAGCTGTTGCACTATTAGTATGTGAGTTTATAGCATTTTTAGTGTTCATCACGTGTAGTCCACTCGGCTGACTGTCGATTGGACTCCGGTGTGAAATGATGGAGCCAGGTTTCATCCATTGTCACATATCGACGCAAAAATTCGGTTTTATGAACAGCTCCAAACACTGCTTAGAATCATCAATTTGTTGTTGTTTTGGGTCGATTGTGAGCTCTGCGCGGCACCCACTTTGAACAGAACTTTCGCATATCCAAATATTCCCTCACGATATGTCCAACCCGTTTGATATCTTTAGGGTCTCAGCTATCTCAATTAACTTCACTTTACGGTTATCAGAAATTATTTTGTGAACTTTTTTGATGTTTTCGTCGGGTAACAGCCTCTTTGGGGCGTCCACTGCGTGCATAGTCCTCGGTGCTCATTTCGCCTCGTTTAAATTCAGCAAACCACTTCTCTACGGTTGATTTTCCTGGTGCAAAGTCTGAATAATGTTTATCAAGCCAAGCCTTGGCTTCAATAATATTTTTTTCGCCAAAAAAGCAATGCTTCATTAACACACGAAATTCCTTTTTATCCATTTTTTCAAACTAACAAAAGTTGCTTCACTAAAAATTCTATAACACACATACTAATAGTGCAACAGCTGTCAAATTTATACACGTGTCTTTTGAAGGTTAGGGCTAACTAAAAATCATATGGATTTAATACTAGTAGAGCCATCTATGTGTCAGCCTACGAACATGACAGCCCAATTGTTAAAAGGAACAATGATTTAATTCACTGCGAACAGAACTATTCATTAATTTTATAGTAAAATTGCTGCAAAGAAAGATTTGTACAATAAGTGAAATTTAGATGTACATTATTTTATTATTCTTACTTGGAGTATATTATATTCCAATTATAGAGATAAAAATGAATTCGCTTTTCATAGAACAAAAATAAGTTTAGCAGTTTATCATTTTACTTCTAGAAAAATGTAAGCAAATTTCAAAAATATTTATTTAATACACAGAAATATGAGATTTATTTCATGTAATGAATAAAAATTATATAAAGGTAACTTTAATTTTGTTAGTCAGTTGTGTGTATGTATCTATTATACAAGATAAAAAAGACAATTTTGAAAATAATGAGTGAAATTTGTATTTTGTTTTAATATTGCCCACGTTATATTTATATTTATAATTTTCATGTTGGAAAATAAAGCAATATACTAAAAGCACAATATGACTCCAAGTGACTTTTATACTGTTGGTGTAACTTTCTATCATTTAAATCGCTCTTTATAAATTCAAAGCGCATTATAATAAGGAATAATATATCTAGAGTTTATGAAAGTTCTAGAGGAGTTTATAAAATTATTAAATTTTATAATAATTATTATTTTATATTTATTTTATAAAATTATTGAATTTTATAATAGTTATTATTTTATATTTATTTTATAAAATTATTAAATTTTATAATAATTATTATTTTATATTTATTTTATAAAATTATTAAATTTTATAATAATTATTATTTTATATTTATTTTATAAAATTATTAAATTTTATAATAATTATTATTTTATATTTATTTTATAAAATTATTGAATTTTATAATAATTATTATTTTATATTTATTTTATAAAATTATTGAATTTTATAATAATTATTATTTTATATTTATTTTATAAAATTATTAAATTTTATAATAATTATTATTTTATATTTATTTTATAAAATTATTGAATTTTATAATAGTTATTATTTTATATTTATTTTATAAAATTATTACATTTTATAATAATTATTATTTTATATTTATTTTATAAAATTATAAAATTTTATAATAATTATTATTTTATATTTATTTTATAAAATTATTAAATTTTATAATAATTATTACTTTATATTTATTTTATAAAATTATTAAATTTCATAATAGTTATTATTTTATATTTATTTTATAAAATTATTGAATTTTATAATAGTTATTATTTTATATTTATTTTATAAAATTATTGAATTTTATAATAGTTATTATTTTATATTTATTTTATAAAATTATTAAATTTTATAATAATTATTACTTTATATTTATTTTATAAAATTATTAAATTTCATAATAATTATTATTTTATATTTATTTTATAAAATTATTGAATTTTATAATAGTTATTATTTTATATTTATTTTATAA
The DNA here is from genome assembly GCA_021605075.1 of Caerostris darwini. Lineage (NCBI taxonomy): Eukaryota > Metazoa > Arthropoda > Arachnida > Araneae > Araneidae > Caerostris > Caerostris darwini. The sequence continues at coordinate 798,205 of BPLQ01002030.1, forward strand.
AATTATTAAATTTTATAATAATTATTATTTTATATTTATTTTATAAAATTATTAAATTTTATAATAATTATTATTTTATATTTATTTTATAAAATTATTAAATTTTATAATAATTATTATTTTATATTTATTTTATAAAATTATTAAATTTATAAACTCTGAACAAAATTTTCTAGAAAGTAATTTAAAATCAGTAACTAAATGTTACTAAAACATAGATAGAAACTACTAAATGTTACTAAAACATAGATAAAACATAGAATTATTATTTTATATTTATTTTATAAAATTATTAAATTTTATAATAATTATTATTTTATATTTATTTTATAAAATTATTAAATTTTATAATAATTATTATTTTATATATTAATTTTATAAAATTATTGAATTTATAAACTCTGAACAAAATTTTCTAGAAAGTATTTTAAAGTCAGTAACTAAATATTACTAAAACATAGATTAAATCCAAAATAGTCAAAAATAATCAAAGAACTATATTGTTTTAAACTACAGTTCAACTATAAAAACAATATAGTTCTATAAATCATATTATTCTTACTAAAAAACTGAATTGTGTGTTTATTGAAGCAGAAAAGTAATATAATGTAAAAACATTTACATTTCTAGAGTTGGATTGCATGACTTTAATACATGACTTGCGTCCTTTCTGGACTTATTTGGCAGCTATAAATGTTAGTAGTTACTCATTTATAACAAGCATTCTTTCAGCACAATTTAAATATACGTTATGATCAGCAAACATAAATTTTTCCAAGAGATTTAACAGCTATTTTTAAGAGATTTAATAGTTATTAATGAACGATTAATTTGTTCAATTTTCTGTTCAAAATAATTAAATCTATTTTTAAAGCTGTTGCCTTTTAGCTTAAAATATCTATGCATTTATATATATATATATATATATATTTTCCAATGCAGCTGGCAAACAGACATGGACGTCTTGGATGCCTGAAGGCAAGCGCTGCACAGTGTTACTCACTTTGCATTACCCAGGGGGCGCGTGTAACTTGAAGATAAGCCACGGACGCGGAGTAACAATGCCCCCACAACGCTCTATGATCATATTAGACCGGGTCTTACGGTTTAAAGTGGATTCCCTCTCGAACCCGAAACCTGTGGTACCGAGCGCTAGCCACTCGGCCATACAGGCCCCATGCATTTATGTTTAATATTATATATTTTTATTTTTTTAACGCATTTTTTTTATTTAACACATTTATATTTAATATTATATATATGAGCACTTTTAAAGAATTCATTTTTTAACTGTTTGACCGAAACCTCCTTTTTATGCTGACTTCAAATTGATCGCCAGACGGCCAAAGTCACCAATCTATCTGAAAATGTAATACAACGAAACGTGATATAACAAAGGTTTTCTTTATCTGAATTCCTAAAAAAAGGCATAGGTGAACGACAGATAAGTAAAAAATTCAATACTTTTTACAATTTTTCTGAGAAAGAACATTTGAAGGCCATATTCCGAATATTTTTTTTTATTTGTCGGACATATTTTTTAAAATTTTACTAGAAATCATATTTTTTTCATATATGTAGTAAATAGATATTAAACTTTTCCATATCAGTCAATCTTCAACCAATCAATAAGATCTTTTGTTATTTATTTCTTACTTCTGTTGTAGAAAACACATTTACATCCAAGAATTGATTCTTTTTACTAGTCTTCAAAAATGTGGAAAGTTTCCAAATAATTATCAAAAATATTTAAAAAAAAAAAAAAAAAAAAAAAAAAAAAAAAAAAAAACAAGACAAATATTTAAATAATTAAAATTAAATTTTAGATAATGGTAAAATATCAATAAGGAATAATAACTACTTTTATAAAAAGTGATGGTCATGATAAAATTATTAAAATTTAATCAGCAAATTCAAAATAATTATTAATAATTCTGTTTCTTCATTTTCGCAATAGAAAAGTAATTTATAATGATTTTTTTCATTGGAAATTCTATTAGTAATTCTATAAGCAATCTAATTGGCAATTCTTAAAAAAAACCTGTTACATTATAAGATAAAAAAATTACCGGGCACTCATCCAAATATGACTTTTCAGAAAGCTTGATGTGACAAAGAAAAATGAAACAAAACTCTGGTTTGAGGACTGATAACACAGACAAGTCTGTTAGAATGATAATAAATAATTTGATGGACAAGTCTCATTGACTTTTCACATGTCAATGATCAGTGCGTAATAATACCATTGCAGAACAACATGCTTCTAGTGTTGAAACCAACTGTCAATGGTATAATTGTAAGATGGAAATGCTTATGAAGCAACAGCGTATCGGAACGAAGTTACGGATATAAAAAGCTTTTGATTTAAGTTTCAGGCCTCTCGTATTTTACATCAAATGGTGTTAGTATACTTTTAGCCATACAAAGTGTAAAGCAGTGATAATAGTTGATGTTAGTTGATAATAATTGCTGTTGTAATTGATTGTAGTCATTTATTAATTTTTCTTCTTTAATAAACATACAATTCGCCTTTTATTGTCATTTTATTTTATTTTTATACCAGAAACAAATATGACTCTAATGATCATATAACCAATTTAACTTAATGACATAGTTATTAAATCTCTTAGAGAAAGATACGTTTACTGTTCATAATGCATATTTAAATTGTGTTGAAAGAATTATTTTGTTATAAATGAAGAACTGCTAATATTTAGAACTGCCAAATAAGTTTAGAAAGGGTGCAGGTCAAGTCTGCTATCAAACTCTAGAAATTTAAATGCAATTATCTAATTAGTAAAATATGAAACTTTCATTGACGTAATGACTTCCATGATGAATCAGATTCTAACTCACGTGTGTGCGATATCATCTACATCAATAGAAATATCATAATTATTAAAATAATATCTTTCAAAAAGACAGAATCATAAAACATTAAAATTTTACTATTTTAGATTAAAAAAATGCAAACGTATTGAATAAAACCACAATTAAAAATTAGAATTAATCGACAAATTTTAATTCTAACATGCTATGAATAAAATTTTTAAAATAATGCGCAATACATAATAATTAAACAGCTTTAAATCTCGATTTCTGGTACATAAGACATCTTCTTCATTGGCTCAATAGTCAAATAGTAGGGCAAGGCTGTCTGCCAACTGGTAGATTTCGAGATGTTGTTTTAACGGAGTAGGTTTGTCTAGCCCTACTCCTAATAGTTATATTACACTAGGATCTACGGTATAAAGTAGATTCAGAATCACTAGAAACATCCATATCAACGCCGGAACTAAAACCCGAAACCTGCGGCACCAACGACCAGAGCGCTAGACACTCTGCCATCAAGCCTCTGCGCAAGACATTACCGACCATGTAATAACCCCATGTTATTTATGTATATAAAACTAAATTTAGTTATAAATTATAATTTAACCAAAACTTTCATTTTCACATCAAAATATGCGTTATATATTTTTTTGTCCAAAAGTAATATACATAATAATTTAAGGGAAAGAAGTTCCACACCAGAATATGAATATTGATGAGAAATCTAAATGGAATTTTCTGAGAGTTTACTATTTTTTTAATATAATTTTCTTACCAATCGCAGTAGTAAATCAGTTTAATTTACCCGTGAGAACATTTACATGATACTTACTGAACATTCTAAAGAAGCTGCGATAAAATGTATTCACATACTTGATGGAATAAAGTCGGAATAATGACTTTTAAAATGTAGCGAAGTATCCTCGTGGGACATTTGAAGAGCCAGACTAAGATTAAACAAGGGCATGTTTAAAAGACTTTCATAGTTTAGTTTGAAATGTTTATGGCGAAAATTATTTATGAGTTGAATATGTTAAAATGATGATTTTGAAACTGAGGGATAAATCACTTGTGCAATGTTTGAAAACTTAATTTCTATATAACACCAGAATGTATATAAGTGCAAGAATTTGGAACTTGTGTTTGAAAAGATGCATTTATAATGATGTAGCAAATGGTAATGTTGTAAATATTGCCAAGGAAAAGTAATTATATTTTCTTCGTTGGCAATTGTAGTAACTGTTTTAATATAGCAAAATAAGTTAATCAGCAATTTTTCACTCACAGAAGCTCGTTGATGTACTTAAAAATACATTATCATTGTATAACGTACTGCACGACTGCATTGTAAATTGTACTGCACGAAATTTGGGGCCCTTGCCTTATTATACACTTTTTCTCTATATTTTAATAAAGATGCTACTAAAATATTCATGCTCATTAAGAATCCTACAAACATTAATGTTCTGATACAAAATAAAATAACTTTCCTTTTTCTTGTCAGATCAAATTCACAGATATGATTGGGCTTGAGGTTGAAAGAGAAGATTAAAGATTTAAAAGAGTCATTGCTCTCATAATATTAGCAATTTTATAATTTAAAATAATAATTTGATATTTTTCATACTGATTTTCATTTAAAGTTTTTCATAAATGGTTTAATTAATGAAAATTTTTTTTAAATATAATTTTTAGAAAATCTGAAAACATATTCACAAATTACGAACAAACAAGTTGTTACAATAATCATCAAATGCAGTTTATTGCTGGATTCAATTTTTTTAACAACTGTTTTTTTGCGATATTATTAAATACTACATAATAGAGTAAAGTTAATTAAAAACTATTTCATAGAATTTTAAATTATTTATAGATATTTATCAATAGATAGTAAAAAACACAGAACAATATAATAGTATGATTTAAATAATCAATGTTTATACGACTAGAATTAAATTTCTCTCAATATAAGTTTCTGAAAATATAGTGTTGTTTGCATCGTTCAACTTCACTGTCTGTATATCTATAATTATATTATACACATTTTTTGTGTATTCATCTCTACAAAATAATTTACATGTATGCTTTGTTGTACAGTTGTATACAATAGTGTTATCGAAAAAATTGTAGCATTTAATTTTTATTATATATTTAAATATTTTTTAAAAGCTTCTGCTTAGCTATTTAAAATTTTAAAAGTATCTTCATGGTTTTACATATGTTGTTTCCCTTAAAAATAAGAAAATCTGTAGTAATGAAATTAATGATGCTATCTTACTGACATTTCAGTAAGCATAATAGAATAATAGGTGATATATTAATATGTTTTAAAAAAGCTTACACACGTAGTTTCAATATATGTTGTAATTAAGTGCCAAAAATTATGGACCAAATCGCAGAATAGGGGCCATTGGGCTTTGGCGGCTTTTTTCATCGCTAAATGGACGTTAATCCACCAAATGTGATAGCCAATTTTTTTCCTAATGCCTCTTTGGCCAAAATTAATTACCTGTTTTTAATTGGCCAAGATTAACCATTTGATTTAATTAATATATTGAATGTATTATCTCACATTTAATACATATTACAGAATTTTCTGTTAATATTCATTCAAACTTCAATTAATTTGATATAAATATCTATGTATTTTTATCCATTTTAGATAAGCATATTATGCAGATTATTTAAAAGAGACATGTAAACCCCCCTCTATTATCAAGTAATGTTTCACGAAATAATCATTAACGACATGATATTTTAATTAGAACAATAATTAATATACATTTTAATAAATGTATATTAACCAATATAGAAAATCTATCTATCTAAATCTATCTACATCTTAATAGATGTATATATCAAAATAACACTTAAAAAGCTTGTTTTATGATAATTGGTAATTTGGAAAAATTAGAAATGCTTTAAGAATTTGCAAATATAAAGTCCATTAGAATGCATAAAATGATTTATTTTATATTAAAAAATTTAACTTGTTATAAGTAAAAATTTTGATTAAATAATTCATGTAAAAGCGTCTTTTATTATATTATTAATATATTTATAAGAAAAATAAATCAATTCAAATTTTTTAAATATTCATATGGTTTATCTAAACAATTTTCCGAGAAAAATATCTCTCCAACTGAATGAAGGTGAAATTTAATTTCACATTTTGTTAAAAGAAATTACATTCCATTTTTTATACGAAAAATATTTAATATTTGAAAATTTCAAAAAATATTTTTAATATCTGTAGATGTTAAATAAACAGTAGTTGAATAACTTAAAATATATTGCAGAAAGTTATATCGGTTTTATATTTGGAGAATAGTTTACCGATAATATTAAATAAAAATATTTAATGTTTTCACATTTCCAAGAAAAAATTTTTTTTTCAGAAATATAAATTACTAGCATATTGCATATATACAACATTTATTGATTCAGTGTTTTTGAAATTTTAATTTTATGTTGTTGTTTGAGAATGGTTAAAATTAAAATGAGATTTTAGAAGAGGGCTTAAATGTAATAAAACCTTATCTTCGTCAGCATCTGGCTGGTTATATAAAGTTATAAGAAAATCTACTTTCAGTTTTATATCCTTTTATTATTTCTCTCATCTTATTCCGAATTTCGATTTTTGTCTTGAAGGCCAAATAAATTGATTTCAGTAGCTTCTATGTTTTTATATGGAATATTCTCCCAACATTTAAAATGTTTCAAAATGTATCGATTCAATTTGCATAAAGCGTTTTGGTTTAGATTAGAAGGTTCAACATATGTATATGAAAATAAATTCTACATTCAATTTCGATTGAAACAGACTTCCTTCATTAGAATAATGAAAACTGAAAAAAATGTTCATCTCGTACATGTGTTTTTCATTATTCATTAACATAATTTGCACTGAAATCGATTATTTTCTTTTCATTTTATATCTCCTAGTTAGAATAAAATTGTAATAGTTCTTTATGTAAATTTTGAAACAATATATTACATTAAATAATAGTTGTTCATTGCAAATTTTTAATTGAACCAATAATGAATTTTATTTTTTTCCTTGCAAAATGCATTTATAATGAGTAAGTTATATTTATATTTAATCTTTCAAAATTTGAAATTATTTGTAAATTTTTTATTACATATTTTGTAAACATTTTTTCTTTTTAATTGTAAATTTATTTTTCATTTTAATTATAAATGTATGTTTCATTTTAAGTAAATTTGTTTTTCATTTTAATTATAAATTTATTTTTCATTTTAAATTATTTGTTTTTCATTTTAATGATAAATTAGTTTTTCTTTTTAATTCAATTTGGTTATATGATCATAATTTTGTTAAAAAAAACGACATAATAATTGTGATCATGAAAACAAATACTTATTACGTTCCTCCTATCTTCTGAAATTCCTCAGATTATAAAAATTAATGCAATTAATTTTTTCTAAGACATAATTTTTAATTTAATTAGAAGTTTAATAATGTTTACAAATAAACGCATCAAATATTTATCATAACAATCTAATAGGAAAGGATAATTATTTCTATGTTTCTTGATAAATGTCTCTTTAAAATTCTGATAATGTTGAAAAAAAACACGTTTGATGTAAAATAATCCAATAATAATGATATTTTGTATATTTTTTATGTATAAACATTTTATAGTTTTAAATAACTTTACATTATTTATAAAGATTTAGTATTTATGTAGATTTCATCTAGATATTGATGGAATGATTTGAAAATTTTTTTTAATAATAATTGCATTTTTATAATATGTAATACGATTATTTTGTGAATGGATATATGAATACAGGGATATGTGAAAATTTGGTCAATATTAATTAGTTTTTTTTTTATTTCATTAAATGGATCACATCTAGCACAATTTGTTATAATTAGAAACATCTGAAACTATCATTTTATTCACTGAATAAAAATTCCTTTTATAATACATTTTTAAAATTTGTTTTCCAGGTTGATAAAAGAATTTATTTGAGAGCATTGAGTTTATTATAGATTTCAATCTATTTTGTATAATTCGATAAAATTGGTTTAAAAGACTTATAATATTTAAAATTTTCATTAACATGTTTAAGAATTGATGAAACAAAAAGTGAAAAACATCTCGTAAATAAAAAATTCGTATAAAGCATCATAAATATTTATTATAAATTAAAGATCATCCCAAATAACTAGTAGTTCAAAGGCATCTTTAAAGAATTCGTACACCTTAAATTAGTTATATAAATCAGACATTAAGCTAATGGCCAAGAATATTATGCTACTTCCTTTAAGCTAAATTTGTTTTAATTAGTAAAAATGTATTCTACTATCTTTTCCCAAAATTAATTCAATATTGAAATGCATAAGTTTTGTTTTATATCCAATGGCAAGTTTACAGGACAACAGATAAAAAAAATACAAAGAACAAGATAGAAACAAATGACGTCAATTAATCCGTCCACTTAAGTCTGGCCATCCAATAACGCTTCCTTAAAGAAACAGGAGGCAGTGCAGAACAGGAAGCAATTTGAGACATATCCATTTCTTCCCGGTCATCACACAGGAAATAGAGGGGGTCAGGAGTCAGTTTAATTCTGTGAAGGTGCTTGCGGAGACAATCGTGAACACAGAAAAGCCGTAGCAATGCCACCGATTTTTGTCTAGGCCATTCAGGGATATCATGAATAGGATCATGATATCATGAACATGAAACACATAAGAAATGAATAAGAAATTTAACAAAATTTGAAATAAAGCAAGCAAATAAAAATTTTTGTTTTTAAACTACATATATTTGATTTTTATGAAAAACTAAATCATTTAAATACATATATGGTTTTGACATAATTTAAATTGCTATGTTACATTATAAACTGAAATTATTTAAATACTTCACAAGAAATTTAAATTAGAATTAGTAGAATTAATTTTTTAAATAGAAATTATATTATTTTATTAGAAATAATACGAAACAGAAATATTCAAATATGAATAGATAATGCATATAATACTGTATTAGATCAAATACATTATTTATATTAAAAACTGAATAAAAATAATCTGTACTTTAACTCAACTAAAATATATTAATTATTTAATATATATATTTATATATGTGTGTGTGTGTGTCTGTCAGACAGTGTATAATTTATTAGTTTATTATATGAATTATTTGTATAAATATTTACATGATATTAAGTATGCCTATTTCTCATTAAATACAATTGAAACGTATAACTTAAAAACAACTTGAAATTTATTCGAAGAAAATATATTTTTTAATCTAATAAAGTATATTATATTATATTTTAATAGATTTTAATAGATGCTATATTATATTTTAATAGATATTAACCAAATAATTTTAATTAATAATGTCTTCGGTAAAAATGCAATATTATTTAATTTATACATATAAAAATGATATAAACACATGACTCAAATAAATTAATCGAATATATACAACCGTATATAATGGATGAAAAAGTCACAACTTTTACTCAATATTAACTAAAAAAGAATTTTAAATATGCCATCGGGTAGTTAAGGCTGCAAACTCTTGTGTTTCTATTGGCTGAACACAATTTCCCATTCAATTTCAAGTTTGATTTTCGCAATTTAGGTTAAAAAATTTCGAATGTATTCACAATTGCTTGAATTCCATTATTTAACTAATTAAATTTTATTGGTTAAACAGATATTTAGACAAACAAATTATGTGAAATAATAAATTCATATAATAATTTTAGTTACTTTTCTACATCGCATTCTTGCAAAATAATACTGCTCTCTTTATTATGTCTTTATTTAACTTAAGAAATTATTCCTATTATACATACAAAAACCTTAATTTAAGAAACCTGATATAGCGCCTACATCAGCCTGTAGAGTTACTCTTTTTCAAAGTATTCTACTCACACGCAATTGAACATTTTCAAGCCAATTTTTCTGAAAGGTTTGAATGTTTTCTTTCCTTCTATTGTATTCTTCATGGTCTTTTCAAGAATTCTCTCCATACCAAACGCAAATTCTGTCTTAAGCCTTGCTTCCCTGAAGACTAAAATGGGTTAAACTTGCATCTTTTATCTCGAAAAGTCTGACATTGAAGTTTTTATCTCTTGCATCACCAACTACAATAAACGTGGAAGTTTAACAGCTGCAGTGTATTCAGATCATTGATCCTTTAAATGCATAGACGATTTTTATGTAATTTAAATAGGGAATTTGCATTATAAACTGAAATTAGTTAAATGGTTTAGTAGAAAACTTATTAGAAATTCTTTGAGTAAGAAATGTTCAAATATGAATAGACAATGCATATGATACTGTACATACATTCTGCTTTTCAGATGTTCTTTGATAAGTATCAAACATAAATAACAACAGCTTTTGTTTAACTCAATATAATTAATTGGTTTTATTAAAAATTGACTTACTGATATAAATATTTACTTGATACTGGGTATGCATATTTCTTTATACAATAGAAACCTTTTCCTTAAAAACAACTAGAAGTTTATTACAAATAACAATTGTGGAATTGTATAAAGTATTCTAAAAAGCCCTTTCTTTAAAGAAAAAATATGCCTATTATTAATTTAATTAATTTAATTTATTATTAATCATTTAATAAGACATAATTAATTAATATTATATATATATATTATATATAAAATTGAAATACTATAGAAAAGTCATTAATACATTTATTGAATTAATTTAATGATTGACTTAAATAATTTATTTAATTAATAACAAATTAAATTAAACTAACTTAGTATTAATTATTAAATAATTATAAATTTTTGATAAAATCCATTACTACTGCTTATTAATTAATTATTGCTGAAACTTATTGATATTTGCCTATACTAATTGCTAAAACTTTAACAAATTCATTGATTATAATTAACATTTCAAGTTTTCAACGCATAAACAATGCAAAGATAAAGACATCTAATCTACATGTTTAACGCACCGCATAAAATGATGACGAGCAATTAAAAAAGAAAAGAAACTTTATGTCATTATAATGAAATTATTACTGCCATACTAAGTATACGATAAAAATTCATTCTACCATATCTTTCCTCCTTTAGCATAGATACATCCTAATATATATTTTTAAAAAATCGAAATCTTTTGGCTGTGAAATACTACAGTGTGAGAAACTTCCCTCTTATCTGATCAACTCTCGGAGCACAGAAGATGATTTAACTTGGGTGCAAAATCCTGGAAAGTCGTTAAAATATTTTCCGAGTCATTAGATTTTGAGATTCGAATTTCTCGTTTGGTAGCAGCCGACATCCCTCGCAAACGATTTCTCAGTGAGCTATTCCGTCAACCCTTAGGGTGTGCATGGGGCTAAGGGAGCAATAATTTAATCTCCACAACCGAATATTAAATAGCGAGAACATTTTGCATCAAGTGAGGCTTCGATTGCTTCCCGAGATCATGCCAGATGTGAGGATGAAAATATTTTATAATAATTGGGAGAAGGGAAACTGAATGAATTAAAATGGATGAATTCACACAATGCACCTCAATTATGGAAATAAGAAGCATGTACTGGCAGTGAAAAACATTGCGACTTATATTGTATTTGCAGTAAGCAGTAATATATTGTTATTATGTATACGTATATATATACATATATATATATATATAATTAAAATATTACATAAAATTTATTACTACTTTTATTTAATTTTAATAATTCATTGAAATAATTTATTAAATTAAACTAACTTAAAATTAATTACTAATTGTTAAAACTTTAGCAAGTTACTTGAATTTAATTAACATTTCAATTTTTCAACGCATAACCATTCTATGCATACATAAAGATAAAGACATGTAACTAATCTGCATGTTTAACGCATCGCATAAAATGATTACGAGTAATTAAAAAAAAAGTGAGTTTACATCATTATAATGAAATTATTATTGCCGCACTAAGCATACCGTAAAAATGCATTCTAGTATCTTCCCTTCTTTAACATAGATACATATTAATATATATTTTCAAAAAATCGAAATCTTTTGCTGCGAAATACTACAATGTCGGAAACTTCCCTCTTATCTGATCAACTCTCGGAGCACAGAAGATGATTTAACATGGGTGCAAAATCCTGGAAAGTCGTTAAAATATTTTTCGATCCATTAGATTTTGAGATTCGAATATTCTCGTTTGGTAAGAACCGACATCCCTCGCAAACGATTTCTCAGTGAGCTATTCCATCAACCCTTAGGGTGTGCATGGGGCTAAGGGAGCAATAATTTAATCTCCACAACCGAATATTAAATAGTGAGAACATTTTGCATCAAGTGAGCCTTCGATTGCTTCCCAATATCATGTCAGATGTAAGGATGAAAATATTTTATGAGTGACTGAACTGAGTGAGTTAAAATGAATGGATGAATTCAAATAAGAAGCATGTTTGGTGGGAGGAAAAATACTGAGTTTTATATTAGATTTGCAGTAAGCGGAAATGTGGGTTAAATAATGAATATATTAAAATAAAAGAATTTATATTAAATATCTGAATAAATTTGATTAAAAATTTTTTTGTTTATGATGAAATTTTATAAACATTTACAGTTAGTGAGCATAAAATTTAAATATAGCACAATGTGTAATAAATTCAAATATTCACAAGATGAATCTGAATTATGGTAATAAGAAGTACGTTAGAAAGGGGAAAGTTACTACGCATTATAGGGATATATGATTGTAAAAAGAAATAGGAATGGGTGAAATAAGGTAGAATGTTAAATATTAAATTAAACTCCTTTTGAATTTAGAATAAATTGGGTTATGTTTCTGCTTTTTTTTTTATTTCCTTTAAAATTTTAAAGTCATATAAAATTAGTTAATCAATAAAATTCATATATAAATTAATTTTAAGACAATATTTATTAAAAATTGCTGCATAAAGTCCATTGATAAAAAACAATTCTTTAGTTACACAAATTTTATATTTCTTTTTTAAACACTAATCCACTTTAAACCGTAGGTCCCTGTCTAGTGTTGGATGTCAGGCTGACAACCCTACCCCATAAAAAGAAAACATTTCGTCTCGAAATCTGCCAGTAGGCAGACGGCCTTGGCCCACCATGCGGCTGTTACGCCAATGATGATGATCATGATCATGATGATATATCTATATATATATATATTTAAAATAGTATATAAGAGTAATTTTTACATTCATTTAATTAATAATAATTTTAATTAAATATTAAATTAAATAATACCTTAAATAAATATTTAAATTAAACGAATTTAAAATAAATTTCTAAATGCCAAAACTTTAGCAAGTCACTTGAATTTAATTAATGTTTCTATTTTTCAAAGCATAAACTTCGCATGCATACATAAATATAAAGACATCTAACTAATCTGCATGTTTCATATAAAGAAATGATAAAATAATGATAAATGATATAATGACACCACATAAAATGATTACGAGCAATTAAAAAATAAAAAGAAACTTTACGTCATTATAATGAAATTACTACTGCCACACTAAGTATACGATAAAAATGCATTCTAGTATCTTGCCCTTCTTTAGCATAGATACATCCTAATATACATTTTTAAAAAATCGAAATCTTTTGGCTGCGAAATACCACAGTGTCAGAAACTTCCCTCTTATCTGATCAACTCTCGGAGCACAGAAGATGATTTAACATGGGTGCAAAATCCTGGAAAGTCGTTAAAATATTTTCCGATCCATTAGATTTTGAGATTCGAATTTCTTCGTTTTTAACCGCCGACATCCCTCGCAAACGATTTCTCAGTGATCTATTCCATCAACCCTTCGGGTATGCATGGGGCTAAGAGAGCAATAATTTAATCTCAACCCCGTGCACAACCGAATATTAAATAGTGAGAAAATTTTGCATTCAGTGAGGCTTCGATTGCTTCCCAAGATCATGTCAGATGTAAAGTTGAAAATATTTTATAATAATTGGGAAGAAGTGAAACTGAGTGAGTTAAAATGGATGAATTCGCCCAATGCATATCAATTATGGAAATAAGAAGCATGTACTGGCAGTGAAAAATATTGCGAGTTATATTAGATTTGCAGTAAGCGAAAGTGTGGGTGAAAATAAGGGAATATATTAAAATAAAAGAATTTATCCTAAAATCTGAATATATATGATATGATAAAAAAAATGTTTTTATTTATTATAAAGTTTTTAAATCATTTGCAATTAGTTGACATAAAATTTAAATATTGTACAATGTGCAATAAATTCAAACATTCATAAGATGCATCTGAATTATAGAAATAAGAAACGCATTAGACAGGGGAAAGTAACTACGAATTATATTAAAATTGTAATAAAAAAAAGAATGAGTGAAATAAGGTAGAATGTTAAATATTAAATTAAACTCCTTTTGAATTTTGAATAAATTGGATTATGTTTCTGCTTTTTTTTATTTACTTTAAAATTTTAAAATCACATGTAGTTAGTTAATCAATAAAATTCATATATAAATAAATTTTAAGACAATATTTATTAAAAATTGATACATGAACTCCATTGCTAAAAAATAATTCTTTAGTTACACAAATTTTATATTCCTTATTTAAACATAAATCCACTTTAAACCGTAGGTCCCTGTCTAGTGTCGAGTGTCAGGCTGACAATCCTACCCCATAAAAAGAAAACTTCTCATCTCGAAATCTGCCAGTAGGCAGACGGTTTTGGCCCACCATGAAGCTGTTACACCAATGATGATGAGGATATATCTATATATATATATAATTAAAATACTATATAAAAGTTATTTTTACATTTATTTAATTACTAATAAATTTAATTAATAATTAAATAAAATAATACTTTAATTAAATAATTAAATTAAACTAATTTAAAGTTAATTACTAAATGCGAAAACTTTAGCAAGTCACTTGAATTTAATTAATGTTTCTATTTTTCAACGCATAAACTTCGCATGCATACATGAAGATAAAGACATCTAACTAATCTGCAAGTTTTATATAAATAAATGATAAAATAATGATAAATGATATAATGACACCGCACAAAATGATGACGAACAATTAAAAAATATAAAGGAACTTTACATCATTATAATGAAATTATTACTGCCCCACTATGCATACGATAAAAATGCATTTTATCTTCCCTTCTTTAGCATAGATAATATATATTTAAAAAAAATCGAAATCTCTCGGCTGCGAAATACCACAGTGTCAGAAACTTCCCTCTTATCTGATCAACTCTCGGAGCACAGAAGATGATTTAACATGAGTGCAAAATCCTGGAAAGTCGTTAAAATATTTTCCGAGCCATTAGATTTTGAGATTCGAATTTCTCGCTTGGTAGCAGCCGACATCCCTCGCAAACGATTTCTCAGTGAGCTATTCCATCAACCCTCAGGGTGTGCATGGGGCTAAGGGAACAATAATTTAATCTCCAACCCCCGTCCACAACCGAATATTAAATAGTGAGAACATTTTGCATTAAGTGAGGCTTCGATTGCTACCCAAGATTATGTCAGATGTGAGGATGAAAATATTTTATAATAATTGGCAGAAGGGAAACTGAGGGAATTAAAATGGATGATTTCACACAATTCATATCAATTATAGAAATAAGAAGCATGTACTGGCAGTGAAAAATATTGCCACTTATATTAGATTTGAATTAAGAGAAAGTGTGGGTGAAATAAGGGAATATATTAAAAGAATTTATCTTAAAATCTGATACATTTTTTTTTATTTATAATAAAATTTGAAAAACATTTGCAATTTATTAGCATAAAATTTAAATATTGAACAATGTGCAATAATTTAAAATATGCACAAGATGCATCTGAATTACGGAAATAAGAAACATGTTAGAGAGGTAAAAGTTACAGTGAAATATATTAAGATTGGAATAAGGAAAAAGTGTGGGGGAAATTAGGGAATATATTAAAAGAATTTATCCTAAAATATGAATAAATTTGATAAAAAATGTTTTTTATTTATAATAAAGCTTTAAAATCATTTACAATCAGTTAACTTAAAGAGTTAAATATAGCACAATGTACAGTAAATTCAAATATTCACATGATGTATTTGAATTATTGTAATATGAAATATGCTAGAGACGTGAAAGTTACAGTGATTTATATTAGATTTGCAGGAAGCGAAATTAAAATAATTTAATTAATAAATTAAATTAAATAATAAATTTAATTAGGTTAAACATTTATATAATTTTTATATAATATTTATTTAAATAATTTATTTTTATATTTATTTTCAAATTATTATATTATATTTTATATATATATATATATATATATATAATATTATATTGCATATAAAATTAAAATACATATATACAATTTATTTTGACATTGATTTAATTAATTTAATTAAAATTAAATATTACATTTAATTAAACTAATTTAAAATTAGCAAGTTATTTGTATTGTTATTAATAAATATTAATTAAAAGCAATCATTACTAATAATAAGCATGTTACTTGAATTATTATTAATTACCAAACTTTAGCAAGTTACTTGAATTTAATTAACATTTCTAATTATCAACGCATAACCATTCCAGGCATACATAAAGATAAAGACATCTAACTAATCTGCATGTTTAACGCACCGCATAAAATGATGACGAGCAATTAAAAAATAAAAAGAAACTTTACGTCCTTCTAATGAAATTACTACTGCCATACTAAGTATACGATAAAAATTCATTCTACCATATCTTCCCTTCTTTAGCATAGATACATCCTAATATATATTTTTAAAAAATCGAAATCTTTTAGCTGCGAAATACTACAGCGTCAGAAACTTCCCTCTTATCTGATCCAACTCTTCAAGCAAAGAAGATGATTTAACATGGGTGCAAAATGCTGGAAAGTCGTTAAAATATTTTCCGAGCCATTAGATTTTGAGATTCGAAGTTCTCGTTTGGTAACAGCCGACATCCCTCGCAAACGATTTCTCAGTGAGCTATTCCATCAACCCTTCGGGTATGCATGGGGCTAAGGGAGCAATAATTTAATCTCCAATCCCGTGCACAACCGAATATTAAATAGTGAGAAAATTTTGCATTCAGTGAGGCTTCGATTGCTTCCCAAGATCATGTCAGATGTAAGGTTCAAAATATTTTATAATAATTGGGAAGAAGGGAAAATGAGTGAGTTAAAATGGTTGAATTCGCACAATGCATATCAATTATGGAAATAAGAAGCATGTACTATCAGTGAAAAATTTTGCGTTTTATATTGGATTTGCAGTAAGCGAAACTGTGGGTGAAATAAGGGGATATATGAAAATAAAAGAATTTATTTTGAAATCTGGATAAATTTGGTAAGAAAATGTTTTTTTTTATGAAATATTAAAATAATTTAGAATTTAAAATAGCATGTGTCAATAAATCATTTACATGAGGTATCTGAATTAGGAAAATAAGAAGCTTGTCGAAGAGGTGAAAGTTACTGTGAATTATATTATGATTGCAATAAGGAAAAATAATGGGTGAAATAAGGGAGTATATTAACAGAATTTATCCTAAAATCCGAATAAATTTGCATGGGGCTAAGGGAGCTTTAATTTAATCTCCAACCCCCGTCCACAACCGAATATTAAATAGTGAGAACATTTTGCATTAAGTGAGGCTTCGATTGCTTCCCAAGATCATGTCAGATGTGAGGATGAAAATATTTTATAATAATTGGCAGAAGGGAAACTGAATGAATTAAAATGGATGAATTCACACAATGCACATCAATTATGGAAATAAGAAGCATGTACTGGCAGTGAAAAATACTAAGTTTTATATTGGATTTGCAGTAAGTGAAAGTGTGGGTGAAATAAAGGAATATATTAAAATAATTTATTTATCTTAAAATCTGAATAAATATGATAAAAATATGTTTTTTATTTATGATAAATTTTTGAAATCATTTACAATTTGTTAACATAAAATTTAAATATATCATAATAAATTCAGACATTCCCAAAATACATCTGAATTATGGAAATAAGTATCATGTTAGAGAGGAGAAAGTTACTGTGAATCATGTTAGGATTGTAATAAGAAAAAAAAATGGGTGAAATAAGGGAAAAGTTAAAATGTTAAATTAAATTCATTTTAAATTTAAAGTGGTTAAATTTTTGCTTTTTTATTTACTTTGATATTTTAAAATCATATAAAATTAGTTAACGAATAAAATTCATATATAAATAAACTTTAAGATAATATTCATAAAAACTGCTGTATAAAATCTACTGATAGAAAACAGTGCTTTAGTACACAACTTTTCTATTTCTTATTTAAACATTACTTCATAAAAAGGACAAAAAAATTTAATGTTTTTGGTTGGACTTCTAAATCAATGTGAAACACTCAACTAACAAAAGGGAAAGATGGCAGTTCGAGCATCAGTCAAAAGTGATAAATGGAAGGATTTACTAAATTCAATCTAATAAACGGATAACCAACATGCAATAAAGATGGAGCAATGAAGACAAATTATTGCAAAAATGACGGAGAAGATGAACTGATTCTGTACAATATCCTTTTCAGACAGGTAATTTGAGGTTTACTGTACGTTGAATACATTGCTATGCAGTAAATCTGCTCAGGTGATAAAAAAAATGAGATCATGATACTGTAGAAAGACTAATCAGATATCTTAAAAGAAAAAAAAGAACCAAAATTAATGTTCTGAAAATGGGAACCTCATATAATTTGCTAACCCAGATAGGGGCAATGGCAAAATAATTAGGCAATCAACTGATGAAAATCTCTTCCAAATAAGTACTAATAAATTTATGGAGCACCAAAAAACAAAGCTGCTCCACATATTGGTTTGGTTTGTTCCTCTACGGTCAGTTTTTGCACACTTCAGGCTAACTAGACCTACAGTTTAACATGTATTCTGAACCACTAACAAAACATCCATGCCGCTGCCAGGATTAGAAGCTGAAGCTTACGGTACCAAAAGCCAGAGCACTAGCCATTTGTCCATCAGGCCGTCTGTCTTCCATCGAAACTAAATATATCTCAGCAGCAAATACAACACAAGAAATTCAATTGCTCGTATAAATGACTAAGGACTACATCAGAAATAGCCAATAACCTTATATGAAGACAACGAGTCCTGATCCATGTTATCCCAAACTGAAAAGACAAAATCAAGAACGAAATCAATTGGTATAAATTACCGTTTACTGAGAGATCTTCAAGAAAGGTCACTGATAAAGGTATTGTACTTGCGAAGTCTTAGAAAGGATTACTAAGTTCTTACAAGAAAGATCACTCAATGAAATCAATCACTCAATGAAAATGTTAGAATAGACTGACTAGTCAAATATAAGAGAGAAGTCACCTAATGTATGAACTCCTGTAACACACAATGATCTATGCGTTCCATCATTATGTGTTTTGCCTTCCTAAGATAAAAAACTAAATTTTGTTCCTTCCTATTCATTCCTGTGTCATACAATTTAATAAATAGATTTAAATGTATACCAACAGGACTTTAAAATTGATCTAAGTCGGCAGGCATTTAAAAAAATGTTTCTTTCAGTAGAAAAACAAATTGTCAAGTATCCCAGGTAGGCAGCATTTTTTTCATCTTTTTTCGTAAAAGACAACTCTGCTACAGGGAACATTCTAACATCTTCTACATTGCACTCATAAGAATATTCTCCAACGAATTTGCACCTTTCTTCAACAACACATAGAAAGGGTTTTCAGTTTCCTGTTCTATACTTGATATCGATATGTGAACATTCAATTCAGCTTCATTTTTTCGAGGTTTCGTCTTGCCGGGACCTAATGTTATATCTACTAAGGCATTACAGTCCTTCAAAAAATATAATAAATAATAATATATTTAATTTTGAAATTATGTTGTATTTTGAATAATACAGAAATGTTATATTATTTAAACGTTTTGCATTAAATCTTTTGAGGCCAAATTAGCTTAGCCATTTTCTTCACATAGCTACTTTATAGCTATTTTTTTCGTAGAATAGTCCACCCAATGGCATTATTAAAGAAATTTTCATCAATTTAATAATTTGAATTGGTTTTTTTATTATATTCTGCTAAAAATGACTCTAAATAGCGTCAGTTTAATTATGACCATGCAGTACTTCAGTTTTAACAATTTTGTATAATTTTTCTTCATTTTAAATTATTAATTAGTTTAGTAATTAGTTAATTAGTTTTTTTTTATTGAAAAACTAATTAAAGAGATTTTTTACTAATTGAATTTTATTGAAGAATTGATTTTAAATATAAAATAAAGATCTAGCAAATATATTAGTTAATTATAATAATGCATTTGTTTAATGGAGAAATTCTTTACAAATAGGTCTTAGGCGCAGATTGTTTGAATATGTAACATTTTCCTACATATTTAAATTGTTTTTTGGAAAATTTAAATAAATAACAATGTATGTTTCCATGTCATTGTGAGATTGGAGATGTTTTCAATCATTTTATGGAATATACTTTTTGTTTAACAAAAGACCAACTGGAATATAATTCCTGGAAAAGTAACAAATTCAATTATTTTGTAAATTAAATTTCAATTCATTCGTTTGCATTTTGTTTCAAAAGATTTTAGTCATCCTTTCATTACTCAGAAAACAATGAGGTAGAATTCAAAGTTACAAATAAAAGACAGTCTAGATGTAACCTAAAATTAAACAATAAGATCCAATGCCATTAAAATACAATCCTTTTTTCCAACACCCTACCTTTTTTCTTTCCCATACAAAACCGAAAAGGGAAAAGGAGAAGGATTTAAAATAAGCAGTTTTCAAAGTAACAATAGATTAAAAAAAAAAGAGGAAATAAAAAGATCCCGGTGATAAAACGTGTCAGAATCCTCCTACGGTTGGTATCACTCTTAAGAAAAGCTGGCATTGATTTGTTGTCGACACCACCCTCTTGCAAGTCAGATGTCTTGTAGAGATGTGGGGGTAGGGTGTAGCCGAACCCCCCACAGGGTAGGGCTGAAAAAGGCCAGGAAGGAATGATGAACGGATGAAGCATCTAGGACTTCAACAGAATGCATTAGCGGGGATAATGCACAAATTGATCTTACTTGGTTTGTGGGTTAGTGGAGAGGTATTGGGGTTTATTAATACTATGCAATAGCATAGAGAGGCTCTTAAATTTTTTATTTCTTAGAAAAACTTTACGTAGAGGTAAAAAGATCATTCGTATTAACTGAATATTTTATTTAATTTATTCTATATATTTAGAAGAAGCGATAATTTTATTTAAAGTTTAATAAAGAAACTGTTATTAAAGTTGTATAGAAAAAAATTATCTTTTTCTTTAAATTTTTCACTTTTCAGTGCATATTGAGTTAACAATAAAAAAATTTAAAATATTTGTTCCGGTTTTAATTAAATTTTAATTAAATCAAAATAATAAAATAGATCATATGTCTTCAAATAAAGCGGGCGAGGCTTCTACTTCAACAGTTTAAGTTCACATATTATATTCCTGTGGATTTAGATTATTTTGAGTTTATTGACTGTTTCTCCAATACTGAAAAAATTATTTTAAGTTACTTCAATATTATTCATTTTCTGTGAATATTTTTTTTCTTTCTAATGCAGCTGGCAAACACTTAGACAGCTTCGTCTTAGATGCCTTAAGGCAAGCGCTGCACAGACGTTACTCACTTTGCATTACCCAGGGGGCGCATGTAACTTGAAGATAAGTCACGGACGCGGAGTAACAATGCCCCCGCAACGCTCTACGATCCTATTAGACCGGGACCTACGGTTTAAAGTGGATTCCGAACCCCTACAAACATCCAGGGCACCACCGGGACTCGAACCCGATACCTGTGATGTCGAGCACCAGAGCGCTAGCCACTAGGCCATTCAGGCCCTTTTCTGTGAATATAAAACAGAACATATTCCAATTTTTATCTAAAAACGTAAGTACTCGTATCTTCGCCTGCAAAGAATATGTTGTTCTTTTATTTAAATTATATTCGTTGCATTATATACCATCAATTAACCGTTTATTATTTTGGCTACATTTAAATAAACAAAAATAAATATATTCGAGGCATGCATGAATTACGTTAAATGTAAAAATTGTTATATAATATAAAATTTACTACATACTTGAAGACAAATGAGCAAAATTATCGTAACATAATAATGTGACTTTTTCTAGTTTTGAAAAGTTTTGCTTTGTAACTGCACAAATTATTAAAAAAAAATATTTTTATAAATAGAAATTAACAAATGTACCAAAATATTTAAACAAATTAAAAATATTATAATTTTTGCACAAATATCTGTATAATATTAATTTAACAAATAAGTTAAATAGATACATATAAATCTTAATTTGTCAAGAATTCATATTGTGCTCCCCGATGTCCTGCACCTTGTATTAAATCTATAATTATTAATTTCTATTAGAACGTAAAATTTTTGTCATTATTTTATCTATCATCTATCTATCTATCATTTTTGTCATTATTTTATCTATCATCTATCTATCTATCCTTTTTGTCATTATTTTATCTATCATTTTGCCATATTACTTGAAATAATTCAAATATTATTTCAAGTAATATGCTTATTAATTATTAACATGTTATTCCCCCTCAATTTTCCTTTGGAATTAAATGTCTATTAAATGGATATCTATTCCTACTGACCTGAAATGATGATGAATAATGAGTTCTTGTCAATACCATACCACCGGCCTTTCCATAGGACATAGTTGTTGACGTATCTAACGTATCTGCTTAGATCCACCTTATATTGATTAGTTATGGCTTTGCATAGTTTCGAAACAACCAACTCCATGGATCTTGCTTGTTTACAGTTTCTAATTTCAGTTGCTATATGATACTAGCACTAACAGCAAAGCTGCATTTATTTATCCTATATCTCTTTTCAAGACTTTATTACTTTTATTATTTCAAAGACTTATGGATAATGACGTAATTATTATAATTCCCTTAGATTATATTTTATATTCAAAATATTTTATTTAGATCCTATTTTATTATTTTGATTGACTTTCAATTTTATTCACAGCTCCAAAACATTATTTTATTAGACAGTTCGAAAGTATTATTTTATTAGGTAGCACCAAAGGATTATTTTTAATTATTGTTTCCAGAAGTGGCTAATATTTTTCCGGCCCGTGAGATTTATCACAATTTTACAAAATTTATTTTAATAATGGCCAAAGTAGTGAAAAAACCAATGTATTAAAAATTACATTATGTGCGTATCCATATACTCAAAAATCAAGTGCCGAAATTATGAGAAAAATTAACTTTGATTTTAAAATAAAATTCTTGAGAATATATGACAGATTTTGCCAGATTTAGTTATGAGTTTACAGATATGAGTGCGCAGAATAATTAAATTATATTCTGCAAACTCATAATGCACGCACATCTAGGAACATCTAATATAACAGATTCTATATTTCACTTTAAGTGACATCAGTGACCATCCCTAGAAACGCACAGTTTATGATTGATGGCAGAGCAAACCAGACGCTTAGTACAAGTTGTTAGTGCTTTTGGTTCAACTTAACCTGCGAATCGTTTTTTCTAAAGTGAAATTAATCAAACACAAAACACACTCACACGTAATGAACGTTAATAATGAACGTAACGTAATGAACATTATGAACATTAATAACGTAATGAACATTACCTGCAACACCCATTACGATATGCAAATACCCGATATATGCGATATGCAAATACCCCCCTCCCTTCCCGATGCCCCAATATTTGGGCAAATACCTCAATACCCAAATGAGATCAATTTGCACAACCTAAGGGAAAGAGTAAAGAAGCAAATATTGCACTAGTAAAATAAGTATTTTTTTTAAGATTTCATTTTTTTTATTTCGTTTATATTTATATATATTTTTATATTTCATTTTTAGTGTTATGCATTTCTATGTTATGTATTTTTAGTGTTATGTATACAACGTGCGTTTAGTATCCTTATTATTATATTATCTATGTTTACATGTAAGAATAATAGTTAACACAAAAATGTTATGTCATTATGTTTCAATTGTTCACTCCAAAAAATGTCTATAGTGGGTCTAAATCTAATATGGGGATATATATTTTTTATATACTACCAGCGGAGTTATAAAGCATTTCCAAAGTGGCTCTCAAGATCATCTGGGTTGGTCACCCATGGTTTATATTATAACTTTTAATAATATAAATTTAAAAATTTTTTATCGGGATACAATAAATTAATCAAAATGAATTTTTTTTTTATTTTGCATGATTTAATATCTTGCATCTTGTATCTATTTTATCTAAATAATATTTTACTAAAAATATCAATTTGATTTTTTCTTTTAATTTTTAATGCAACAATTTATGCCATGGATTAAATAAAAATTTCCAAAAATAGTAAGGCAATTTAAATTAATCCAAAAATTTAAAAATATATATATTTGCTGAATAACCGGTTCTCGTTAGATCACCGAAGTTAAGCATCATTGGGCGCGGTCAGTACTTAAATACTTAATGCCGTTGGCAAATTGGGACCTATAATTCAAAATGCCATGGATATCCACTTTAAGCTATATGACTGTAAATTTATAGGCTTCTATACGGGTGCTCCATTCTTCCTTCCTCTTCAATCATGAGTCCATATGGGCTCGTGGGCTTGGCCAGCCAAGTGAGATAAGAAACAACAACAACATATATATATATATTCTCATTTTTTTACATTATTTTATGAAATGAAATGTGACAGAAGTTATATATGCATGCAGATATATCATATTCAACAGAAGTTATATATTCTAAAAGTGAGAAAAGAATAAGCAGAAAGTCTAACAATAACTGCATCAGTACTTTTTACTGGGAAAGAATCCAACAAATATTTTCTGTGGAGTTCACAGAATAGAAGTTTTGGCATCATTTCAACAGTTATGATTCATGTGTCTATAACAATACATTTTCTTTATTAATTTTTCTCGGCATACTTATTTTCAAGCCTTTTTTTTTGGTAATCATCTGATTTTTTAACCACCCCGGCTTTTCATATTTTTTTATTTGTTAATAAAATGCATTGCATTCATTCAGAAATACATTTCATTGTTAACAGTAGAATCATGTATAGAATTGAAAAATAACTCTTACTATGCCAATAAAAAATATGAAAACTTTATTATAGAAAAAAAAGATGGATAATAATTTAATTAATATCCGTCATTTTTTTTTTCTTATTGATTTTTTTAAAGTTTATTTTATACGCTAAAGGAAATAATTGTTTAAGAAATATAAAAGATTTTCTATGCCTAAAAAACATTTATTTAGTTTAATTAATTTTTTTAATATACCGTATTTTAATTCATTACAGAACAATTTTTTCTAAAGATTTAAATAAAAAATTGCATTATATTTTTTCCCCTATTCATAAAAGGCATATTGGCATTGAAAATTATACATAATTTAAATTTAATTTGGATTATTACGAAATAAATAAAAACTTGTTACTTAATTAACTTTTTTAAAAACGTCTTGGTATTAGATTGTAAAAATTTCAAAAACACATAAAAAAAAAGATAATGCTAATAAAATAATTGCTGTACCAAAAAATACATTCCATTCGTTTAATTAATTTTTTAGTATAACATATTTCATTTCATTATAGTACAATTTTTCTAAAGCATTTAAAACTAAAATTTCCTTCATTTTTTTTTACCTTCATGGAAAGCATATTGTAAATGAAAATTATATATACTTTAATTTTAGTTTCTATTATTACAAAATAAATAAATACTTGTTACTTCCTTAACTTTTTAAAAATGTCTTGGCATTAGATTATAACAAATTTAAAAACACATGAAAAAAGAAAGATATTATCAAAATATTATTCTAGAATATATATTATGTGACTAGACATTTATTTTGTTTATCTTGTAAGTCTTTTGGATTACATTTCCTGTGATTTTTTTTATCCTTGACTAATAATGTGCAATTCAAAGAACTTATTCGTTATTTCCCTTTCAGATCGAATGGAGCTACAATAACATTAAATCAAATTTAAAAACGTTAAACTTATCTAGTACCCTTAAATTTCCAATGTATAAATAAACATATTTCAATCCGAAAAGTAATACCAAACTTAATTCAACACACTTCAAGTTTCATAACCTGCTACATGAAGGAGATAGCTAACGCAATCATACTGTAAGAAAAATTTCGTTTCGAAATACCTTACAAAATGAAAGATTCATGTAAATTACGTTGCCGGGAATTGATTCAGCCCTAAGGATGCATGGCCTGGCGCAATGGAGAAGCTTAAGTATTCTTTAGAAGCAGCTCTGAGGGCCACATAAAGCAAGTGGAACCAATTCAACCTGTACAGCTTGCACGTAAACTTCTTCCCTTCTCTCAGACGGGGGCATTAATCGTGCCCATATTGTTCGCAGGAATACGGAAATCGGATGGCTTAACCGCCAACCGATCTGTGGTATGATTCTTTATGCTGACGATGAGCTTGCGAGTTAAGGAGGAAATAGCGGTGTTGGCAATTGATGAAAACAAATTGTTATTCCCTTTCCGAGTGAAATTAAATGCGCTTTCTTTTCCATGGTGATTTTTATAGCTTTACCCTTTCGAAGTGTTAGGAATGCCATTGGAGATCATTTCTATGTGCACAATAGTGGTTTTAAGGATTTGGGAGAACTTTGAATTTAAATTGCGTGGGTTGATTATGGAAAATGACAAAATTTTTTATCAGGTCATGCCATCAGATTTTTTTTTAATTACATTGTTAAATTGTAATATATATGTATGCATAAATGTTCATATTCGTGTGTTTGAATGGTTTCATTGAACATCTTCGAATTGTGTTATTTGTATTATTCTTGCAATATAAGGTTATGAACATTTTTGTTTATAACTAAGGTAAAAAAACTTCTTCGGACAAATCTAATTGTTTTGTTGAAATTTAACCTTTTTATGATAAACTGGATAACTCCAAAAAATACTAAGTCTGTCGATCAGTCTGAGTTTCATAAAAAAGAGGGAAGAACTTAATTCAGTAGATGCACTTGGTGTTGGATTTATCTAGATGTAGTTATCTAAGAATAAGAATTATCCCTTCAATCCCCACAATAAGAATAAATTCAATCCTTCCCTGAGGGAAGAAACAGTTTCACAATGTAAGCCTCTATTAAAATTGTAAAAGCCGAAATTGAGAGATGACAGGACATTTATAAATTGCGAGTTACCCACACGCCAACGATAAAAAAACACACAACATCCAAGTAAATAATGGAGTTAGTTTCATCAAAACATCAGATAACTTGATTAAAACAGCTGCAACACAGTAATCACATTCTTGGAATGCAGTGTTCTTATTATATACTATAAAAGGCTTGTAATGAATCTGGGTCAATTTCAAACGTCAATATGATAATTCCTCCTCTTCAGACAATAGAATTGAAGAGGAAATTAAAGGGAGAAGATTAGACAGAACGACAAATCAGTAATAGTAATATGAGGATAACAAGATTAATAACTAATAAAAGTTATTAATATTATTATCATTAATAAATGGTATCAATAATTATCATTACTTAATGATAATAAACTTATTAACATAATTATTGCAAGATAATAAGATTATAATAACTTTAAAAGCACATGAAAGAAAGATTTTATCAAAAAATTATTCTTTAATATACACTGAAGTGACAAAAGTCATGGGATACCTCTTAATATCGTGTCGGCCCTCCTTTCGCACGGCGAAGTGCAGCAACTCGACGTGGCATGGACTCAACAAGTCGTTGGAAGTCTTCTGCAGGAATATTGAGCCATGCTGTCTCGATAGACGTCCATAATTGTGAAAGCATTGATGGTGCAGGATTTTGGGCACGAACAGACCTCTCGATGATGTCCCTTAAATGCTCGATGGGATTCATGTCGGGCGATTTAGGTGGCCAGATCATTCGTTGGAATTGTCCAGAATGTTCTTCAAACCAATCGCGAACAGTTGTGGCCCGGTGACATGGCGCATTGTCATCCATAAAAATCCCATCGTTGTTTGGGTACACGAAGTTCATGAATGGCTGCAAGTGATCTCCAAGTAGCTGAACATAAGCATTTCCAGTTAATGTTCGGTCCAGTCGCACCAGAGGACCAAGTCCATGCCATGAAAAAGTAGCCCACACCATTAAGGAGCCACCACCAGTTTGAACAGTGCGTTGCTGACAGTTTGGGTCCATGGCTTCGTGGGGTCTGCGCCACACTCGAATCCTACCATCAGCTCTTACCAACTGAAATCGTGACTCATCGGACCAGGCCACGGTTTTCCATTCATCTAGGGACCAACCGATATGCTCATGTGCCCACGAGAGTCGCTGCAAGCTATGTCGTTCTGTCAGTAAAGGCACTCGAGTCGGTCTTCTGCTGGAATAGCCCAAGAAAGCCAAATTTCTCCGCACAGTTCTAACAGACAAGTCCCTTGTACGCGCCACATTGATTTCTGCGGTTATTTGATGCAGTGTTGCTTGTCTGTTAGAATTTACGACTCTTTGCAGACGTCGCCGGTCTCGGTCGTTAAGTGCAGGCGGTCGACCACTGCGCTTTCCATGGTGGGATGTTACGCCTGAAATTTCATATTCTCGGCACACTCTTGACACAGTGGATCTGGGAATGTTGAATTCCCTAACGATTTCCGAAATGGCATGAGCCATGCGTCTAGCTCCAACTACCATTCCGCGTTCAAAGTCTGTTAATTCCCGTCTTGCGGTCATCAGCACGTCAAAACCTCTTCACATGAATAACTTGAACAGAAATGAAAGCTCTGCGAAAGCACTGCGCATTTATACCTGTTCTACGCGATGCTACTGCCATCTGAAAATTTGCATATTGCTATCCCATGACTTTTGTCACTTCAGTGTATATTACGTGAAAAGGCATCTATTTTGTTTACCTTGTAAATTTTTTGGATTCCATTTCATTTGATTTTTACTCTTGACCAATAATCTACAATTCAAAGATCTTATATGAACGAGAATCTAACGCAATCATAATAAGAAGTTTCATCTCGAAATACCTTACAAAAGGAAACATTCATGTAAATTACAATGCCGGAAATTGCGTCAGCCCAAGTATGCATGGCCTGGAGTAATGGAGACTCTTAAATATTCTTTAGAGGTAGATCTGAAGGCCACATAAAGCAAATGGAACCAATTCCACCTGTACAGCCTGCACTTAAAATTCTTCCCTTTTTTCAGATGGCGGCATTAATCGTGGTCATATTGTTTGCAGGAATACGGAAATCGAATGGCTTAACTGCCGACCGATCTGTGGTATGATTCTTTATGCTGACGATAAACTTGTTGTAAGTTAAGGGGGAAATAGCGGTGTTGGCAATTGATGAAAACAAATTGTTATTCCCTCTCCGGTTGAAATTAAATGCGCTTTCTTTTTCAAGGTGATTTTTATAGCTTTACCCTTTCGAAGTGTTTGGAATGCCATGGAGGGATCATTTCTATAGGCATAGTAGAGATTTTAAAGATTTGGAAGAATGTGGATTTTAAATTGCTTGCTTTGATCATGGAAAATGACAGGGAAATTTTATCAGATGATGGCATTAATTTTTTTTTTTTTGAATTAGACTACTAAATTGTAATATACATACATACATGCATGCATATTGTCATTGAAAATTGCATATAATTTAATTGTAAGTTTGATTATTGCTAAATAAACAAAAACTTGTTCCTTCATTAACTTTTTTAAATGTTTTGGCATTAGTAGATTACAACAACTTCAAGAACACACGATAAAAAGATTTTATTATAAAAATTCTCTGGAATACATTTTATGCAATTAGACATTTATTTTGTTTATCTTGTAAGTCTTTTTCGGTTTCATTTGATAATTTATCCTGAGAATTCAAATAATTTACTCGTTATTTCCCTCTTAGATCGAATAGAGTTACAATAACCTTAAATCGACTTTAAAAACGTTAAACTTATCTTGTATCCTTAATTTTTCAAACTATGAATAAACGCATTTCAATCCGCCGAGTAATACCAAACTTAATCCAACACACTTCAAGTTTCATAATCTGCTATATGTAGGAGAAGCCAACGCAATCATAAGAAGAAATTTCGTTTCGAAATACCTTACAAAATGAAAGATTC
The DNA here is from genome assembly GCA_021605075.1 of Caerostris darwini. Classification (NCBI taxonomy): domain Eukaryota; kingdom Metazoa; phylum Arthropoda; class Arachnida; order Araneae; family Araneidae; genus Caerostris; species Caerostris darwini. The sequence goes on from BPLQ01002030.1 coordinate 828,254, forward strand.
ATGTAAATTACGATGCCGGAATTGCTTCAGGCCAAGGATGCATGGCCTGGCGTAATGGCGACGCTTAAATATTCTTTAGAAGTAGCTCTGAGGGCCACATAAAGCAAGTGGAACCAATTCCACCTGTACAGCTTGCACTTAAACTTCTTCCCTCTTCTCAGACGGCGGCATTAACCATGGCCATATTGTTTGCAGGAATACGGAAATCGAATGGCTTAACCGCCGACCGATCTGTGGTATGATTCTTTATGCTGACGATGAGCTTGTAAGTTAAGGGGGAAATAGCGGTGTTGGCAATTGATGAAAACAAATTGTTATTCCCTTTCCGAGTGAAATTAAATGCGCTTTCTTTTCCACGGTGATTTTTATAGCTTTACCCTTTCAAAGTGTTCGGAATGCCATTGGGGATCATTCCTATGTGCATTCTAGTGGTTTTATGCATTCGAAAGAATGTGGATTTTAAATTGTTTTCTTTGATTATGGAAAATTACACGGAAATTTTATCAGGTCACGCCGTTAGATTTTTTTTAAAATTGCATTACTAAATTATAATTTGGATACTTATACATATATATGTATATATTTATATGTTTTTTTTGTATGTGTGTGTATATATGTTTGTTGCATTGTTGAAACAATTTTGTTTAAACATTGTAGAAATATGTTAATTTGTATTATTTTTTAAAACTTTTGTGGGCATTACGATTTGTTGTTTATGAGTAGGGTGGGCCTGAATGGCCAAGTAAAGAGTGTCTAGCTCTCTGGCTCTCGGTGCCACAGGATTCAGTTGCGATTCCCGGTGGTGCTATGGGTATTTGTATTGGTTCGGAATCCACTTTAAGTCATAGGTCCCGGTCTTATATGATTGTAGAGGGTCATTGAGCGGAGAACGACTTTTATCTATAATTCGTCTATCATGTCAGAAACTGCCCCCTAATCCTTTCATCCATATTTTTCTTAATAAAAAATATTTTACTCCCTTATAGTACAATTTTTCTGAAGTGTTTAAAAAAAGTATTTTGTTTCTTCTCTTGATAAAAAGTATATTGTAATTGAAAATTACACATAATTTAAATGTAGGTTTGATTATTACTAAATAAATAAACAATTGATTCTTCCTTAACTTTTTAAAAACGTCTCGGTATTAGATTATAACAACTTCAAAAACACACGAAAAAAGATTTTATTGTAAAAATATTCTGGAATGTATAATGTGTGGCTAGACATTTATTTTGCTTATCTTGTAAGTCGTTTGGATTCCTTTTCATTTTTTTTTTTTTATACTAGACCAATAATTTACAATTCAAAGAACTTACTTGTTTAGATGGAACAGAATTACAATAACGTTAAATAAACTTAAAAAACCTTAAACTTATCTTGTATCCTTAAATTCGCAATATATAAATAAGCATATTTCAATCCGCCGAGTAATACCAAACTTAATCCAACACACTTCAAGTTTCATAACCTGGTATATGAAGGAATAGCTAACGCAATCATAAGAAGAAATTTCGTTTCGAAATACCTTACAAAATGAAAGATTCATGTAAATTACGATGCCGGGAATTGCTTCAGCCCAAGGATGCATGGCCTGTCGTAATGGCGACGCTTAAATATTCTTTAGATGTAGCTCTGAGGGCCACATAAAGCAAGTGGAACCAATTCCACCTGTACAGCCTGCACTTAAATTTCTTCCCACTTCTCAGACGGCGGCATTAATCGCGGTCATATTGTTCGCAGGAATACGGAAATTGAATGGCTTAACCGCTGACCGATCTGTGGTATGATTCTTTATGCTGGCGATGAGCTTGTTGTAAGTTAAGGGAGAAATAGCGGTGTTGTCAATTGATGAAAACAAATTGTTATTCCCTTTCCGGGTGAAATTAAATACACTTTCTTTTCACATTGTTTTTTATAGCTTTACCCCTCGGAAGTGTTGGGAATGACATTGGGGATCATTTCTATCTACACAGTAGTGGATTTAAGGATTTAGGAGAATGTGAATTTTAAATATTGCTTGCTTGGATTATGGAAAATGGCAAAACTTTTTTATCAGAACGTAACATTGAATTTTTTAGTTTGAGTTGCATTATTAAATTATAATATGCATATATAACAGTATTATATATATATATATATAGAGAGAGAGAGATAGATAGATAGATATAGATATATAGATACATGTGTGTGTGGGGGATAGATATAGATATATAGATACATGTGTGTGTGGGGGTTTGTTTAAACATTCTAGAAATTTGTTAATTTGTATAATTTTTGTAAAGAAAATTGTAGCCATTAGAATTTGTTTTCTGTGGCTATGGTGGGCATAAATGGCAGAGTGTCTAGCGCTTTGACCCTCGGTGCCCCAGGTTTCGGGTTCAAATCTAGCTGTAACAAAGACATCCAGAGATATCCAGAAAATGTTACATATCTATTCGTATGGTAATGTGAAATATGAAGTGAAAATGGAATACATGAAGAAACATACATAAACATGCATGGATGTCTTTGTTTACATAAAATAACTTAACTCAAAAGTGACATAATTAAATTAATAGTTTACCAAAACTTTCTCAAACTTTATCAATATCGTTATATATCGTATTTAATATCGATGATTGATGATATGGTATTTGCGGAATTATGCTCATAAACAAATTAAATTATATTAATGAAGAAATCAAATTCTTATATTCTTGACAAACAAACGAGAAAAAAGCAATTACAAAAGTTTCGGAGAGTGTCAATTGATAAATTTCATATATATAAGATAATTAGAAAAATTATTTTTCCCTTTTTTTCAAATATTGACCAATACATTATAGTATCTGAAGGAAATGGGCTTAATTATACTACTTCATAGGAATTTTAAAGACATTTATTTTTCAATAAAAATGTAAAAGAAAATATTTTATTTGGAGATTTTTGCTAACATCTAAATAATATATGCTAATGCCTATTGAAGAACAATTAAAAAATATGCATAATAGACTAGTAGTGGTACTGATACTGGTAGTGGTAGTATGGCGAAGTCTTAGAAAGGATACTGACTTTCTCACAATAATTCAAAAATTTATTACAACGGATAAATCACTCAGTGGAAGTGTTGTAATAGATTAACTAGTCACACATAAGAGAGAAGTCACCTAATCTATAAACTTTTGTTATTTCATCTATGCATTCCATCATTATGTGTTTTCTCTTCCTAAGATGTAAAACTAAATTTGTTTCTAATTTTGTTTGTTGTTCATACAATTTCATAAATAAATTTCAATGTATACCAATATGACTTTAAAATTGAACTAAGCCATCATGTATCTAAAAAAATGTTTCTTTCAGTAGGAAAACAAATTGACAAGTATCCATGCGTCCCTAGGTAGACAGCATTTTTTTTTTGTAAAAGACAACTCTGCTACAGGGAATATTCTAACAACTTCTACATTGCACTCATGGGAATATCATCCAAAGAATTAGCACCTTTCTCCAAGAATACGAAAAAAGGGGTTTCAGTTTAGTGTTCCATCCTTGACATAGATATGTGGGCTTTCAATTCAGCTTCATTCGAATTGTGCTTCCCTTGTGGGGACCAAACGATATATACACTATGGCATTATAGTCCTTCAAAAATATAATTAATAATAATGCATTGAATTTTGAAATTATGTTGAATTTTGAATAATACAGAAAGGTACAGAAATGCTTGTTATTTAAAATTTTGTTTTAAATGTTTTGAGGCCAAATTAGTTTATCCATTTTTCTTCACAAATCTACTTTATAACCATTTTTTTCGTAGAATAGTCCACCCTATGGTTTTATTAAAGAAATTTTCATCAATTTAATAACTTAAATTCTTTTTTTTATCGCATTTAGCTAAAGATGACTCTAAATATTGTCAATTTAATTATGACTATGCAGTACTTTAGTTTTAACAGTTTTGTGTAATTTTTCTTCATTTTAAACTTATAATAATATCTTCAATTAGTTTTTTTAATAAAAAAAATAATGAAAGATATTTTAAATATAAAATAAAAGTATGACAAATATATTAGTTAATTATAATAATGCATTCATTTGTTTAATGGAGAAATACTTTACAAATAGGTCTTAGGTGCAAATTGTTTAACAATATAACATTTTCATATATATTTAAATTGTTTCTTGCAAAATTGAAATAAATAACAATGTATGTTTCCATGACATTGTGAGATTGGTAATGCTTTCAATCATTTTATGGAATATATTTTTGGTTCAACAAAAGACCAACTGTAACATGACTTCTAAAAAAGTAAGAAATTCAATTATTTTGTAAATTTAATTTCAATTCATTCGTTTGCATTTTATTTCAAAAGATTTTAGTCATCCTTTCAATACTCAGAAAACAATGAACTAGAATTCAAAGTTACAAATAAAAGAAGTCTAGATGTAACCTAAAATTAAACAATAGGATTCAATGCCATTAAAATACAATCCTTTTTTCCAACCTTCTTTCTTTCCTATCTAAAACAGAAAAGGGAAAATGAGAAGGATTTAAAATAAGCAGTTTTCAAAGTAACAATAGATTGAAAAAAGAGGAACTAAAAAGATTCCGGTGATAAAACGTGTCAGAATCCTCCTACGATTGGTATCACTCTTAAGAAAAGCTGGCATTGATTTGTTGTCGACACCACCCTCTTGCAAGTCAGATGTCTTAGATCAGATGTGGGGTAGGGTCGGGCTGCAAAAGGCCAGGCAGGAATGATGAACGGATGAAGCATCTAGGACTTCAACGGAATGCATTAGGAGGGATAATGCACAAATTGATCCTACTTAGTTGGTGGGCTAGTGGAGAGGGATTAGGGTTTATTAATACTAGAAAATGGCACAGAGAAGGTCTTAAAAATTTTATTTCTTAGAATTCTTTAAGTTAAGGGAAAAAGATCATTCGTCTTACTTGTTTATATTATTTAACTTTATATAATGAGAAGGAGATATAAATAATTTCAAATTTCAATAAAAAAACTGTTATTGAAGTTGTATGAAAAAAAATTATCTTTAATTAAAACAAAATTTTTTTTCTAGTTTTCAGATCATATTGAGTCAACAATTAAAAACTGACTATATTTGTTTTGATTTAATTAAATTTTAATTAAATCCAAATAATAGAATATATTATATGTCTTCAAATTAAGCTGGTGAGATTTCTTTTTCAACAGTTTAAATTCACATAACATATTAATGTGAATTTAGATCTAATATGGATTAGATATAATGTGGATTGGATAATGTGTTTTCAGTTTTATTAACTCTTTCTCTGCCATTAAAAAAATCAAAATAAAGGTTTTCTGTGAAAGAAAATAGAAAATATTCCATTGTTTATATAAGAACAAAAGCATATTTATTTGCATAGAATATGATGCATTTTTATTTAAATTACATTTGTTGCATGATATACCATCATTTAGCCTTTTATTTTGGTTATGTTTAAAGAAACACAAAGAAGACTTTCGAGGCCTACATGAAATACGCTTACCTTATCACAGTAGTTAAATGTACAAATTGTTATACAGTATAAAATTTACCCCATCCTTCAAGACAAATGAGTAAACTTATCGTCGCATAATAATGTGACTTTTTTCTTGTTCTGAAAAGATAATAACTGATAACTCAAATACTTAATAAGTGATCAAATTATTTAAAAGGAATTATTTTATAAATTGAAATTAATAAATATATAAAAATGCTTAAATAAATTCAAAACTTTATAATTTCTGTATAATATCCGAATAATTTTAATTTAATAAAAAAATAAGTTATATTTGTTGTATTATATACCATAAATTAGCCTTTTATTATTTTGCAAAGTTTTGTGTCATGGATTTAAATAAATTTAATCTTTTATGTGCAATACTAATTCAAAAATGCCAGTAATATGCTATAATTTAAATTTATATATATATATATATATTCACATTTTTACATTATTTGTACGAAATTAAATGGGACAGAAGTTATATATGCATGCAGATATATCATATTCAACAGAAGTTATATATGCATGCAGATATATCATATTCAACAGAAGTTATATATTCTAAAAGTAAGAAAAGAATAAGCAGAAAGTCTAACAATAACTGCATCAGTACTTTTTACTGGGAAAGAATCCAACAAATATTTTCTGTGGAGTTCACAGAATAGAAGATTTGGCATCATTTCAACAGTTATGATTCATGTGTCCATAACAATACATTTTCTTGATTAATTTCTCTCGGCTTACTTATTTTCAAGCCTTTTTTTTGGTAATCATCTGATTTTTTAAGCCCCGGCTTTTCATATTTTTTATTTGTTAATAAAATGCATTGCATTCATTCAGAAAAACATTTCATTGTTAACAGTAGAATCATGTATATAATTGAAAAATAACTCTTCCTATGCCAATAAAAAATATGAAAACTTTATTATAGAAAAAAAGATGGATAATAATTTAATTAATGTCCATCATTTTTTTTTTCTTATTGATTTTTTTAAAGTTTATTTTATACGCTAAAGGAAATAATTGTTTCAAAAATATAAAAGATTTTCTATGCCTAAAAAACATTTATTTAGTTTAATTAATTTTTTTAATATATCGTATTTTTATTCATTACAGAACAATTCTTTCTAAAGCATTTAAATTGAAAATTGCATTATATTTTTTTCCCTATTCATAAAAGGCATATTGGCATTGAAAATTATACATAATTTAATTTTAATTTGGATTATTACTAAATAAATAAAAACTTGTTACTTAATTACACATAAAAACATATAAAAAAAAATATAATGCTAATAAAATAATTGCTGTACCAAAAAATACATTCTATTCGTTTAATCAATTTTTTAGTATAATATATTTCATTTCATTATAGTACAATTTTTCTAAAGCATTTAAAACAGAAATTTCCTTCATTTTTTTACCTTCATGGAAAGCATATTGTAAATGAAAATTATATATAATTTAATTTTAGTTTCTATTATTACTAAATAAATAAATACTTGTTACTTCCTTAACTTTTTAAAAATGTCTTGGCATTAGATTATAACAAATTTAAAAACACATGAAAAAAGAAAGATATTATCAAAATATTATTCTAGAATATATATTATGTGACTAGACATTTATTTTGTTTATCTTGTAAGTCTTTTGGATTACATTTCTTGTGATTTTTTTTATCCGTGACCAATAATTTACAATTCAAAGAACTTTCTCGTAATTTCAATTTTAGATCGAATGGAGCTACAATAACATTAAATCAAATTTAAAAACGTTAAACGTATCTTGTATCCTTAAATTTCCAATGTATAAATAAACATATTTCAATCCGAAAAGTAATACCAAGCTTAATCCAACACACTTCAAGTTTCAGAACCTGCTATATGAAGGAGATAGCTAACGCAATCATACTGCAAGAAGAAATTTCGTTTCGAAATACCTTACAAAATGAAAGATTCATGTAAATTACGTTGCCGAGAATTGCTTCAGCCCAAGGATGCATGGCCTGGAGTAATGGAGAAGCTTAAGTATTCTTTAGAAGCAGCTCTGAGGGCCACATAAAGCAAGTGGAACCAATTCAACCTGTACAGCTTGCACTTAAACTTCTTCCCTTCTCTCAGACGGGGGCATTAATCGTGCTCATATTGTTCGCAGGAATACGGAAATCGAATGGCTTAACCGCCAATCGATCTGTGGTATGATTCTTTATGCTGACGATGAGCTTGCGAGTTAAGGAGGAAATAGCGGTGTTGGCAATTGATGAAAACAAATTGTTATTCCCTTTCTGAGTGAAATTAAATGCGCTTTCTTTTCCAAGGTGATTTTTATAGCTTTACCCTTTCGAAGTGTCAGGAATGCCATTGGAGATCATTTCTATGTGCACAATAGTGGTTTTAAGGATTTGGCAGAACTTTGAATTTAAATTGCTTGGGTTGATTATGGAAAATAACAAAAAATTTTATCAGGTCATGCCATTAGATTTTTTTTCGATTACATTGTTAAATTGTAATATATATGTACACATAAATGTGCATATTCGTGTGTGTGAATGGTTTCTTTGAACATTCTCGAATTGTGTTTATTGTATTATTCTTGAAATATAAGGTTATGAACATTTCTGTTTATAACTAAGGTAAAAAAACTTCTTCGGACAAATCTAATTGTTTTGTTGAAATTTAACCTTTTTATGATAAACTGGATAACTCCAAAAAATACTAAGTCTGTCGACCAGTCTGAGTTTCATAAAAAAAGAGAGAAGAACTTAATTCAATAGATGCACTTGGTGTTGCATTTATATAGACGTAGTTATCTAAGAATAAGAATTATCCCCTCAAACCCCGCAATAAGAATCTATTCAATCCTTCCCTGAGGGAAGAAACAGTTTCACAATGTAAGCCACTATTAAAATCGTAAAAGTCGAAATTGAGAGATGACAGGACATTTATAAATTGCGAGTTACCCACACGACAACCATAAAAAAGCACACAACATCCAAGTAAATAATGGACTTAATTTCATCAAAACATCAGATAACTTGCAGCTGCAACACAGTAATCACATCCTTGGACTGCGGTGTTCTTATTATATACTGCAAAAGGCTTGTAATGAATGTATGTCAATTTCAAACGTTTATATGATAATTTCTCCTCTTCAGACAATGGAATTGTAGAGAAAATTGAAGGGAGAAGATTAGACAAAACGACAAATCAGTAATTGTAATATGAGGATAACAAGATTAATAACTAGTAAAAATTATTAATCTCATTATCATTAAATAAGGGTATTAATAATTATCATTAATTAGTGATAATAATCTTATTAACATAATTATTGAAAGATAATAAGATTATAATAACTTTAAAAGAACATGAAAGAAAGATTTTATCAAAAACTTATCTGGAATATATATTGTGTGACAAGGCATTTATTTTGTTTACCTTGTAAATCTTTTGAATTCTATTTCATTTGATTTTTACCCTTGACCAATAATTTACAACTCAAAGATCTTATATGAACGAGAATCTAACGCAATCATAATAAGAAGTTTAATTTCGAAATACCTTACAAAAGGAAAGATTCATGTAAATTACAATGCCGCAAATTGCTTCAGCCCAATGATGCATGGCCTGCAGTAATGGAGACGCTAAAATATTCTTTAGAGGTAGATCTGAGGGCCACATAAAGCAAATGGAACCAATTCCACCTGTACAGCTTGTACTTAAACTTCGTCCTTCTTCTCAGCCGGTGGCATTAATCGTGGTCATATTGTTTGCAGGAATACGAAAATCGAATGGCTTAACCGCCGACCGATCTGTGGTATGATTCTTTATGCTGACGATGAGTTTTCGAGTTAAGGGGGAATTAGCGGTGTTGGCAATTGATGATAACAAATTGTTATTCCCTCTCCGAGTGAAATTAAATGCGCTTTCTTTTCCAAGGTGATTTTTATATCTTTACCCTTTCGAAGTGTTGGGAATGCCATTAGGGATCATTTTTATGTGCATCGTAGTGGGTTTAAGCATTTGGAGAATGTGGACTTTAAATATTGCTTGCTTTGATTATGGAAAATGACAGGGAAAATTTAACATTTTATGTTGTTTTTATTATTATTTTTTGAATTAGACTATTAAATTATAATATACAAACATACATGCATTCACGCATAATGTCATTGAAAATTATATACTATTTAATTTTAAGTTTGATTATTACTAAATAAACAAAAACTTGTTATTTCATAACTTTTTTAAACGTCTTAATATTACATTATAACAACTTCAAAAACGCGTGAAAAAAATATTTTATCATAAAAATATTCTAGAATTATACTATTAGCGATTTATTTTATTTATCTTGTAAGTCTTTTAGATTATATTTCATTTGATTTTTACCCGTGACCAATAATTTACAATTCAAAGAACGTACTCGTTATTTCCCTCTTATATGGAATAGTTACATTAAAATTGCATCAACTTTAAAAACGTTAAACTTATCATGTACCCTTAAATTCGCAATATATAAATAAGCATATTTCAATCCTCCAAGTAATACCAAACTTAATCCAACACACTTCATGTTTCATAACTTGCTATATAAAAAAAAAGCCAACGCAATCATAAGAAGAAATTTCGTTTCGAAATACCTTACAAAATGAAAGAATCATGTAAATTAAGATGCCGGAAATTGCTTCAGCACTAGGATGCATGGCCTGGTGTAATGGAGACGCTTAAATATTCTTTAGAAGCAGCTCTGAGGGCCACATAAAGCAAATGCATCCAATTCCACCTGTACAGCTTGCTCTTAAACTTCTTCCCTTTCCTCAGACGGCGGCATTAATCGTGCTCATATTATTTGCAGGAATACGGAAATCGAATGGCTTAACCGCCGACCGATCTGTATAGTATGATTCTTTATGCTGACTATGAGCTTGCGAGTTAACGGGGAAATAGCAGTGTTGGCAATTGATGAAAACAAATTGTTATTCCCTCTCGGAGTGAAATTAAATATGCTTTCTTTTCCACGGTGATTTTTATAGCTGTACCCTTCCAAAGTGTTGGGAATGCCATTCGGGATCCTTTCTATATGCATAGCAGTGGTTTTAAGGATTTGGAAGAGTGTGTATTTTAAATTGCTTGTTTTGGTAATGGAAAATAAGAAGGACATTTTATCAGCTTATGGTTTTTTTTTAATTCCATTACTAAAATATAATATTCATAATGTGTTTTTTTTTTTAAACATTCTAGAATTTCATTAATTTGTATTCTTTTTGTAAAGAAAATTGTGGCCCTTAGAATTTGTTGTTTATCACTAAGGTGGGCCTACAAGGCCGAGTGTCTAGTGCTTTGGCCCTCGGCGCCATAGTTTCTGGTTCAAAACTAGGTGGTGCCCTGAATGTTTGTTGTGGTATGGAATTGACTTTAAGCCGCAGGTCTCAGTCTTTTCACAGTGTAGAGTGTCACGGAGCTTTATAAGAATATAAGAGCTTTAAAACTAAACATGAAAAAAAAAGATTTTATTGTAAAAAGTCTCTGGAATATATATTATGTGACTAGATATTTATTTTGTTTATCTTGTAAATCTTTTGGATTCCATTTGAATTTATTTTTTATCCTTGATCAATAATTTACAAATCAAAGAACTTACTCGTTATTTCCCTCTTCGATAGAATGGAGTTTCAATAACATTAGTTGAATTTTAACAACGTTAAACGTATCTAGTATCCTTAAATTTCTAATATATAAATAAACATATTTCAATACGCTAAGTAATACCAAACTCAATCCAACACACTTCAAGTTTCATAACCTGCTATATGCAGGAGAAACTAACGCAATCATAAGAAGAAATTTCGTTTCGAAATACCTTACAAAATGAAAGATTCATGTAAATTACGATGCCGGAAATTGCTTCAGCCCTAGGATGCATGGCCTGACGTAATGGAGACGCTTAAATATTCTTTAGAAGTAGCTCTGAGGGCCACATAAATCAAGTGGAACCAATTCCACCTGTACAGCTTGCACTTAAACTTCTTCTCAGACGCCGGCATTAATCGCGGTCATATTGTTTGAAGGAATACGGAAATCGAATGGCTTAACCCCCGACAGATCTGTGGGATGATTCTTTAAGCTGACGATGAGCTTGTTTTAAGTCAAGGGAGAAATAGCGGTGTTAGCAATTGATGAAAACAAATTGTTATTCCCTTTCCGAGTGAAATTGAAGGCGTTTTCTTTTCCACGGTTATTTTTATAGCTTTACCCTTTAGTATTGTTGAGAATGCCATTGGGGATCATTTCTCTGTTCATCGTAGTGATTTTAAGGATTTGGGAGAATGTGGAATTTAAAATGTTTGTTTTGATTATGGAAAATGTGTAGAAAATTTTATTAGATCATACCATAAAATATTTTTTTTGAATTGCATTACTAAATTATAATATGCAAACTTATATAGGATATCTATCTATATCTATATTTATATCTATATCTATCTATCTATATATCTATCATATATATATATATATATGTGTGTGTGTGTGTGCATGTGTGTGTGCGTGTTTTGTTTAAATATTCTAGAATTTTGTTAATTTGTATTATTTTTGTAAAGAAACTTGTGGCCATTAAAATTTGTTGTTTATCACTAAGGTGGGCCTGAATGGCCGAGTGTCTAGCTGTCTGGCGCTGGCTACAGGTTTCGGTTAAAAGTCTAGGCTATGACATGAATGTTTGTAGTGGTGCATAATAGACTATAGGTTGTAGGTCTCTGTCTCTTATGACTGTAGGGCGTCAAGGAGCTTTATAAGATTATATGAGCTTTAAAAAAAACATGAAAAAATAAGTTTATCGCAAAAAGACTCTGGAATATATATTATGTGACTAGAAATTTATTTTGTTTATCTTGTAAGTCTGTTGGATTCCATTTCACGTGATTTTGTGTCCTTGACCAAAAATTTGCAATTCAAAGAATTTATTCATTATTTCCCTCTTAGATCGAATGGAGCTACAATAGCATTAAATCAACTTTAAAAACGTTAAACTTATCTCTTATCCTTAAATTTCAAGTATACAAATAAAAATATTTCTATCCGCCGAGTAATACCAAATTTAATCCCACACACTTCAAGTTTCATAAACTGCTATATGAAGGAGAAGCTAACGCAATCATACTGTAAAAAGAAATTTCGTTTCGAAATACCTTACAAAATGAAAGATTCATGTAAATTACGATGCCGGAAATTGCTTCAGCCCTAGGATGCATGGCCTGTCGTAAGACCGACGCTTAAATATTCTTTAGAAGTAGCTCTGAGGATCACATAAAGCCAGTGGAACCAATTCCACCTGTACAGCTTGCACGTAAACTTCTTCTCAGACGGCTGCATTAATCGCGGTCATATTGTTTGCAGGAATACGGAAATCGAATGGCTTAACCGCCGACCGATCTGTGGTATGATTCTTTATGCTGACGATGATATTGTGAGTTAAGGAGGAAATAGCGGTGATGGCAATTGATGAAAACAAATTGTTATTCCCTTTCCGATTGAAATTAAATGCGCTATTTTTCCACGAAGATTTTTATAGCTTTATCATTCGAAAGTGCTCGGAATGCTATAGGGGATCATTTCTATCTACACAGTAGTGGTTTTATGGGAGAGTGTGTATTTTAAATTGCTTGCTTTGGTTGTGGTAAATAACGAAATTTTATCAGGTTATGCCATTAATTTTTTTTTTTTTTTTTGGAATTTCATTACTAAATTATAATATGCATATATATCTGGGTTTTTTTAAACATGCTTGAATTATGTTAATTTGTATTATTTTTATAAGAAAATTGTGGCCTTTTTAATTTTTTCTTTCACTAGGTCTATGTCCGAGTCTGAATGTCCGAGTGTCTAGTGCTATGACCCTCGGTACTACAGGTTTGGGGTTAAAGTCTAGGTGGTGCAATGAATGTTTGTTATGGTTCAGAATCGGCTTTAAGCCGTGGTTTTTGGTCTCTTATGACCGTAGATCGTCACGGAGCTTTATAAGATTATAAGAATTTTAAAAACACATGAAAAAAAGATTTTATCGTAAAAAGTCTCTGGAATATATATTATGACTAAACATTTGTTTTGTATATCTTGTAAAACTTTTGGATTCCATCTCCTTTAATTTTTTATCCTTGACTAATAATGTGCAATTCAAAGAACTTATTCGTTATTTCCCTTTTAGATCGAATGCAGCTACAATAACATTAAATCAACTTTAAAAACGTTAAACTTATCTTGTACCCTTAAATTTCCATTGTATAAATAAACATATTTCAATCCGCCGAGTAATACCAAACTTAATCCAACACACTTCAAGTTTCATAACCTGGTATATGAAGGAGAAGCTAACGCAATCATAAGAAGAAATTTCATTTCGAAATACCTTACAAAATGAAAGATTCATGTAAATTACTATACCGGAAATTGCTTCAGTGCTTGTGCCAAAATGTACGCCACTATTACAATTGTAAAAGTCAAAATTGATAAATGATAGGGCATTTTTAAATTGCGAGTTAACCATATGTCAACGATAAAAAACAGTACTTCAGCAAATAATCGACTTATTTTCATCAAAACTTCAGATAACTTGCAGCACTGTAATAACACTCTTGGACTGCGGTGTTCCAATTATACGCGGCAAAAGGTTTCTGATGAACGGAGGTCAATTCCAAGTGTCAATATGATAATTTCTCCTCTTTAGACAATTGAATTGCGGAGGAAATTAAAATGAGAAGATTAGACAGAACGACAAATCAGTAATAGTAATATGAGGATAATAAGATTAATGGTATTAAAAACTAATTAATGTTATTAATCTTATTACCATTAATTAATGGTATTAATCATTATCATTAAATAATGATATTAATCTTATTGACATACTTATTGAAGGATAATAAGATTATATTAACTTCAAAAGTACATAAAAAAAGGTTTTAACAAAAAATTTTTCTGGAATATATATTATGTTTAAAGATATTTACTTTGATTATCTTGTAAATCTTTTGCATTCCATTTCATTTGATTTTTTATTCTTGACCAATAATTTATAATTCAAAGAACTTACTCGCTATTTCCTTCTTAAATGGAATAGAGTTACAATAACATTAAATCAACTTTAAAAACGTTCCAGTATATAAATAAACACATTTCAATCCACCAAGTAATACCAAATTTAATCTAACACACTTCAAATTTCATAACCTGCTATATGATCGAGAAGCTAACGCAATCATACTGTAAGAAGAAATTTCGTTTCGAAATATCTTACAAAATGAAAGATTCATGTAAATTACGAGGCCGGAAATTGCTTCACCCCAAGGATGCATGGCCTGGCTTGGCGCCGAGATGCTTAAATATTCTTTAGAAGTAGCTCCGAGGGCCACATAAAGCAAGTGGAACCAATTCCACCTGTACAGCTTGCACTTAAACTTCTTCCCTTTTCTTAGACTGCGGTATTAATCATGGTCATATTGTTTGCAGGAATACGGAAATCGAATATCTTAACCGATGACTGATCTGTGGTATGAATCTTGATGCTGACGATGAGTTTGTTGCAAGTTTAGGGAGAAATAGCGGTGTTGGCAATTGACGAAAACAAATTTTTATTACCTTTCCGAGTGAAATTAAATGCACTTTCTTTTTCATGGTAATTTTTATAGCTTTATCCTTCCGAAGTTTTGGGAATGCCATTGGGGATCATTTATATGTATCTAGTAGTGGTTTTAAGGATTTGGGAGTGTGTCGAATTTAAATTGCTTCGGTTGATTATGGAAAATGACAAAATTTTATCAGTCAAATTGAATCCTTCCAAAATGTTTTATAATTCAATCCTTCTCTATGAAATGAAAGCAATGTCATAATATACGCCGATGTCAAAATTATAAAAGTCAAAATTGAAAAATATCAAGGCTTTCTTAAATTGTGAATATCCACATGCCAACCATGAGAAACACACCACCCAAACAAATAATTAGCTTGTTTCATCCAAACATCAGATAACTTGCACCTGCAACACAGTAATCACACCGTTGGAACTGCGGTGTTCCAGTTATACACGGTAAAAGTTTTGTGATGAACGGAGGTCAATTCCAAGTGTCAATATCATAATTTCTCCTCTTTAGACAACAGGTTTGAGGAGGAAATTAAAGGGGGAAGATTATATAGTACGGAAAGTCAATAATAGTAATATGAGGATAATAAGATAAATGACATTAATAACTGATTAATGCTATTAATCTTATTATCATTAATTAATGATATTAATCTTATTATCATTAATTAATGATATTAATATTATTAGCATAATTATTGAAAGACAGTAAATAAAATTAAAAGAACAGAAAAAAAGATTTTATCGAAAAATTATTTTGGAATATATATTATGTGACTAGTGATTTATTTTGTTTACCTTGTAAATCTTTTGGATTCCAATTCATTTGATTTCATACCCTTTACCAATAATTTACAATTCAAAGAACTTACTCATTATTTTCCTCCTAATTGGAATGGAGCTACAATAACATTAAATCAACTTTAAAAACGTTAAACGTATCTAGTATCCTTAAATTTCTAATATATAAATAAACATGTTTTAAAAAGCTAAGTAATACCAAACTTAATCCAACACATTTCAAGATTCATAACCTGGTATATGAAGGAGAAGCTAACGCAATCATTGGAAGAAATTTCGTTTCGAAATATCTTACAAAATGAAAGATTCATGTAAATTACGATGCCGGAAATTGCTTCAGCCCAAGGATGCATGGCCTGGCGTAATGGAGGCGCTTAAAAATTCTTTAGAAGTAGCTCTGAGGGCCACATAAAACAAGTGCATCCGATTCCACCTGTACAGCTTGCACTTAAACTTCTTCCTTTTTCTCAGACTGCGCCATTAATCGCGGTCATACTGTTTGCAGGAATACGAAAATCGAATGGCTTAACCGCCGACCAATCTGTGGTATGTTTCTTTATTCTGACGATAAGCTTGTTGTAAGTCAAGGGGGAAATAGCGGTGTTGGCAATTGATGAAAACAATGCATAATGACACGTTAATTTTATCAGATCATGCCATAAACATTTTTTTTTGCATTACATTGCTGAATTATAATATGCTTTATTTATGTATTTACTATGTGTTCCTTATTTTATTTCCATGTAATTTCTTTAAAATCAAAAATTTCTAGAGTTAATCTGACAGGAAAAAAAGATAAAGAGTTTTTTTGTGTAAAAAAAAATTAATTGTAGTCATTGTGCACAGTATGATTAGAATTTTCAAATGAAATGAAGTTTTTTTTCAGACTATATATTTGGTTTATTTAGATTTTTTTGGTTGCAGAACAACTACATTCAATTAAGTTCAATAGATTCATAAATACACTCATGTCCATAAATTAAGGATAATTCAGAATCACACAGAAATTGAACTCTAAAATAAAAATTTCTCCTGTAGAATTATCACACACATCTTGAAGATGAATATGCAAATTACCGGAAACCACCAGATGGCGCGGATAGTACGTCACAAGGACGAGAGTGTAAGAGAGGGGTATATAAGGAATGGTGGCAAAGATGTAAAATTGTTCACAAGCGCTTTAAAAGCCTTTCAGTGCAATAACCGCATAGTTATGACACAAAGGAAGCATTTGGATGATTTTTTACATGGTAGAATTATTGGACGACTGGAATGTGGACGTACCCAGCTGGAAGTATCCGAGGAACTTGGAATCGCCCAGAGTGTCATCTCCAGGCTTTGGCAACGATTCCAAGATGATGGTAATGTGAGTAGATGTTACAGCACATGTCGCCCCCGAGATACAACGCCGAATGAGGACCGGTATTTAGCAGTTACTGCCAAAAGAAACAGACGAAGCACAGCATCAGACCTGTCTCGCCAGCTCTCTTCAGCTACCGGTACGACAGTTTCAAGGCAGACCATGTACAGACGCTTAGGGCACATTGGTCTATATGCTCGTAGGCCTCTCAGATGTGTTCCACTTACATCAACTGACTGTCGCCTGCGATTAACCTGGAGTACAGAGCATGCATTGTGGACACCGCAACAGTGGTCTTGTGTGATGTTTTCCGACGAGTCCAGGTTTAGTTTGCAGTTTGATTCTCGCCGGACTTGAATCCAATAGAGCATGTGTGGGATATGCTTGGCCGACGAATTGCAGACCGTCAACCCCCTCCCACCTGTCAACCGGAACTTTGGAGAGCATTGCTTGATGAGTGGTGTAATATTCCTCAGGATCAGATTGATAATTTGATACTCAGCATGCCTAGGCGTTGTAAGGCCTGTATTGCATCGTCCGGGAGACATACTCCATATTAACCATCATACTAACCATGTTATACTGTTTTTTGTAAATAGGTTCTTTTTTGAAATTTGCTCCAGGGAGTAAAAATCGCAATTTTTATTAATTATGTCAAACATATAGCATCTTTTTTGCTCTTTACCTTTTGTTTAATAAATAGTCTTTACAAATAAGTCAAATTTGTTTTGCTTCTGTCTCTTTCTTTGCCCGTACTTCATTATCCTTAATTTATGGACATGAGTGTATGTTAAGAATTGTAAATTCCATTTTTTTGTGGTTTTTTAAAGATAATATTTTTAAAATGGACTTATAAGATAGAGCTTTCGTATGATCAAGTTTCATTATAGACATATAATGCGTCTCATTATACAAATTTATTTAAACAATGTAATAAATGGAATTTTTTTTTCTCATGAATAAAAAAAATACCTTTAAGATATTAAATAAAGTCGTATGAATATTTTGCAAAAATATATAAAATAAATATTTATTACAAATAAATAATAGGATGATAGCTTTTTCACTTTAATAAACCTAAATAATGTATATTTGTTTTTTCTTTTCATATAATTAACTCTTTCAAAGCATGGAAATAGCAATAGAAATTTCATAAACAATTCCGCAAACTTCAAGTTCAATGAAATAAATTTATTTCATATAAATATGAAATAAATTTAATGCTATTAAAAAGTAAAACATTTTATTCTTTTATTATTTTAATTTCAGTTTTTTATCATTACAAGAACATTTTCTAAAAGGAAAACTTTGGATTCCTGAAATTAAACTTATTTCATCATCAAAGCTAATACTTTAAAAAAAAAAAAACTTATGTTACATTGGAAGACAAATATTTGATTAGAGTTTTTGTAAGCTAATTCAATTTATTTCTTAAAGCTTCATCGAGTTATTACTGTTTGAAAATGCAAATAATATGAAAACATTGGAGGAAAAAGAAATTGATATGCTTATATTTGGTCATTGGAGGAAAAAGAAATTGTTATGCTTATATGACATTGGAGATTTGAATTTTCTACACGACTCTTTTGTGACGAATTATGTAATATATATATATATATATGCTTTATTATAGTTGTTTTTTAATAAAACATATAAACTTTTTTTTTTACAATAAAACAAGGGCTATGTTGTTCCAAACTATGATATGAATTAAATAAAGAAATGTGTGAATAACAAAAGTGTTTTATTACTAAGACTCAAATATAATCCATGTTGCTGTTCTACATAGATAAATTGAGCATTGAGATACTTGTCGTACCGATGGACAAGTTTTCCAACACCCGCTTCATTACATGTTGTCATTAACGTATTGAGAAATGTCTCCATTACGTCTTGAAGCATGTTGAACCTGTCTTCAGTTTTGAAAATAGGTGAAAATAACCCTCTGCCAGGTCTGGGCTGTAAGCCTAGTGGTCAAACACTTCTTTATAAAATTATGCAAGAATCTGGTTACCACATCAATGTGTGGTCGTGAGTTGTCATGAATCAATCAATTCCAGCCATAAACGCGGATGAATTCCCATGGATTTCTGTTGCATCCTTCCTTTCGGAATGTAGGAAACGAATGACGCTAAGTACTTGCCTTTGTTGGGAGAATCAATCGTGCCAACCATGTTAAAGATCTACATGCTTAACTCATGTTAATGTGTTGGAGTCTCAGTGACATGTGTTACGATGAGAAAGTTTCAAAATATTGCAATGCGCAGAAGCCCTTAGGCTGGTCACATAGCAGCGCTATTGGAGATTGAAAAAATAGAGCTTGTTTCGTATATAAAACAATTTGTTTGAATTTGAGTAGCATTCGATAAATTATTTTCTTTAAGTGTTAATATGCTGTATTATTTCAGTTTCAACCTTTATTTAATAAAAGAAAAACATAATTTTTTAAAGTAATAATAATTATAAAAAACTCTTTTGTTTCTTGTTGTGATTACTTATAGTACACGTAAGAATTTTGATTTCTCAGTGCAGTTTTACTTTTTCACTACCTTAGACTATTTTAACCGAATCATTAAAGACAAACGCTTTCACGCCTTCTAAGATGACTTAATCTTTTAATACCTGTAGGTAAAATTACCATAAGAAATAATATTTGAACTTAAAAATTGTATAAAAAACGGCTTATGTAATATCGATTGTTTTATATCATACATTTTTGCATAAAAATCGGCGCCTAAATAATTATCTTGTAGAAAAGTTAAACTTTGTGCTTTCTGAGAACACGTCTCCTTAGATGATTTGCTGCATGCAAATTTCCGAAGAAAATCAGTAGCATCGGATTTTCTAATGAGGATCAATGAAAAGCAAGCTGAATTAAAACTTTTTTCTTTTAAATCGTAACATATTCAATACTTTAGATTATTATCTTGGTATATAAAAATTCTTATGAATTATTTATGGACTCCGATGAAGATTTTGTTATAATAACCGTTGTTGTCTTGATTGGATAATTGTTGGGATAAATACGACACCAAAAGTCTTCAAGAAAATGCGCCAGTCTTTCATTTAGTGATGTAAATTCTGTAAAGGCATACTTGGACTTCACTTATAGCGTATATTTTAAATCTCCCTAAAATAAACAGAACTAACTTAAAAGGAGCTTTTTGAAAAACTACGTTAGAATGAGCTTCTTTTGCAAAATGGCACATTTTGAAAACTAGCGTTAGTTTAATTAATTGCAAAAATGATTTTTAAATTCATCGGAATTAGAAGGAATACGTAAATTTATTCACTCTATTTGTAGGTAAACGAAAAGGTTTTGTATTTATTATATAAGTTTTTGTATATCCTAAATATGAAAAAATAATAATAAAATAAATAAACAAATATGATTTTTTTCAGACCAAAATTAGTTTCAATATGGGATATGTTTTCCTTCTAATTGAAAGCAATAAAGCTCATGCATGAGACTAGTGTATTTTCACCTGACTATAATAAAGATGGTTTTCCAAATGCTGAATTTTATTTAGGTGTGATTAGAGTCCCTCTTTCCCGATCCGTTTCTTGAACCCTCCTTTCCAGAATGCCCCAAAGAGAATCGATTGATTTATGTCTAAGGAATATATCGGCCAATCCATTCGAAGAATCGAGTCGGAAAGGAGATCAGCCGCTAGTCGAGCATGATGTGACCTAGTGATATCATCCATATGATGGAATTCATCTCCGGTGCCTCCACAATAAGTGTAGGATATAATCTCTCCATCGATAAGACATTAGCAATAAATTACTGATAATATATAGGTCCGTACGGATATTTATAGATGTACCAGTCAGCATTATCATTACACTTAAACTGAGGACTGTCATGAACCATTGGAAGATATGAGGGCCACAATCTTACCAGATGAAAAGCTGCTTATTTTTTCGATTGTGAATTAAAACAGGATTTGACTGTAAAAAGAAATTCACTCAATTTTTCTCTTCCCCAAATGGGATGCTCATATAATATGATCTAATTTTGTTATGACACGAAGTGCATATCATGCGATCTAATTTTGTTATGACATGAAGGCATATCATGCGAGCTAATTTTGTTATGACACGAAGTGCATATCATGCGATCTAATTTTGTTATGAAGTGCATATCATGCGATCTAATTTTGGTATGACACGAAGTGCATATCATGCGATCTAATTTTGTTAGGACATATGACATCTAATTTTGTTATGAAATGAAGTGCATATCATGCGATCTAATTTTGTTATGACATGAAGGGCATATCATGCTATCTAATTTTGTTATGACATGAAGGGCATATCATGCGATCTAATTTTGTTATATGCATATCATGCGAATGACATGAAGGGCATATCATGCGATCTAATTTTGTTATGACACGAAGTGCATATCATGCGATCATGCGAGCTAATTTTGTTATGACACGAAGTGCATATCATGCGATCTAATTTTGTTATGACACGAAATGCATATCATGCGATCTAATTTTTATGACATGAAGTGCATATCATGCGATTTAATTTTGTTATGAAGTGCATATCATGCGAGCTAATTTTGTTATGGCATGAAGAGATCATGCGATCTAATTTTGTTATGACATGAAGTGCATATCATGCGATCTAATTTTGTTTTGACATGAAGTAAAAGGTCTCATCACTGAAACAAAAAAATTTACGGTGTACATAAACTTCAGAGAATTTATTTGTGCCAGAGAAAAGTCGTGCAGCCATAAACGTAAGGTTTGCGTAAAATGAATGATAGAATACTTCACGCATTTAAAATACGGAGGGTAAATGTTGGATATTGCTGCAATGATAAACTCGCTATTTAAGTGGAAATGAAGTTCTTGTTCACAATGAAGGTAATGAAATAAAGGATAAATAATGTATAACAAAATAAAGGACGTCTGATAAGGTGTGATGTCTCACTTCTGCGGACATCACAATGGCTTTCTTAAAGAAGCACTAATTATTGATCTGTGAGCATAGAATGCAACATGATGTAGTTGACTTTTAAACAGTTTATCGATATTGTAGGTGCCAGAAGGTTCTGTTGAAAGGAAGTGTAGTGTTGATACTTCTTCTGGACCTTAATGCTAAATTACAATCCTCATTTTGTGCTTTTGCATCCTTACAACATTGTCCTGATCTTCGGCTACATTGTCAAGTTCAAAATACCGATTCCATTGTCTGAAAATGTCATTGTGGAGACACTGAATCCCTCTGCTGCAATGAATTGAATTTGATCACTCACTAATGATCGATTATTTTTCACTTTCAGGATTAGGCTAATGCCTGTTTTTAGGTTGTTCCGATGTATTAATCGTATATCACTTTTATCTAATATCCTACTAAATAAGGAATTCTGAAGATCCCCTTTCAGTCCCTATACAAAAAGTGTGGTCTTTTGCGTCATAAACAAAATTTTGCTCACTTTGAAGTTTTTATAAGATAATTATCCCATTTACCCTCTTTATTTAATTTTTGAAGAAAAATAATAGAATAACTGGTCGCCTTACGCAGAACTCCATTCTGCTTTTTCTTCATTGGCGCAATAGCTCCATGGTGGTCAAGGCCATCTGCCTACTGGCAGATTTCTAAACAGAATATGTTTTCCTTTTACAGGGTGAGGTTGTCAGCCCTGAGTTCAATGTTCTACATATTAGACCGGGACCTATGTTTTAAAGTGGATTTCGAACCACTACAGAAATTCATGATAACACTGGAATTCGAATACTGTGGCAACAAGTGCTTGAGCGCTATTCATACAGAACTCCCTATACCCTCTAATTATTTTAAGAAGTATATTCAAAATATTATTTTTTTCCATATTATAAATTTTTAATAAACTATTGGGATGTTACCCTCCACTTTAAAAAATTCAATTTTTCTCTTTCTAACGAACTATAATCTATACAGAAAAAGAAATGGTTTCACATTTATTGGTTCATAATTTAAATTTCATATAAATATATATACGAATATTTTCATTTCTTCTTACGAAACCAATAAACCAATATGCATTTTAAATCCACTAGTTACATTGCAAAACTTTCTGCAGTGAGATAAATTACCTTTCATATACCTGTATTGGAACTGCACAAGAGAAACGGTTTTTAAATTGCGAACGCCACCCGTAAAGCCTTTCTGGTATAGATTTTCCCAAGATAACCGAATAGATAGTCGCCGAGCGTTTGCGGTTTCTGTTTGCAGCCGAATAATAGGGAGATAAACTTGAAAGGGGAAACTAAACAAACTCGATACTTGGGGAGAAAAAAGTAAGGAGACAATCAGAGTTTATTGAGTTTGTTCCCGACTTCATTCTCGTCACTCTTACAAACACGTAACGGTGAGATCCGGCAAACTGAGAGGGGAGCTGAATGTGCAAAGGAATGTTTCGGGCTCTTCTCACGGCTCAAGTATTTTTACCTCGCTAGAAAGACTTTTGTGAAGATTCCAATTGGAGATGTTTTTTTTTTTTTTTTCAAATTTTTATTTGGTTCCTTTTGGAATGTGGAGCATGGAAAAAATGTGAACAGTTACAAGATACTACACTCTCAAAGTTTCTTCTAAGAGAATATTTTTAATAATAACAAAGATGGTGTGTAGATAAAAAAATGCTTTTAAGTGTTTTAGAGTTTAAATGTTGTTCTAATATAATTGGCAATAGAGAGACAGTTAATCTTTCTGCCATAAGCTAAGGACTTCACCGCTGTTACTCATTTACTACACAGGAGGCACGTATAGCTTGAAGATGTGCTACGGACGCGAGTAATACTACCCCCATAATGCTCTACGATGCTAATAGACCGGGACCTACGGTTCAAAGTAGATTCCGAACCACTACAGACATACATGGTATCATCAGAACTCAAACACGAAACCTGGGGCACTGAGGGCCAGAACACTATTCATACAAATCTCCCTATACCCTCTAAATATTTTGAGCAGTGTATTTAAATTATTTTTTTTGCATATTGTAACTTTTTAATAAATTATTGAGTGTTACCTTCCATTTTAAATAATTCTATTTTTCTGTTTCTAACGAACTGTATTCTATACCGAAATAGAAATGGCTTTCACATTTATTAGTTAATAATTTAAATTTAATACGAATGTTTTCAAATCTTCTTACGAAACCAATATACATTTTAAATCCACTAGTTACATTGCGAAACATTCTGCAGTTAGATAAATTACCTTTCATATACCTGTATTAGAACCGCACAAGAGAAACGGTTTTTAAATTGTGGACGCCACCCGTAAAGCTTTTCTGGTATAGATTTTCCAAGATAACCGAATAGATAGTTCGCCAAGCGTTTGTGGTTTCTGTTTGCAGCCGAATAATAGGGAGATAAACTTGAAAGGGGAAACTAAACAAACTCGATATTTGGGGAGAAAAAAGTAAGGAGACAATCAGAGTTTATTGAGTTTGTTCCCGACTTCGTTCTCGTCATTCTTACAAAGACGTAGCGGTGAGTTCCGGCAGAACTGAGAACGTACAAAGGAATGTTTCGGACTCTTCTCACGGCTCCAGTATTTTTACCTCGCTAGAAAAACTTTTGTTGAAGATTCCAATTGGAGATGTTTCTTTTCTTTTTTTTTCAAATTTTGTTCGGATCCTTTTGGAATGTGCAGCATGAAAAAAATTTATACAGTTACAAGATACACTCTCAAAGATTCTTCTAAGAGAATATTTTTAATAATAACTAAGATGGTGTGTAGATAAACATTTTTTAGGTGTCTAAAAGAAGCTATGCTACGGACGCGAGTAACACTACCACCACAACCACTACATCCATCCATCTCACAACCGAGACTCGAACCCAAAACCTGTTATATGTTTGGTTGTTATGGGCATTTTGCATAAATGAAAATTATGATTATTATAAGTTTTGTCGTTTCTTATCCCACTTAGTCGACAGAAGCATCTAGTCCAAATCCTTCAACCACTGTGTTCTCATTTAGGGAAGGACAGCTCTTATTGTGATGGAGCACCAGTAGGTAGAAGTCTGGCTTGGTTGCGGGCAGCTGAAGGAGAAGGATATTGCCTTCAAGGTTTGGTTTGGTTTTTCTTGTTGCTCTATGATCATCTTGTGCACACTGTACGCTAAATAGACCGGGACCTTACAGTTTAACGAGGATTCCGAACCACAAACAAACATTCATGACACCGCCAGTATTCAAACCTGAAACCTGTGGCACAGAGCACCAGAGTGCGGTTTATACAGAACTCCCTATACCCCTCCTATATTAATAAATTATTGGGTGCTACCTTCCACTTTAAAAAAAAATCTATTTTCCTCTTTTTAACGAACTATAAACTATACAGAAATAGAAATGGCTTTCCAATTTATTTGTTCATAATTTAAAGTTCATGCGAATATGTATACGAATATTTTCAGTTCTTACGAAACCAATAAACCGATATACATTTTCAATCCACTAGTTACATTGCAAAACTTTCTGCAGTGAGATAAATTACCTTTCATATACCTGTATTGGAACTGCACAAGAGAAACGGTTTTTAAATTGCGGACGCCACCCGTAAAGCTTTTCTGGTATAAATTTTCCAAGATAACCGAATAGATAGTCGCCAAGCGTTTGTGGTTTCTGTTTGCAGCCGAATAATAGGGAGGTAAACTTGAAAGGGGAAACTAAACAAACTCGATACTTGGGGAGAAAAAAGTAAGGAGACAATCAGAGTTTATTGAGTTTGTCCTCGACTTCGTTCTCGTCACTCTTACAAACACGTAACGGTGAGTTCCTGCAGAACTGAGAGGGGAGCGGAATGTGCGAAGGAATGTTTCGGGCTCTTCTCACGCCTCAAGTATTTTTATCTCACAAGAAAAACTTTTGTGAAGATTCCAATTGGAGTTGTTTCTTTTTTTTTCGAAATTTTATTTGGATCCTTTTGGAATGTGGAGAATGAAAAAAAATTTGAACAGTTTCAAGATACTACTCTCTCAAAGATTCTTTGAAGAAAATATTTTTAATATTAATAAAGATTCTGTGTAGATAAAAGAAAAGGAATTTAAGTGTTTTAGAGTTTAAATGTTGATATAATGCAGCTGCCAATGCAAAGACAGTTGATCTTTATGTCATAAGCAAGGGCTCACCGGCTGATACTCATTTAGCACTACCCCAAGTAGTACGCGCAGCTTGAAGATAGGCTACGGACGAGAGTAACACTACCCCCACAAAACTCTACGATCCTATTAAAGAGTAGCACACAGGATTTTGAACATGATCTAGATGTTGCTGTCTATCAAATGGGATAAAAAAGGACGATTTTTATATGTAGTGTTCTTCTAGGGTTCACCAAGGGTTCTTAAGCATTCGCTATCATTCGAGATCATCATAGGTTCTTGCACTTGATTTCGATGTTGCTGTCTACCATGTGGGTAATAAATAAAAAAATAAATAAATAGACTCAAGCTTTTAGACCTTTATAAAAGCGAAAAGATCGGGAGAAATTTGGTTAAACAATTAGCACTCACACATCCAAACAAACACTTAAAAATTAAGTGCATTATATTTTATTATAAATATTAAGTAAAACAATGTTATTAATTATTATTGTTTAGTGATATAGATTAAAATTTCAAATTCTATTCAAATAAGTGTTACTCGAAGATCAAATGGGATCGAAAACACTATGCTCAATCATTACCTATGACAATTTGACACTTTTTTTCCGTATAGGCCTTCTTATTCTTCGTCCAAAGGATACGCTAAATGGATATTAATGCCCTTTCATCAACTTTTCTGTTAACGAGAATTTGATATTAGCGGTTGATTTTAACAGCTGTTAAGAAATTCAACTACCCTCATGTCCATAAATTAAGGATAATTCAGAATCACACAAAAATTGACCTCTAAAATAAAAATTTCACCTGTAGAATTATCACACACATCTCGAAGAAGAATATGCAAATTACAGAAAACCCCCAGATGGCGCGGATAGTACGTCACAATGACGAGAGTGTAAGAGAGGGGTATATAAGGAATGGTGGCAAAGAAGTAAAATTGTTCACAAGCGCTTTAAAAGCCTTTCAGTGCAATAACCTCATAGTTATGGCACAAAGAAAGCATTTGGATGATTTTTTAAGTGGTAGAATTATCGGACGACTGGAATGTGGACGTACCCAGCTGGAAGTATACGAGGAACTTGGAATCGCCCAGAGTGTCATCTCCAGGTTTTGACAACGATTCCAAGATGATGGTAATGTGAGTAGATGTTACAGCACAGGTCGCCCCCGAGTTACAACGCCGAATGAGGACCGATATTTAGCAGTTACTGCCAAAAGAAACAGACGGAGCACAGCATCAGATCTGTCTCGTCAGCTCTCTTCAGCTACCGGTACGACAGTTTCAAAGCAGACCGTAAACAGGCGCTTAGGGCACATTGGTCTATATGCTCGTAGGCCTGTCAGATGTGTTCCACTTACCGCAACTCACTGTCGCCTGCGATTAACCTGGAGTAGAGAGCATGCATTGTGGACACCGCAACAGTGGTCTTCTGTGATGTTTTCCGACGAGTCCAGGTTTAGTTTTCAGTCTGATTCTCGCCGGACTTTCATATGGAGAGCACCAGGTACCCGTTACCACCAAGAGAACACCATTGAACGATACCGTTACGGTGGTGCAGGATGGCTCGTTTGGGGAGGAATTATTCTTGGTTCCAGAACTGACCTGCATGTTCAGAGTGTAACGATGACAGGCCACATCTATCGGGATGTCATTCTGGAACAACATGTACGTTTGTTTCGGGGCGCCATGGGTACTGAATTTCTGTTTATGGATGACAACGCCCGTCCTCACCGTGCAAAAATTGTAGACGAATGCCTTCAATTGGAGGATATCACCCGTATCGATTGGCCAGCATACTCACCGGACTTGAATCCAATAGAGCATGTGTAGGATATGCTTGGCCGACGAATTGCAGCCCGTCAACCCCCTCCCACCTGTCAACCGGAACTTCGAAGGGCATTGCTTGATGAGTGGTGTAATATTCCCCAAGATCAGATTGATAATTTGATACTCAGCATGCCTAGGCGTTGTAAGGCCTGTATTGCATCGTCCGGGAGACATACTCCATATTAACCATCATACTAACCATGTTATACTGTTTTTTGTAAATAGGTTCTGTTTTGAAATTTGCTCCAGGGAGTAAAAATCGCAATTTCTATTAATTATGTCAAGCATATAGTATCTTTTTTGCTCTTTACATTTTGTTTAATAAATAGACTTTACAAATAAGTCAAATTTGTTTTGTTTCTTTCTCTTTCTTTGCCTGAACTTCATTATCCTTAATTTATGGACATGGGTGTATTAACAAAGGTATGTAACATAACAGGAAAATTGCGTCAAATATAACTCCTGTAAAATTAAACTCTTCCATTCGGGGCTGCATTATTTTTTTAAGTCCACATGAGTTTACCACATTTAAAATTTAAGAATTCTTATTGAACAATTCTGTCGCTGGATAATTACTATTAAATTATTTATATTTTTGGACTTGATTTGTATTTTGTTATTTTTTAATTGCTTTTGAATAATTAAATTATAGACGAAAGTATGGCCAAACTTCTGTCATTTTCAACGTCGAAAGTCAATTTCAATCCTATCTCTTTTCACATCATCGACTGTGTTTTGACAAGGAAAAGAGACTTTAAAATATGGCATGCTGACATTTTCAATCCGTTCTTACTTCTGTAATGTAATTATTTATAAAGAGAGCTAAATTAATTTTCAGAGCTTAATTAATTCAATCAAATCCGTAGATTTTCTTTTCCTATTATGAGTTCTTTTAATTACAAAACGTCTGAATTATTCCACATAATTATTTTGCACTTTTGTTTCTCAATTTTTTAGAAGAAAGGAAACAAAAATAAAACTGAATAGTACTAAAATTGATTTAAGTTAGACAAATTGAAAAATTCTAGGAAAATTCTTTTCTATTATGCACTAAACTAAAATTTTTTATTTTATCAACCTAATTATTTTAGACCTTGGAAAAAGGAATTTGATTATAAAATTTAAACGATATTTATTCTTACATGATGCTATTTATATTATATCGCCTGTTTTCTGTTTTTTTGGTTAAAAATAAAAGTAAACCCCCATGGTGTTTTTTTTAAATATATCTTACAACATTAAAAACATCGCTAACGTGTAGTATTATGGTGATATTCAGATTCATTAAAAAAGAATAAATCTTTACATTTTTACATAAAAATGAAATTTAAAATCATGCTTACAAAAATAATATAATATTTTTATAAAATATATAATGTTAATCACATGTTAAATAATCAGAAATGAAAATTATTTATAGCACTTTTTGAATATTAAATGAAAAAGAAAAGTTCTTTTATTACCTCCTCTGAAAATTATGTCCAAAAATAGTTTTAAAATGTACAGAGGGAGCATTTGTTTTTGTCATTTAAAGTAATGTAAAACAGTTAAAAAAATATACACGCAGCATTGATTAATATTCTTTAATTCTCTGGCAAATTTTCTTTAATTACAACAAGTTTTTAAAGATAAAAAGGTTCCCCAATTTAAAAAAGTATAAATGTAACAGAAAAAAGATACAAGTAAACATAGATATAAGCATGAAAACAACAAAAATTTAGTAACCAGAATAGATGGGAAGACCAAGAAAAGGATAGAGAGAGATATGATTTTGATTTCAACTTTTCTATCTGAAAAATAAATAACTCGTTAACAAAATTAATTCTGGCGTTGTGCCAATAATATTTGTAGAACAAGTTGAAAAATAAAAGCAAAAGCTAAAATGGTTCAGTCATAAAAACATCAATATCGTATGAAAGTACTTTGACGATCAGAAAAGTCTCTGAAAGAATGAAAGAAATCATACTAAGTATTATAGTACTTTACATTAAGTATAAGATTCTGGTCTTTCAAAGAATTGCTACATTTACACTCATGTTCATAAATTAAGGATAATGCAGTTCAGGCAAAGAAAGAGACAGAAGCAAAACAAATTTGACTTATTTGTAAAGTCTATTTATTAAACAAAAGGTAAAGAGCAAAAAAGATGCTATACGTTTGATATAATTAATAAAAATTGCGATGTTTTCTCCCTGGAGCAAATTTCAAAAAAGAAACAATTTTAAAAAAACAGTATAACATAGTTAGTATGATGGTTAATATGAAGTATGTCTCCCGGACGATGCAATACAGGCCTTACAACGCCTAGGCATGCTGAGTATCAAATTATCAATCTGATCTTGGGGAATATTACACTCTGAATATTACACCACTCATCAAGCAATGCCCACCGAAGTTCCGGTTGACAGGTGGGAGGGGGTTGACGGGCTGCAATTCGTCGGCCAAGCATATCCCACACATGCCCCATTGGATTCAAGTCCGGTGAGTATGCTAGCCAATCGATACGGGTGATATCCTCCAATTGAAGGCATTCGTCTACAATTTTTGCACGGTGAGGACGGGCGTTGTCATCCATAAACAGAAATTCAGTACCCATGGCGCCCCGAAACAAACGTACATGTTGTTCCAGAATGACATCCCGATAGATATGGCCTGTCATCGTTACACTCTGAACATGCAGGTCAGTTCTGGAACCAAGAATAATTCCTCCCCAAACGAGCCATCCTGCACCACCGTAACGGTGTCGTTCAATGGTGTTCTCTTGGTGGTAACGGGTACCTTGTGCTCTCCATATGAAAGTCCGGCGAGAATCAGACTGCAAACTAAACCTGGACTGGTCGGAAAACATCAGAGAAGACCACTGTTGCGGTGTCCACAATGCATGCTCTCTACTCCAGGTTAATCGCAGGCGACAGTGAGTTGCGGTAAGTGGAACACATCTGACAGGCCTACGAGCATATAGACCAATGTGCCCTAAGCGCCTGTTTACGGTCTGCCTTGAAACTGTCGTACCGGTAGCTGAAGAGAGCTGACGAGACAGGTCTGATGCTGTGCTCCGTCTGTTTCTTTTGGCAGTAACTGCAAAATATCGGTCCTCATTCGGCGTTGTAACTCGGTGGCGACCTGTGCTGTAACATCTACTCACATTACCATCATCTTGGAATCGTTGCCAAAGCCTGGAGATGACACTCTGGGCGATTCCAAGTTCCTCGGACTCTTCCAGGTGGGTACGTCCACATTCCAGTCGTCCGATAATTCTACCACGTAAAAATCATCCAAATGCTTCCTTTGTGCCATAACTATGCGGTTATTGCACTGAAAGGCCTTTAAAGCGCTTGTGAACAATTTTACTGTTAGGCAAACTGTAAGTTGTTGTTTTAAACGGGAGTGATACCCCTGACAGTTTTGCTAATCTATGACAATCCATTCACCTGAGCACATATTGTAGAAAGTTTTATCATTGATTGTTTATTTCTTTCTCATTTGCTTTTTGTTAATTTCTTCCTTACATATTATTATATTGGATAATTAAATCCATATACCAAAAAGAAATTTGTTTAGAGGAATAAAATTCAGTCAAAGCATTTGTCGTGGTAACATATTTATTTGATTAAAGTGTCAAGTTAACAGGATAAAGCATGTGCCAGAAAAACGATGTCAAATGTGGAAGGGTGGTACATTACTAACCGTTGCAGTCTGCACGATTTTAAATGTAAGCTTATAAACACTCACATATTGTATCGTGTAGGTGTCATTTTGTGGGATGGAGTACTATAATTTTCGCGGTTGGACAATCAACTCAGCCACGGTCTGTTCTGGCATAATAAAGATACGCGAATTCGAATTATCTTTTCGCTATATTGCAGAATGACTTGGAAATGATGCATTCACTGTGTATGATTATTGGCACCAGAAAACAGAAAGGTTCTTGCCGCATGCCACACACGAGCACTACTTGGAAGAACGAACACCGTAATCGTCGCATGGATGTAGCGAGTACATCTGCAACAGAAATTCGAACTTCTATTGGCACTAGAGTGTTACAGCGGATGAGAATAAATCGATT
Organism: Caerostris darwini; assembly: GCA_021605075.1. Taxonomy (NCBI): domain Eukaryota; kingdom Metazoa; phylum Arthropoda; class Arachnida; order Araneae; family Araneidae; genus Caerostris; species Caerostris darwini. The sequence goes on from BPLQ01002030.1 coordinate 860,564, forward strand.
ATTTGAGAGTCACCCTGTAGCGTTCATTCGGCTAACTCCCCATCAATACCATCTGTGACTTCTGTGAGGTCAAGCTAAAGCTCAATCGGGGTGGGGAGTGGATAACTTTTGTTTTGTTCTCAGAGGAGAGTCATTTCTGTTTGGTGCCAGTGAGGACAGTATGTTGGTAAGAAAAGGATCTGCCAAGAAAGCCCTTTTCTTAGGAATTTATGTTGGTAAGAAAAGGACATCTTAAGCCTTTGATGAAGTCTTGTACCCAATTTGTCTGCGCCGTAGACACACTAGACGTACATCATTAGTTAGGAGCATTTTCCTATGACAACAAGAGCATTGTCGATAATAATAATAATAATAATGAAAACAAATGAAAAAAGTGTTTACTTAATTTGTGCAGAAAAATCATGCATTGATGGTTAATATTTTTAGAGTAAGCGTAATATTCTGAATACCCCCTCCCCCACATATATATATACTTTTTATGAAAAATAAAAACCATATTGTTTCCTTTATTTTTATGAAAATGTATCATAATAAATGCTTAGTAAGATTTGTGAAAATACCCGGTAAATTTTCGGTATAATTATTCTTATATTTCTATATATTTAATATCAATTTTTTTTAAAATGAATTAGTTGTACAAATTAAATCTGAGGTTATTTTAGTTCTGTTAAAAGACTATGCGTTGATGCTGGTTATTGAAATTTGCCATGGTAAAATGTAGTTTCAGTGTAGCAGATACTAGTTACTGGCTGTGCAACCCTGGGTAAAGCTGAAACTAATACATGCAAACGCTAAACAGCGCACACTGAAACTATTACATTCCCTATAATAACCACATTTATTGTGAAATATTTTACATCAAAATCATAGTACGTATTTGAAAACATCAACATCTATAAGATTATTGCAATATGTTATTGTTTTAGTAAATCACTACAATATCTACTACCATTTTTTTCTAATTAGTTTAACCACTATAAGAATATGCTTATGTGTGTCTATCTAATTACGATATTTTTAAAAATAAAATTGTAACTGGCTAGACACGATGTTTTACAAAATTGCCTTTTCCCCTTTTTTTATAAATATCTAAAAAGAAATCACGGAGAAAAGGCCATAGCATTTAAAAACTAAAAAACAATATTTTTCTTAAACCTTAATAAAAAAAAAGAAATTCATAATTTAAATTGAACTTTACTTATCAATGAAATTCAAGCTTTAAAAATCCTTAAAAAATATAGAACTGCAATGAGGTTGTAAATTTTTTAGAAATCCCTTTAGAGAAAAGTAGCCTAAATTGTGCATCAGCGTTACATATTTCAAAATTAATAGAAGAAATTAACCCTGAAATATGTAGAAAACAGTGGATTATTAAATTTTAATATCTGAAAGAAAACAATTCATTGATTCATGTTTTCTTTTCAAATAATAGCATGCTAAATACGATGGTTATTTAAAACACATATATTTTAATTTGAAATGTCTTTAATAATTCACTTTACTTTCTAGTATACGGTCATATTTTATGTCATAAATATTTAAGTATACATCACTGAATAAAAATTATTAAAAGTTTTTTTACATTGTCTATGAAATCGAATTAATACACGGATTTAATCTTCATTAATTAGAAACCCAAATAATTTAAACATTAGCCGAATTCTTATATTTAATTTTTATCTTCTTTCTGAAGATAATAATAAATACATAAATACTAATTATAATAAATCTTAATAAAATTAAATAATCATAATAGATGTAATTTATTTTTGTTTTCAACTGACAGATAATTATTAATAGTTCATCTGGGAGTGTTTCTATAGTTAAAGAGCTGTGTTTGCAGACAATCAAAGCCTGCAATGTATCATCATATATGTTCTAATAGTAATCCTATTTATGTCATACAATTATAGATTAAGGCGAGACAAATTATATTCTATGATATATTATCAAAAGGAAAAAATACATCAATCTTATTATAGTAAATGATATAATTCCTCTAAAATAAAATTCTTGAGTCAATTTTTGCTTTAATATTTATTATAGAAGTGGAGAATTAATAATATTTTTTTTTATTTCGTGAAATTAAGTAAAATGTATTGGATTAGATTATTACAAAATATTTATGATAATATTACGCGAATATACTAAATTTGCAGATTTGGCGGATTCTGGGCAAAGCTGAAATTGCTAAATATCCGTCGCTGTAGTGATAAAAAACTAAAGTCAAAATGCCTATCATTCAGAAAAAAATTTTGATGTTCCTGATTACAGTCAATCATTGACTTTAATCAAAATTTTAAGTTACAGTCATAGTTTCAATTATTTCAAATATAAGATGGATAAATTATCTTTTTATACAAATTATAATGTTTTTAACTTTATTTTTATCATTATATTTATTATCAACCTCATATTTAAACATGCATATCAGAATAACTGTTCTTATCAGTTGCATTTTTTACAAATATATACATTTTATAAGACTATATGTAAGGCTTTTATATGCAATGTATATATGTGCGAGCATGTGTGTGTGTGTATATGACTATGTATGTATATGTATGTGTGCACATGTATGTGTGCATGCGTATATGTGTGTATGTGTGAATATGTACTTGTTTGTGTGTGTATGTGCATGTATGTGTGTGTGTGCAGTGTATGTATGTATGTGTATGGTTATATGTGTGTGTGCAGTGTATGTATGTATGTGTATGGTTATGTGTGTATGTGTATATGTATGTAGTGTATGTATGTGCACGTGTATAAGTGTGTGTGTATGCTTGGTTTTACTAAAAGAATTTTTGAATGTTTACTGTCATTATAATTTTTTATTATGGCTTTAAGTTGAAATTTTTATTTAACCTAATTTAAGTTTAAAGAATAATAATTATATGCCACTTTTGCAGAAACTATAATACTTGGAAAACCTCAGCAATATTAAATATTTCGCCATACATTAAATAACATTAATTATAGTTTATTTTTATGCAAATGTAGTGTTTAATCTGTTTTTTAAATAATTTTATGCATGTAAAGTTATCATCCTGCATATGATTTGAATTCCCATTGTCTGTTATTACCATTTCAAGTAGAAGAGAACATCAAATTAAAAAAGAAAATCAAAACTAGAGCCTTTATCTAGTAAATAGCGTGAATCACGCGTAACAGTGACCACGCGCAGACGAATATAGCCATCGGTAATTATATCGACCACCATGTCGCTCAAATGACATATAAATTTCTGGAATAAACTACGACGAAACCTGAGGTGGCCTTAATGATATCTGCATCGATTAGTAAAATGTGAGACTAAAGAACTTAACTTGGAAACTAAAAGTAGAATTCGGAGTTGATCATTACATAGAATATCGATTCTTATATTGATTATTGCAGCTGGAAAGATAAGCGCATGACAGAAAATTGCTTATCGAGCAATACCTGAAGTTGCCTTTAACTTTGATCAATAGTTATTGATTATTGTGGATGTTCCCTTTAATATTTGGCGCTTTCATTATGTTGCGGAGAATTTAATTCTACCTGTTCCTAATTGTTGCTTATTATTATTTAATGCCACTGAAGAAATATTGTTCAATTAAGGAATTATCTAATTAAATTGCAAGTTTTGTGTTGTTTTTAACAAGAAGTTGTTAATTAAAATAGGGAATAATTATGATTATTTCTTATAACTTTATTTGCAGATATATAATTGGTATGTTCTTCGCAAAAGTATTTTCACTAATTTGATGTAAGTAAATTACAACACGCTTGTTTTTCACCAAAATATAGGTTATGCTTATAGATTTAATGATTATTTTCTGAGAATTGTTGAATGAGTGTAACTTGTTGATGATTTCAGAAATTGCAGTTTCTTTTATCACTGTGTTTGATTAAAAATTATTATTACTATTGATTTACTTAATTTTATATGTAATAGGTGTATTGAAAACGAATGAAAATGTGCTAATTACGCTAGCCTTAATTTCTTCTTATTATTGATAATACATAAAAATATATTAACAATGTTGGCTTTAATTTTGAGAAGAAAACTAAAGCCGATATTATTAATATATTTTTATGTATTATTGATAATGTATAAAAATGCATTAATAATGTTGGCTTTAATTTCTTCTTTCTTACTGATAATACATAAAAGTGTATTAATAAAGTTAGCTTTAATTTTTCTTATTACTGATAATACATAAAATACATTAATAATGTTCGATTTAATTTTCTTCTTATTGATAATATATAAAAATACATTAATAATGCTGGTTTTAATTTTTTCATATTGATAATACATAAAAATGTATTAATAACGATGGCTTATATTTTTTCCCTAGTATTTACAATTAAAAGTTCAGTTATTTAATCTCAAGGAATCAATCTTGATGTAAATAAAATAACTTCTAAATAAAAGAATGCTCACCATCTTGGAAAGTTTAATACAAAATGTACTGCTTTCATTCCTAATAAAGAGATATAAGAAAAAATTATGAAATATATAAAAATATTTAATACTATAAACTAATAATCATTAAAAACATTCATAAATAATAAAATTAAAACTGTAATTTACAAAGTTATATAGGTAAGTAAAGTAGCCCATTGTAGTACAGCGTGCGTTGTTATACTGTACATGATAATTTCCATGATGTGGACCTTGCTATCGAAGTTTTTAAGTAAAAACTTTTAGTTGTTTGTTCTATAACGAGTTTTCTTTATTTACAGTAATGCAAGATGCAATGAAAAGTTACTGCAATATAAAATTCACATATATCATGAAAGTTATAATCTATAAAATAATTTTGTTAGTGTAACTGTGTTAGTTTTGTTAGTGTAACTGTGTGTGTTAGTGTTAATCTATAAAATAAGTTATAGTCTAATAAAAATTTTGATATCACATAATAAAATGTAAATGAAAATATCTCGTACAGCAATTACCAATCTTCCCGGAAAAAATATTTTTCCTGTTTGTTGTGTTTTTTTAAATAGAAGATCCAACCGAATTAAGATTAATCCGAAGATTTTTCTGACAATGGATTAATGTCCCCAATATTTTCAAAATAAATAACCATGAAAAGTAAACAATTTTGTAAACTTTGAACGAAACTTTTTATTTTTGCATAATTCCATAAGCATTTGCATACCATTCGCATAATACCGTTAATTTTCCATCTTATCTGTATTAGACTTTTATGAATAGTGCTTCAGCTATATGGGAAGCTATTCAGAAAGCTATTCATACGCCGCTATTCTGGAAGTTATAGATGGAACTTTAGGAAGATAATAACCTCTCATTTGGATCTTGGTTTCTTTGCGAAGATTAACAATTAATGTTTCTAAGAAGAGGTGGGTGGGATATGATTGGTTCATATAATACACGAATTATGAAAAATTAACGTCAAACATCAGATTCTGAATATTCCCTGTGAAATCTTTCTACCATCATATTGATTTTTCCTGCTTTTGTAGGAAATTAAAAATATGGAGTAGAAAATATGTTTATTTATCAATATTATATTTTCACTACAAGTTTTTCTGGATGGAATAATTTAAATTATTATGCTTATTAGTAACTGTAACTATCAAAATTTGACAATTTTATATTGATAGCATGATTTAACGTGTATAAATGCTTCCTATGAATTAAAAAAAGATTGCGATGACATGCGTTTCTACGTCAGAATTTATATGTATACCTCTAAGAAGTTTATACTTCGATAGTTTTATGGCTATCAAAATATAACATTGATAATTATATTTTAGTTGTTTTTAGGAGTTTGTTTGTTTGAGTAAGTTTCAATTTTTCATTAAATATTTTAGAAATAATAAAAGAAGGCTTAGAGGTAATAAGCAATAGCAGTTAGCAATGGGTTTCGAAGTAATAGCAGCTCGAGATAGTAAACAACATATATGGCAAATTAAATGACTGCATAAAGTGAAATTCATACCTTTTAGAATTGACTTACAAATATAAAAAATATTAAATTTTAATTACATAAAATATGCCTTCGACTTATTAATTAAATCTGTGTATGATTATTTCTGCTGGAAATTTAGTTTTTATCAGTCAGTTAAAGAACAAAAAATAAAAGGACTATCTATCTGATTTCCCTTTTATTTAAGAATTTGTAAATATTGCGTAAAAAATAACTCCTAGTTTTATATAAATGAAATAATTTTTGTTCATTTTTTTTGAATAGAAAGAAATATTGATTTCGTAATCAGCTTGGATTGTTTTATAAAAAATTTCAATTATAATTGCTTTCTGAAATTAATATTGGTTATGCAACATTTTGATAATTGGAAATGCTTTTAGAAAAAAAAAATCAAAAATGAATTTATGTAATAGATTAAAGAATTTAGAATTAAAAAACTTAGAGAACGTAATGTACTAATTATAAAATCTGAATATAAAATAATTACTAATTAGAAATTCGAAATTATTTTAGACCCGTGTTATTACTTCATTTAAAAAAAATCAGGTTTATTTATCTATGAAAATATTTATTTTTATCACAAGAGTGTTTAGATTTTTTTATAGATAGTAATCAAATTTACTTTTTATTACATTTTTAATTTATGTTGCAGTCATCAAATTGATGTTTTTAGTTTTAAAGTAGAATTTTATCTTTTTATTGTTTTTTATGCTTTAAATTAGAAAACTATTCTTGTAGACTATGAATATTAAAATATCAATGATTTGCAGTTCTTAAAAATGTTTTCTCTCGATTTTTTCTCTTTTCTGTATGTATTTTGTTTTAAATCTAAACTTATTTAATAAATTGTACCAATTTAATTTTAAAAACTTCATTAATCAAATTTTTCATTTCAAAGGTTTCAAAAATTTCAAATAATCCTTAAAGCTTGAAATCAATTTTGTGTTGATCGTTCAATTTCAACAAAAAAGGAATCTGTCCCGAAATAGGAACTCTATATCAACGGATGGGCAAGCTAAATCCAGACGACAATCAATAGGATATCAAACCTTCTTCAATAGAAAGAATTGCAATTGAAATGTTCCCTTGGAGCGACAAGAGAAAATGTCGGAAGAAGAAGAAGGATTTCGAAGCTTAATTTCAGAACTCTTCCTTCTTTGTGTTATACCTTTTTAGTGCTATACCTTATCTCCAGCAGTACAGGTTTGTCGCCTCTTTTCAGGCACGATTGATTTATTCTTCTGGGGTTGTTTTTCTTTCTTAGCATTGCGATTTCCTCCATTAAGAAAGGATTCTGGAGAAGAGCTCTAGGGTCAGTGGTGCTCCCTGTTTGGATAGAAGGGGGGAATATATCTGTGCATAGCCTTGGGTGAAATCGGTGGTCGATTGCGTCTCCCACTGTCTTCCCATCACACCTCATTGGGTGGCGATCGGTCGCCATCTGCAGTACTTTCGAAGACGGAAGGCGCTGATCGATTTAGAAGGAATTACCTTTTCCTCTTTTCTTGTTTCCTATTCCAGTTTGTCATATATTTCTTTCCTTTTTTTTCTATCCAGCATACGTTCTAATCGTCTTTTCGATAACTTCCCTAACAATGCAACCTTCGATGAATTCTGTATTTTTTTCCCCTTTCCTTCTTTCGTATTGGAGAAGCCAACCTATTTGTAATAGCATTATGAAAGAATTGGGCTTCGATAAATATGCACTGATATTTTTTTCTGAATTTTCGTTTGGTTCCACGTTGTCATAAAATTTATAGTTCGGATTTTTCTAATCATTGGTATTGCCTTTATTATTCGCAATCATAGCTGTTTAATATATATTTATATCATATTCTCTTTAATTAAGTGAAAGAGTTGAGGTTAAGAATTAGGTTAGTGCAATAAAGAATTCCTGTTTTTTTCCCCTTCTCATCAAATTTGTTGTGACACTTTTCTATCTTCTTATTAAGCATTTTTATTTTTTTCCTTTTTCCTCATTGAAGAAGTTAACCTATTTGTAAGCGCATTAGGAAAGAATTGGACTTCCACGAATATGCACTGATCAATAATTTATCATATTTTTTCTTAAATTTTCGTTTGGTTCCTAATTACCGTAAAAATTACTGAATTTTGATGTGATATTTCTAATCATTGATATTGTCTTTATTATTCACGGTCATAGCTATTTAATATATATCATGATCTATTTAACTAAGTGAAAGAGTTGAGGCTAAAAAATGTGATTTAAAAAATGTTTTCTTTGATTACTTGACGTGACGGTAATTTCATTTCAGGTAATTTATTACTGCTGTAAAGAATTTCTGTTTTTATTTTTTGTTCTCTTCAAATTTGATGTGACAGTTCTATTTTTTATTATTAAACATTAAAATTTTTTTTTCATTCTCTCTTATTGGAAAAGCCAACTCATTTGTAATCGCATTATGAAAGGGACTTAGAAATGGATAGGATTGCTTCGATGAATATGCACTGATCGATAATTTATCGTATTTTTTTCTTGAATTCTCGTTTGGTTCCTCGTTGTCACAAAATAATATAGGTTGGATTTTTCTAATCATTGATATTGAGTCTTATTATTCGCAGTCATAGCTATTTAATATGTAACTATATATCCTATTCACTTTAATTAAGTGAAAGAGATGAGAAAGAAAATGGGATTTTCTGTGATTATTTGATGTGATGTTAATTTCATTCAGGTAACTTATTATTGAAGAATTGTTTTTTGTTGTTGTTTTTCTTCTCTTCAAAACTGATGTGACACTTTTCCGTCTTTCCGATTAAACATAATTTTTTTTTCTTTATATTCGAAGTAAAAAGGGTCAAAGATGATACATGAATGAAAAAAAAAAAGATTATTCGGATTAATTCCGCTTCTCCGAAAATTAGAAATTAAACGTAAATAGAAAGAGAGAAATGACATGCTTCCTTTCAAGGATTATGAAGGAGGATAATAGGAGGATTGAAATAATATCCTTTCAAGGATATTATTTCAATTCCCATTATGTTTATATTTACCTATTATAAAAAGTCCAGTAAATGCTAATATGAAAGTTTTTAGCCCATAAACTATTACGATTTTTTTTTCACCCATTAAACTAATTTTACCACTGAGAAATATTTATACCCCTTAAACTATTAAAAATTTTTTTAACCATTAAACTAATTTTCTCCACTGAGGATCATTTTTACCGCTTCAACTATTACACTTTTTTTGCCCATTACAATGAAGTTACGAGATTTTAAAAACTTCAAATAAACCTTAAAGCTTGAAATCATTTTTGTGTTGATCGTTCAATTTCAACAAAAATGAATTCGTCCCAAAATAGGAACTCTATATCAATGGATGGGCAAGCTAAATCCAGACGACAATCATAGGATATCAAACCTTCTTCAATAGAAAGAATTGCAATTGAAATGTTTCCTTGGAGCGACAATGGAAAATGTCGGAAAAGAAGAAGGATTTCGAAGCTTAATTTCAGCACTCTTTCTTCTTTGTGTTATACCTTTTTATCTCCAGCAGTACAGGTTTGTCGCCCCTTTTCAGGCACGATTGGTTTATTCTTCTGGGGTTGTTTTTCTTTCTTGGCATTGCGATTTCCTCCACTAAGTAAGGATTCTGGAGAAGAGCTCTAGGGTCAGTGGTGCTCCCTGTTTGGATAGAAGGAAGGGAATATATCTGTGCACCAGCCTTGGGTGAAATCGGTGGTCGATTGCATTGTCTTCCCATCACACCTCATTGGGTGGCGATAAGTCGCCATCTGTAGTGCTTTCCAAGACGGAAGGCGCTGATCGATTTAGAAGGAATTACCTTTTCCCCTTTTCTTGTTTCCTATTCCAGTTTGTCATATATTTCTTTTCCTTTTTTTTCTATCCAGCATAGGTTCTAATCGTCTTTTCGATAACTTCTCTTACTATGTAACGTTTGGTGATTTCTATATTTTTTTTCCTTCTCTCTTATTGGAGAAGCCAACGTATTTGTAATCGCATTATGAAAGAATTGGATAGAATTGGGGATCGACGAATATACACTGATCGATAATTTATCATATGTTTTTCTTGAATTTTCGTTTGGTTCCTCTGTGCCATGAAATGTATTGATTGTTTTTTTTTTTTCTAATCATTGATATTGTTTTATTATTCGCAGTCATAGCTATTTAACATGTAGGTATATATCATATTCACTTTAATTAAGTGAAAGAGTTGAGAAAGGAAATTTTTTTTTTGTGATTATTTGATGTGATGCTAATTTCATTCATTTAACTTATTACTGCAATAAAGAATTCCTGTTTTTTCCCTTCTCATTAAATTTGCTGTGTTTTATTTTTTTCCTTCTTCCTTATTGAAGATGTCAACCTATTTGTAATCGCATCATGAAAGAATTGGGCTTCGATGAATATGCAGTGATCAATAATTTATCGTATTTTTTTCTAAAAATTTCTTTTGTTTCGTCGTTCCAACAAAAAGCATTGATTTTCGATCGGATTTTTCTAATCATTGATATTGATACTTTATTATTTGCGGTCATAGCTATTTAATATATAGCATATTCTCTTTAATTAAGTAAAAGAGTTGAGGCTAAAAAGAAGTGTGATTTAAAAAATGTTTTCTGTGAATACTTAATATGATGTTAATTTCATTTCAGGTCACTTATTACTGCTATAAAGAAATTTTTTTCCATGTCTTCAAATTTGATGTGACATTTCTCCGTCTTATTTATTAAATATTTTTATTTTTTTCCTTCTTCCTTATTAGAAAAGCCAACCTATTTGTAATCGCATTTTGAAAGGGACTTAGAATTGGATAGAATTGCTTCAATGAATATACAATGATCAATAACTAATCGTATTCTTCTCTTAAATTTTCGTTTGGTTCCACTGAAAAACATTTTTACCCTTTACACTATTTTTTTTTTTTACCCTTTAAACTATCACACCTTTTTTTTATCCCTTAAACTATTACATCTTTTTTTACCCATTAATCTAATTTTTACTACTGAGAAACATTTTTACCTATTAAACTATTACAATTTTTTAACCCATTGAAATAAAGTTAAGAGATTTAAAAAATTTCAAATAATTCTAAAAGCTTGAAATCATTTTTGTGTTGATCGTTCAATTTCAACAAAAATTGAATCTGTCCCAAAATAGGAACTCTATATCAATGGACGGGCAAGCTAAATCCAGACTACAATCAATAGGATATCAAACCTTCTTCAATAGATGCAATTGAAATGTTTCCTTGGAGCGACAAGAGAAAATGTCGGAAAAGAAGAAGGATTTCGAAGCTTAATTTCAGCACTCTTCCTTCTTTGTGTTATACCTTTTTGAGTGCTATACCTTATCTCCAGCAGTACAGGTTTGTCGCCCTTTTCAGGCACGATTGATTTATTCTTCTGGGATTTTTTTTTTTTCTTGGCATTGCGATTTCCTCCACTAAGAAAGGATTCTGGAGAAGAGCTCTAGGGTCAGTGGTGCTCCCTGTTTGGATAGAAGGAAGGGAATATATCTGCGCACCAGCCTTAGGTGAAATCGGTGGTCGATTGCGTCTCCCACTGTCTTCCCATCCCACCTCATTGGGTGACGATCGGTCGCCATCTGCAGTGCTTTCGAAGACGGAAGGCGCTGATCGATTTAGAAGGAATTATCTTTTCCTCTTTTCTTGTTTCCTATTACAGTTTGTCATATATTTCTTTCCCTTTTTTTCTATCAGCATACGTTCTAATCGTCTTTTAGATAACTTCCCTAACAATGTAACCTTCGATGATTTCTATATTTTTTTCTCTTTCCTTCTCTCGTATTGGAGAAGCCAACCTATTTGTAATAGCATTATGAAAGAATTGGGCTTCGATAAATACGCACTGATATTTTTTTTCTGAATTTTCGTTTGGTTCATCGTTGTCACAAAATTTATAGATTTGATTTTTCTAATCATTGGTATTGCCTTTATTATTCGCAATCATAGCTGATTAATATGTATATATATATATCATATTCTCTTTAATTAAGTGAAAGAGTTGAGGTTAAGAATTAGGTTAGTGCAATAAAGAATTCCTGTTTTTTTCCCTTTTCATCAAATTTGTTGTGACACTTTTCTATCTTCTTATTAAGCATTTTTATTTTTTTCCTTTTTCCTCATTGAAGAAGTTAACCTATTTGTAAGCGCATTAGGAAAGAAATGGGCTTCGATGAATATGCACTGATCAATAATTTATCATATTTTTTTCTTGAATTTTCGTTTGGTTCCTAATAACCGTAAAAATTACTGAATTTTGATTGGATATTTCTAATCATTGATATTGTCTTTATTATTCACGGTCATAGCTATTTAATATATATCATGATCTATTTAATTAAGTGAAAGAGTTGAGGCTAAAAAAATGTGATTTAAAAAATGTTTTCTATGATTACTTGATGTGATGGTAATTTCATTTCAGGTAACTTATTACTGCTGTAAAGAATTTCTGTTTTTATTTTTTGTTCTCTTCAAATTTGATGCGACACTTCTATTTTTTATTATTAAACATTAAATTTTTTTCATTCTCTCTTCTTGGAGAAGCCAACTCATTTGTAATCGCATTATGAAAGGGACTTAGAAATGGATAATATTGCTTCGATGAATATGCACTGATCGTTAATTTATCGTATTTTTTTCTTGAATTCTCGTTTGGTTCCTCGTTGTCACAAAATAACATAGGTTGGATTTTTCTAATCATTGATATTGAGTCTTATTATTCGCAGTCATAGCTATTTAATATGTAACTATATATCATATTCACTTTAATTAAGTGAAAGAGATGAGAGAGAAAATGGGATTTTCTGTGATTATTTGATGTGACGTTAATTTCATTCAGGTAACTTATTATTGAAGAATTGTTTTTTGTTGTTGTTTTTCTTCTCTTCAAAACTGATGTGGCCCTTTTCCTTCTTTCCGATTAAACATTTTTTTTCTTTATATTCGAAGTAAAAATGGTCAATGATAATACATGGATGAAAAAAAAAGATTATTCGGATTAATTCCACTTCTGTGAAGATTAGAAATTAAACGTGAATAGAAAGAGAGAAATGGCATGCTTCCTTTCAAGGATTATGTCCCCATTATGTTTACATTTTCCTATTATAAAAAGTGCAGTAAATGCTAATGTGAACATTTATACCCCTTAAACTATTACGACTTTTTTTTTACCCATTAAACTAATTTTACCACTGAGAAACATTTTTATTCATTAAAATATTACAATTTTTTTAGCCAATAAACTAATTGTAATCAATGTTAAATATTTATACCCCTTAAACTATTACAATTTTTTATGCCACTGAGAAACATTTTTACCTTTTAAACTATTACATCTTTTTTTACCCATTAAAATAAAGTTAAGAGATTTCAAGAACTTCAAATAATCCTTAAAACTTGAAATAGTTTTTTGTTGATCGTTCAATTTCAACAAAAATAAATCAGCCCCCCGAAATAGGAACTCTATATCAATGGACGGGCAAGCTAAATCCAGACGACAATCAATAGGATATCAAACCTTCTTCAATAGAAAGAATTGCAATTGAAATGTTTCCTTGGAGAGACAAGAGAAAATGTCGGAAGAACTAGAAGGATTTCGAAGCTTAATTTCAGCACTCTTCCTTCTTTGTGTTATATCTTTTTAGTGCTATACCTTCTCTCCAGCAGTACAGGTTTGTCGCCCTTTTTCAGGCGCGATTGATTTATTCTTCTGTGGTTGTTTTTCTTTCTTGGCATTGCGATATCCTCCACTAAGAAAGGATTCTGGAGATGAGCTCTAAGGTCAGTGGTGCTCCCTGTTTGGATAGAAGGGGGAATATATCTGTGCACCAGCCTTGAGTGAAATCGGTGGTCGATTGCTTCTCCCACTGTCTTCCCATCACACCTCATTGGGTGGCGATCGGTCGCCATCTGTAGTGCTTTCGGAGACGGAAGGCGCTGATCGATTTATAAGGAATTACCTTTTCCTCTTTTCTTGTTTCCTATTCCAGTTTGTCATATTTTTCTTTTCCTTTTTTTTTCTATCCAGCATACGTTCTAATCGTCTTTTCGATAAGTTCCCTAACTATGTAACCTTTGGTGATTTCTATATTTCTTTTTTCCTTCTATCCTATTGGAGAAGCCAACCTATTTGTAATCGCATTATGAAAGAATTGGAGAGAATTGGACTTCGATGAATATGCACTAATCAATAATTTATCGTATTTTTTTTTCTTGGATTTTCGATTGGTTCCTCGTTGAGACAATAATTATTGAATTTTGATTGGATTTTTCTAATCAATGATATAAAATCTTATTATAGCTGTCTATATATATCAGACAGTCTATATAGTCATAGCTGTTTAATATATATATCATATTCTCTTCAGTTAAGTGAAAGAGTTGAGGCTAAGAAAATATGCTTTTCTGATTATTTGATTTGATATTAATTACATCCAGGTAACTTATTACTGCTATATTGCTAGTATTCCATTTTTTTTCCTCATCAAATTTGTTGTGATATTTTTCTATCTTCTTATTAAACATTTTTATTCTTTTTTTTCCTCTCGTATAGGAGAAGCCAACCGCATTATGAAACTGACTTAGAATTGGATAGAATCGCGCTTTGATGAATATGCACTGATCAATAATTTATCGCATTATTTTGTTAAATTTTCGTTTTGTTCCACTGAGAAACATTCTTACCCCTTACATTATTCCATCTTTTTTTTACCCATTAAACTATTACACCTTTTTTTTTAAACTAATTTTTACCACTGCGAGACATTTTTACCACTTAAACTATTACACCTTTTTGTACACATTAAAATAAAGTTAAAAGATTTAAAAAACTTCAAATAATCCTTAAAGCTTGAAATCAATTTTGTGTTGATCGTTCAATTTCAACAAAGCTGAATCTGTCCCAAAATAGGAACTCTATATGACGGGCAAGCTAAATCCAGACGACAATCAATAGGATATCAAACCTTCTTCAATAGAAAGAATTGCAATTGAAATGTTTCCTTGGAGCGACAAGAGAAAAAGTCAGAAGAAGTAGAAGGATTTCGAAGGTTAATTTCAGCACTCTTCCTTCTCTATGTTATACTTTTTTAGTGCTATACCTTATCTCCAGCAGTACAGGTTTGTCGCTCCCTTTCAGGCACGATTGATTTATTCGTTTTGGTTGTTTTTCTTTCTTGGCATTGTGATTTCCTTCCACTAAGAAAGGATTCTGGAGAAGAGCTCTAGGGTCAGTGGTGCTCCCTGTTTGGATAGAAGGGGGGGATATATCTGTGCACCAGCCTTAGGTGAAATCGGTGGTCGATTGCGTCTCCCACTGTCTTCCCATCACACCTCATTGGGTGGCGATCGGTCGCCATCTGCAGTGCTTTCGAAGTCGGAAGGCGCTGATCGATTTAGAAGGAATTATCTTTTCCTCTTTTCTTGTTTCCTATTCCAGTTTGTCATATATTTCTTTTCCTTTTTTTCCTATCCAGCATACGTTCTAATCGTCTTTTCGATAACTTCCCTAACTATGTAACCTTCGATGATTTCTATATTTCTTTTTTCTTCCAAGCCAACCTATTTGTAATCGCATTATGAAAGGGACTTGGATTGGATAGGATTGCTTCGATGAATATGCACTGATCAATAATTTATCGTATTTTTTCTTGAATTTCCGTTTGGCTTCTGGTTGCCACAAAATTTATTGAAATTATATTTTTTTTTCTAATTATTGATATTGAGTCTTATTATTAACCGTCATACCTGTTTAATATATATATCATAATCTCTTTAATTAAGTGAAAGAGCTAAGAAAGGATTATGATTATTTCATTTGATGGTTATTTCCTTCAACTAACTTATTACTGCTAAAAAGAATTCCTGTTTTTTTTTCTTCTGCTCATCAAATTTGTTGTGATACTTTTCTCTCTTCTTATTAAACATTTTTAATTTTTTTTTCTTCCTCTCTTATAGGAGAAGCCAACCTATATGTAATCGCATTATGAAGGAATTGGATAGAATTGGGCTTCGATAAATATGCACTGATCAATAATTTATCGTATTTTTTTCTTGCATTTTCGTTTGGTTATCCATTGCCATAAAAATTATTGAGTTTTGATGGAATTTTTCTAATCATTTATATTGAGTCTTATTGGTCGCAAGCATAGCTATTAGTTATATAAAAGTTTATATCACATTTTATTTAATTAAGTAAAGGAGTTGATGCTATAAAGATGAGATTTTCTGTGATTATTTGATGTGATGCTAATTTCATTCAGGTAACTTATTACTACTACAAAGAATTCCTGTTTTTAGTTTTTCTTCGCTCCGAATTTGAATGTGATACTTTTCTTTCTTTCCGATTAAACATTATTTTTTTTTCTTTACATTCGAAGTGAAAATGGCCAATGATAATACATGTAGGAAACAAAAAATATTATTCGGATTAATTCCACTTCTCGGATGATTAGAAATTAAATGTGAATAGAAAGAGAGAAATGGCATGCTTCATTTGAAGGATTATATTCCTATTATGTTTATATTTATCTATTCTAAAAAGAGCAGCTAATGTGGACATTTTTACCCCTTAAACTATAATGACTATTTTTTTACCCATTAAACTAATTTTACCACTGACAAACATTTTTAGTCATTAAATTATTACAATTTTTTTAGCCATTAAAATAATTTTCATCACTGAGAAACATTTTTACCCCTAAAACTAATAAACTTTTTTTTTTCACCTATTACACTAATTTTTACCACTGAGAAACATTTTTTCCACTTCGACTATTAGATTTGTATTACCCATTAAAATAAAGTCAAGAGATTTTAAAAACTTCAAATAATCCTTAAAGCTTGAAATCATTTTTTGTGTTGATCGTTCAATTTCAACAAAAATTAATTCGTCCCAAAATAGAAACTCTATATCAACGGATGGGCAAGCTAAATTCAGACAACAATCAATAAGATATCAAACCTTCTTCAACAGAAAGAATTGCAATTGAAATGTTTCCTCGGAGCGACAAGAGAAAATGTCGGAAGAAGTAGAAGGATTTCGAAGCTTAATTTCAGCACTCTTCCTTCTTTGTGTTATACCTTTTTAGTGCTATACCTTATCTCCAGCAGTACAGGTTTGTCGCCCCTTTTCAGGCACGATTGGTTTATTCTTCTGGGGTTGTTTTTCTTTCTTGGCATTGCGATTTCCTCCACTAAGAAAGGATTCTGGAGAAGAGCTCTAGGGTCAGTGATGCTCCCTGTTTGGATAGAAGGGGGGAATATATCTGTGCACAGCCTTGGGTGAAACCGGTGGTCGATTGCGTCTCCCACTGTCTTCCCATCACACCTCATTGGGTGGCGATCGGTCGCCATCTGCAGTACTTTCGAAGACGGAAGGCGCTGATCGATTTAGAAGGAATTACCTTTTCCTCTTTTCTTGTTTCCCATTCCAGTTTGTCATATATTTCTTTTCTTTTTTTCTATCCAGCATACGTTCTAATAGTCTTTTCGATAACTTCCCTAACTATGTAACCTTCGATGATTTCTGTATTTTTTGCCCTTCTTTCTTATTGGAGAAGCCAAACTATTTGTAATCGCATTATGAAAGAATTGGATAGAATATTGGGCTTCGATGAATATGCACTGATCAATAATTTGTCATATTTTTTCAGGAATTTTTGTTTGGTTCCTTGTTGCCACGAAATTTATTGAATTTTGATTGGATTTTTCTAATAATTTATATTGAGTCATATTATTCGCAGTCATAGATATTTAATATATGTATCATATTCTCTTTAATTAAGTGAAAGAGTTGAGGCTAAAAAAATGTGATTTTCTGTGATTACTTGATGCGGTGCTAATTTCATTTCAGGTATCTTATTACTGCTATAAAGAATTACTGTTTTTTTTCTTCTCTATTAAAGAAGCCAAACTATTTGTAATCGCATTATGAACGGGAAGTAGAATTGGTTAGAATTGCTTCGATGAATATGCACTGATCAATAATTTATGGTATTTTTTCCTTGGATTTTCGATTGGTTCCTCTGTGCCACAAAATGAATTGATTGGGCTTTTCTGTTCATTGATATAGAGTCTTATCGTAGTCATAGCTATTTAATATGTAAGTGTATATCATATTATCTTTAATTAAGTGAAAGGGTTTAGGTTAAATAAATGTGATTTTCTTTAATTTTTTTTTATATACTAATTTCATTCAGGTAACTTATTACTGCTATAAAGAATTTCTGTTTTTAGTTTTCCTTCTCTTCGAATTTGATGTGATATTTTTCTATCTTCTTATTAAGCATTTTTTTTTTTTTTGCATTTGAAGTAAAATGATCAATAATAATGCATGGATGAAACAAAAAGATTATTCGGATTAATTGAACTTCTTTCACGATTAAGAATTAAATGTGTTTAGGAAGAGAGAATTAGCATGCTTCCTTTGAAGGATTATGTTTCCATCATATTTTTATCTAAATATTAAAAAAAGTGCAGTAAATGCTGATGTGAAAATCTACAATATACCTTGCAGTTTTTACGAAATTATTAGTAGATGGGAGGATGAAGATTATTTATGCATCTTTCAAAAAGCCCAAAATTGCTTATAAAGGCATTTTCATCAGGAAAGGATTAATTTATCTGCTTCTGGGATACTCTAAATATATCTAGGCGTATAATATTCCACTCAAAATGTATTTATGGCTACGAATTTTTTATTTTTCTTTGTTTACATTGTTCATTCAGCAATAAATAGTTCAAATAACTAGTTATCTGTAGTTCTGAAAGAAAAGAAAAAGCGAATCATTTATAAAAGGGAACCTACTTTAAAAAGCTTAATTCGTTGAGGATAATTTATTAAGATAAAATACTAAGAAATCTATTTGACAAATCTAACAATACTATTTTAAAAAATAATATATTTAATAAAGTTAGAAAATGTCATGGAAGTCTTTGATTAAAAAATAATCTCTTTTTCAAAACCCACCTTAAAATTTCTTATTGATATAGCTATTTCGATCATTGAAACAATGGCACACAGCTTCAAGTGGAACAGGATTGTCTAAATACTGAGTTATTTAAAATTTTATTTAGCTATCCGTTTGATTATAAATTATATAACTCTTTTTTGACCAATGAATAAAATACAACTGCAAGATAGAGCTATACTATAAAGTTTCCAGAGAATCTCTTAATACTGTAAATACTGTTGATTAAAATGGTTAATATTCAAATTTTTAAGCACTTGGCATTTAAAATAAACCAAATATAAGCGACAAACATTAGTTATATATATATATAAGTACATTAGATTCACCCAGAACTTATTTCTAGTAATGTCATACAGGATCTGAAAAGGGTCACTATGATATCTAAACATTTCTATGCATTTGTTTAATTTCCAATGTAAGTTCAAGTCTCCAAGTACCACTACTACTGTGATTTTTTTAGCGATATATCAATGAATATTATTATAAAATCTGTAGAGAAATTATAGGTTTATTAAAAAGGTACATATTTTGAATAACATATGTTTCTAAATTACTGTGTAATATGGAATTCTGATTACAGTATTAAATAATATGGAATTCTTATTTGTTTGATAGGATCACTGAATTTCAATATATTTTTTTCGTATGAATAGGCATCTGCCAATTATTTTTATTAAAAATCAGTTAAATTTTTATTGTGGTTTATTTTATTTCTTGGTGCAAATAAAATGATCATTTTAATTACTGTTTACCAAAGTGAACGATATCTTCAAATGAGAGACAATGGAACGATTATGGGAAATGCAATAATCTCGAGTATATTTGGTATTCTTTAATAAAATTAAAGGTTAGTGAAAGCATAACGAAATGATAAAAGAGATGAAAATTTAGAAAACTTTTTGCATATATGTTATAACATATTTTTCCAAATAAAGACACAAAATGCTAGTTGTAACCGATCGGTGGTCAGGATCAAATCTTATCAATATTTAGTTCAGTCACAAATTTGTTTACAGAAAAATGAAAAGAAACCCGCTTCTCATAGCGAATTGTGGTGATTTAAAAATAATGCTGACTAAAATAGAGTCGAGTAATAATTCATCGATATCAATGCACCAAGTTCATTCTTCTCATAAGGCTCATTTTTAATGATACTTAAATTTTTTATTTTCATATTATCATAATTAATCTTCAATCTTTGTGTGTAATGAAAATTATGTACAAAAGGTTTTATATTTATTTTTATAAATATTTTGTAACTACAAATTTCAAGGTGTCTTGTTTGCAACATCTTATTTACATTGTTTTCAGTCGTAAGTAGATGTACAGCTACATAAAAGAATACAGATTTTTTTTATTGAAACGTTTTGCATTTTCGCTTAAAGAAGATAGATTTTCAAGGGCATTAGGACAAATAAATTAGGGAAACACTAATTTAAACATTGTTAATTTTTTTAATGAATAACATATACAATCTAAAATTAACTAAATTAATCAAATAACATATAAAATCTAATATCTCCCGTTATAGCTTAATGAATTAATATTTTGGTTTTAAAAAGTGCCTCCACATAAATCAACATAAAATTCGGTAGTTTATGTATAGCAACGTTTTATTTTACAGCACAAACTATAGTACTTGGTGTTTGTTGAGAGTAAACTTCTCATTAAAAAGTCCCAGAGTCAGCTCCAGTAATGCCATCCACGAGGCTGTTGTAACAAACACTGCTCGAGAAACACATTAATTAATTCAAGCTGGCTACTTCTCTTTTGGATTTAGCGAGGAAGAGGCATGTTTGTTACAACACTTTCAGATGAGCAGACTCTCCCTTAATGGCATTTTGTTTCACTTAATGGCTCCTTGCTGTGCCACTGCCTCACTGGATAGTCACTTTGCCATTATGCAGCTTAACGACCCTCATCAGGAGGAGGGATTTGACTGCACCGGTTGAGATGACTGGTGGACTCGAGTACTAGTTAAGGCAATGCCGTGTTTTTGCTGTTGGGTCAGGGGGTTGGGGAAAGTTACTTTTCGGTGACTCCAGGAAAAGGGGGTGTGAAATTATTATTCCGCGCACACAGCGAGGAGACATTTAAATCATTAAGCTGATGAAAGCAACGTTCTTGGCGAAGTTGCAAAGTAATTGGAGATGGATTCTGCTACAATTTGTTTTTGAGAAAGACTTGAATAAGTTTGGAATGCAAATGTATTGCTTAAAGATTTTTAATATATCTGAAATATTTAATAAATGAGCATATTCAAACTTATTTTAAAGGAATTTGTCTTGCAACAAATAGAAAATTAAGATTTGCGGAAATTTCTGCGGAAAAATTGCATGAATTTTGATATGTTACTATGTTACAAAATAATTTTAAAAAATGTGTTAAAATATTTGTAATTTTTTAGACTTATATTTTCATATGTCAGCTTAAAGAATGTGGATTTTAAAGAGAGACAGAGCTAAATCATTTCTTTTATAAATATTTTGTAACTTCAAACTTCAAGGTGTTTTGTTCGCAACATCTTTATTTGCATTGCTTTAGGTCGTAGGTAGATGTATAGATACATAAAAGTATACAATTTTTTTTAAAATATATTTTTGTATGTTAGCTTAAAGAAGGTGGATTTTAAAGGGAAAGCTAAGTAAATTTTTTTTTTATAAATATTTTTAACTTCCAACTTAAAAGTGTCTTATTTACAACATCTTTATTTACATTGTTAGAAGTCGTAGGTAGATTAAATGCATACAGAATTTTTTTTAAATATATTTTTGCATGTTAGGTTACAGAAGATAGGTTTTTAAAGGAGAACGGAATAAATTGTTTTTTCTAAAATGGGGCGTTAGGACAAATAAATTTGGGAAACACTGATTTACCATTGCCGTAATTTTTAATAAATAATGCATACAATCTAAAATATAATATCCTATATATATACTCTCTGTTATAGCTTAATGAATTAATATTTGGGTTTTAAAAAGTGCCACCACATGAATCAACATAAAATCCGGTAGTTTATGTACAGCAAAGTTTTATTTTATGGCACAAACTATAATACTTGGTGTTTGTTGAGAGTAAACTTCTCATTAAAAAGTCTCAGAGTCAGCTCCAGTAATGCCATCCACGAGGCTGTTGTAACAAACACTGTTCGAGAAACACATTAATTGATTCACGCTGGCGACTTCTCTTTTGGATTTGGTGAGGAGGAGGCATGTGTGTTACAACACTCTCAGATCAGCAGACTCCCCCTTAATGGCATTTTGTTACACTTAATGGCTCCTTGCTGTGCCACTGCCTCACTGGATAGTCACTTTGCCATCATGCAGCTTAACGACCCTCATTAGGAGGAGGGATTCTGACTGCCCCGGTTGCCATGATTGGTGGACTCAAGTACTAGTTAAGGCAATGCCATGTTTTTGCTGTTGGGTCAGGGGGTTGTGGAAAGTTGCTTTTGGGCGACTCCAGGAAAAGGGAGAGTGAAATTATTATTCCGCGCTCACAGCGAGGAGACATTTAAAACATTAAGCTGATGAAAGCAACGTTCTTGGTGAAAGCTTTGCTTTGGACTTTTAATTGAAGACGGATTCTGCTGCCATTTATATTTGGAGAATTAAAAGACGCGAATAAGTTTTGAAGGCTTATGTATTGCTTAAGGATTTTTGATATATCTGAAATGTTTAATAAGGGATAACATCGAATCTTATTTTTAAAGAATTTATTGTGTTGCTCCAAACAGGTAGTTAGGTTGGACAGCTGAATAAACCTGTTTTCATACATATTTTGTAACTTTAAACTGCAAGCTGTCTTGTTTGCAACATCTTTATTTACATTGTTTTAAGTCGTAGGTAGATGTAAAACATAAAACCGAACATAATTTTTTTTTACATATTTCTGCATGTTATCCTAAAGAAGGTGGATTTTCAATGGATAACTGAATAATTTTTTTATTTTTTGATAAAGGTAATAGGACAAATAAATTTGGGAAACACTGATCTACACAATGCTGAAATTTTTAATAAATAACACATACAATCTAAATTTAAATATTTACATATAAATAAACTATCCGTTTAGCTTAATGAATTAATATTTGGGTTTTAAAAGTGACTCTACGTAAATCAACATAAATTCGGTAGTTTATGTACAGCAAAGTTTTATTTTACGGCACAAACTATAGTACTTGGTGTTTGTTGAGAGTAAACTTCTCATTAAAAAGTCCCAGAGTCAGCTCCAGTAATGCCATCCACGAGGCTGTTGTAAAACACTGCTCGAGAAACACATTAATTGATTCACGCTGGAGACTTCTCTTTTGGATTTGGCGAGGAGGATGTTTGTTACAACACTTTCAGATGAGCAGACTCCCCATTAATGGCATTTTGTTTCACTTAATAGCTCCTTACTGTGCCACTGCCTCGCTGGATAGTCACTTTGCCATTATGCAGCTTAACGACCCTCATCAGGATGTGGGATTTTGACTGCACCGGTTGCCATGATTGGTGGACTCGAGTACTAGTTAAGGCAATGTCGTGTTTTTGCTGGTGGGTCAGGGGGTTTGAGGAAAGTTACTTTTGGGCGACTGCAGGAAAAGGGAATGTGAAATTATTATTCCTCGCACAGACGTTTAAATCATTAAGCTGATGAAGGCAACGTTCTTGGCGAAAGATTTGCTTTGGACTGTTAATTGAATTCTGCTTCAGTTTGTTTTTGAGAAAGACGTGAATAAGTTTTGAGTGTAGATATATTGCTTAAAGATTTTTGGTATATCTGAAATATTTAACAAAGGATCATATCGAATCTTATTTTCAAAGAATTTAATGTGTTCCTACAAACAGAAAAATTACATGAATTTTGAAAAAAAATATAGTATTATTTCGTTAAATATGTTAGAAAAGAATTTATTTCTATTTTTTTCTTACATTCTATTTGGTATAAATTTTTATAATTCAATTTTCATTTGAAATATGAATTAATTCAAAGGGTGATATAACATATATGCCTAATAAATATTGTTTGGTTCATAAAATTGCAGTTTTTACTGATAACACGTTTCTGATATAATAAAATGTTAGTCTACTTTTACTTAAAAGTATATATAGTTTTAATAATTTAACTAATTTTCAATTTTAATATTATTGTTGGTTTTTTTTAAAATATAAACTTTATACTAATAAAAAAAATAAGGTAACCAATAAAACCTATTCCTATATCACTTTTTATATTCATTCATTCTCTTTTTCCTGGATACATAGCAAATACACTATCTGGAAGAAAGTGACCGGACACCCCTCGAAAAGTAGAAAAGTCGACAATACAACTGTCACATGCGCAATAATAGGTATCACATGTCAACCATATCCTATAAATACTCTGTGGAGTCGACTAGAGTTGTTTTTTGTCAAAATGCCGCCACGGGAAGAGTTGTCTGAGTTCGAGAAAGGTGTGTTGGTTGGATTACATCTTGCTAAGGTGTCAATTAGGGAGATATCCCGTCTCCGTAACTGCTCAAAATCAACTGTAGCACGTGTTGTGTGTCGCTACAAGACTGAGGGACACTGTCAGAACAGACCCCGAAGTGGACGACCTACAGTTCTCACCAGCAGGGACCGGCGGGTGCTCGGCAGGGAGATTCGAAGTAACCGTCAAACATCCATGGATAACATAGCTAATGAGTTTAGACAAGCCACAGGAGTGGCCATTTCGACCAAGACTCTTCGTATCGAGGCCCATAAGTTAGGTTACACTGGACGTTCGGCGGCCCATAAGCCTTTGATTACGAAAACCAAGAAGAAAGCGTGCCTTCGATGGGCCAAATACCATCGTACTTGGATTCTGGATGACTGGAAATGCGTCCTTTGGAGTGACGAGTCACGATTTACCCTTTTCCGTTCCGATGGACGTGTTTGGGTATGGCGTTTACCAGGAGAACGCCTTTTGCCCGAGTGTGTCGTCCCAACTGTAAAGTTTGGTGGAGGAGGATTGATGGTATGGGCCCGTTTCTCCTGGTATGGGACTGGCCCACTGGTGAAGGTTGATGGTGCGATGAATGTCGATAGATACTGTGATATTCTCAACAATCATGTCCTTCCTACCTTGTGGGCAACGTACGGTATGGATGATTGCTGGTATCAAGACGATAACGCAACATGCCATGTTGCAAGGAGGACTCTTGATTGGTATGTGAACAACAACGTTAAAAGCATGGAGGGGCCGACGCAGAGCACTGATCTTAACCCAATTGAATATCTCTGGGACGAATTGGACTGTCGGTTGAGGGCCTGCACCCAACTCCCCAAAAGCAAGCCTGAACTATGGAACTTCCTGTTAAACATTTGGAAGGAAATTCCTCTTGCCACTATGGCTAATTTAGTGGAAAGCATGCCCAGAAGGGTTGCAGCTGTGATCGCAGCCAAAGGAGGCCCTACCTCCTATTAATTTTAATAAATATGGGTTTATGTCGTTATAGTGTCGTGTCCCGTCACTTTCTTCCACATAGTGTAATGCAATCGTTTTTGTTTTGTATACATAATTTTTGTAATCAGAAAGATAATTTATATTAAATGCATTCTAATCTCACTGATAAAACTACCCATAATCAAATTAGAAGAATAATTTTAAATCCACATTATTCTCTATAAAAAGCTCGACTTACTTTTACCAAGCTCTATTTAAAGACGAATGGGAAAAATCTTTTTTTAGTCCTCCTCACTTTTTCCCCATTCGTCCTTTTTTTCCCCATTCCATTTCCATGTGCTTTCCATACAATACCTGCAAATGAAGCTGAAGATACCTTTCCTTCCTCTCCACCCACGTTGTTCTCCATCCTCGGGAAGATGCGGAGCGATGCAATCGAGAGCGTCTTTTGTCTCGAGAGGCTGCGAACAATCCTGATCATTTCATGAGTTTGCATTTTTCATTATATTCGCAGTGAATTGTCCGTTCACGCTCACTGCAACCGCGAGAGGGCCTTATCTTGTTTGGGGGGTTGTCCAGGTGTCGAGGTATGGATCCCTCCTTTTGTTACACCATCCTCCCCCCTGTCTGTCCTCTCCACCCTCCTGATGATGGAGTGCCTGATAAGTGGAACGAATCACTTGGAATCTGCTTACAGAGTAGAAAAATGGGCTGACGCGGTTTGCTATCTCGGAATACATATTTTCAAGGGACTGACTTTTAATCCTTCTGTAAATAAGCGCTTTACACTTTCTGGGCCATAATGAGGGTTTTAAGAAGCTTGTGTTGTGCTAATTGCGTGCGTTTTCATGTCCCACATCGAAGTTGTTTGACATTATTTATTGCTATTGTCGATTGGAAATGATGTTTGTTGTCTAGCCAATTCATTTTAATTAATTTTCGAGATTCTTTTATTGTCCATTCATAGATGATGTTATTTATTAGGAAAAGTTTATCATTTATTTATATCATTTAAAATTTTACATTCACATTAAATAAATACTGTATTATCCGTTTATGTCGTCAATTTTTTTTTGAATTCCTACTATTAGTTCACACTCTCCCTATATATATTTATACATCTTGTTCAAATTTTCAATCGTTCATAAAATACTTTTTATTCATCCACTCTAGTTCAAATGCATTTTTTTGAACTTGTAGTGGTTGACACTTGATGTTAATAAAGTTTTTCAAACATTAATTCATTCATCAAATTAAATTAATTAATTTTATTTTTATATGGGAGAAAAAAATTTCTCTTATATAAGATATTTAACAGGATATAAATTTAGCAATAAATACCGTCAGTGGCGAAGCGTGCAGTGGAAAAAATTTATTTTTCAGATCCTTTTTTCATTCTGGGTTCTAGTCTGAGTCAAGGAAGGACAAAATGGAAAATGAAACATGTGAATAAATGAGTGAGAGAGAAATTGTGTGAGAGAAAGAGAAAATTTTTTCTAACTTAAAAAAATGAATGAAAATTATTTATAAAGGACTTTATGCAATATAATGAAGAAAAAGTAGGAATTGACTATAATTTTTTTTTAATATTACTTGTTTTGTAAGCCATATGAAAAATCCCAAAATATCTCGTTCTAATGCTAGTTTAATTTTGAACAGTGATACTTTGGAACTATAAATAGAACTTAAAGAATTGTTTTTTCTTATGCTTGACCATTTTATTGAAAGTCAATTGCCACTTCGACGGCTTTATGCGGCAATTTCAGTATTATTTACGGTGCATTATTGGGACCTTGTTACATTGCAACTATATTCTACCACCACAGTTTGAAACGGATACTTCCAAAAGTTGCTGACATCGAAAAATTCTGTTTCTTCCTGCACATCTATTCCAGACCAATGGAACAGTTTCGACCGATAGATTTATTCTGGAATAGATTTCACTTTTTGGTTCATTTACCGAAGTTCGAATTAAGATCTCCTGCGCCATGTTCTCCTGTCAGGATTTGAAAATAAAGGATGCAGTTTTAATAAACAAAGTAATAGAGAAATGCTCTTATATTCTGCACATTAGCTTCTGCTAATAACATTCAAATGAAAAACTTAATTCATGTTTATGTGATTTATTTTTTCTCGAGAAATATCAGAAATCGAGGTATAAGGAGGAGATATTATATTTTTTTCTACTCCAACCCTGTTATTTTTCCTGTAAATTTAATCGCTTATACATTGATAAATTATCCGTACTACAGATAATACTTGTTGTACGAAAATTCCATTCCATATTGATCGAAGTACCCACTATAACTAGGGTAATCATATAAAAGTTAAAACTTCATTTTATACATAAGATTGATTTTTAATAATATTATTATGTGTTTGCAGCAATCAACATGTAGTTTTTTTTAAATTTTCAAAAATTTTTTCTTTCTGTTTGAAACATTTAGATTTTAATTTTCTAGAAGCATCTTCATTTCGATGACTTTCATAGTAAACAATGTACATTTCACATTAATGTACCAACTTTAATCATAATTATTAATATAATTATTTAGATAGTTGAAACAATTTAAATGCTATTTAGCTGATTTTCACTGCGTTAGCTGATAATGCGTGACTTTTATTAGAGCACAAAAATTTAAAAATTTGTATTTCAAAAAAAAAAAAAAAAAGTTAATTCATGTCCCATGAATTATTGTTCTACAACAATAAAAAAAATGTTTTGTATTTTAAAAATAGATTTATTTAAATCAAAAATGTGATTTCCTTTTTAGAGTTTGTTTCTTGATTCTATAGTGTTTCAAAATAAAAACTAATGCATGATCGGGTCTCGAACCGAGTTCTATCAGTTTGAAAATCCCTCATGTTATCCATAAGCTCGATCCAGGACATTCCCATTACAGTAAAATAAATTATAATAATTATTAGAAAAAAAAAAGGTTATAATTATTTAGAACATCCTGTTTCAACTCAGGAGAAAACAAACGTCTAAGTTTCTCTAAGTCGTGGATTAATATTTTTGGACAACTTTCTTTTTCAAATATATAATATATATATGTGTGTGTGTATTTAAAATTCAGGAATCTGAGACTTTGAAATGTGTCACCAGATGTCGCTGTTATTGCAAATGAATAGATAAAAATCTGCGACTCTTCGCAAGATGTCACTGCAAGTGTGAACCCTCCTGACTTTCCAGACGTTTTTATTAAAACATTTCCTATGTTGAAACTCCCATTTTTTTTTTTTTTTCTTTTTTGGGATCTCATTTCTCAAATGTCAAGTCTCAGTGTAAGTGAAGATGTCAAAATTTTTTCCTTCTTTTTTGAGCGATTAGAAGAAGAAAAAGAAAACTTTTTTTTTGTACCACATGTTTCTAAGACTAGCTTAAAAGAAAACAAAAGAGAAAATAATTTTTTTTATTTAAAATTGAATCTAACGAAATATTATAAAAAATTGTCAACTTTTTTTCTTTTTGAAATATTGCAATGAGAAATGTAGACGATGAGCTTGAAAATATTGAAACATTTTAGTTATTATGTTAATGGAGAATAACCTCGCATTAATAAAAATAAATTGAAATTTTTAATTTAAAATATAATTTCAAAATGAAACCAATTTTTTAATTATAGTTTTTGCACATTTATATTATATAAATTTTAAATACTAATTTTGCACGATTAATCTATTAATCTATCTATTTTTAGTATTTTATTTTTAATATTCTCTTTATTATTCCTTATTCTTCAGTGAATTATCTGTTATTACAAAATAACTATCAACGTTTATTATTAAATTCATTTTGGCCTCTGTGAAATTCGATTAATCTTTTTTAATTAGATATAAACTATAACCTAAATTCAAATGATTACTTGTTGTAAATGACAAATTCAAATAATCTTATTTCCCTTTTTGAATGTAGTGATAAACTTTCACTCATAATTATATCCTGCATTTAATCTTTAGATAAAACTAATGCTATACGAGCTCTAACTTGTGATAGATCTTTAAATATAAGAATGATCTTATAAATGCTACTTATTTTAATGTCGATGAGTACTGCTTAGCTTTCCACGCTTTAAACAATCTTTGTACATAATTACAGCAGAACATTTAATTACACTGGCACACATTTGGAAAATTGCCTATTGTCAACTAAACGATGTTTAGTAGGAATAATTAACAATTGTTTATGAATGTGTTTTGTAATATACTACTTCAAGAAGCTTTTATCATTCTAAATAATTACTATCTAAGGGTAATAAGGAACACGATCATAAGATGTGTTAAGTGATATTACAGGACGTGGAATTAACTTTAATTTATGGCATTCTATATATTAACAAAAGTTTCCTAGAAAATCAGTGCATACTGCAAGCTTGGTAAAACGTCAACTGTATTGATTCAATTGGGAATCATGGGATGGCAGAATACCTTTCTTTGATTGAACTGACATACGTCGTACGTTACAACCAATCGTGTATCTTCTTTTGTTAAAGTGGCCTGAATGCCAATTGGCTACCGCTCTGGCTTTTGGTATCACAGGCTTCACGTTCGAATACCGAATCCTGGCGGTGGCATGGATGTTTGTTAGTGGTTCGAAATCTACGTTAAACTATAGGTTCCGGTCAAATTAATCCAAAGTGTGCAAAAAAATGACGTAGAGTAACAAACTAAATCTTTTATTAAAGCAGTGAGATAATTATTGTATATAGTGTATATAATGGCGGATCAATGACTAAGTCTAATTCTTTTTATAACAATTAAAATATAACTGTTACTATAAAATATAACTGTTATTATAAAATATAACTGTTATTATCCTAAAATATAACTGTTATTATCCTAAAATATAACTGTAATGTTTTAATGTATCAACTGGGAATCATGGGATGGCAGAATACCATTCTTTGATAGAATGGACATACGACGTTCGTCATAACCAATCGTGTGTCTTCTTTTGTTAAAATAGCAAGATAATTATTATATATAATGTATATAATACCTGAACCGAAACTGTCATGTTCAATGGTTAAAGTTAATTGTTTTCTTAACAATTAAAATATAAGTGTCATTATCATAAAATATAACTGTTTATTATCATTGTCTTATAAAAATAAATGTGAATTGTTTCGTATATTTAGAAAAAAAAATCACTTACGCCACACACTGAATAGATAAATTGTTAGCCTATACTTACAAGGTATTCTAATGGAGAAGGATACTATTAATTAAATCTATGTAATAAACAATTTCAAAGAATAAAGATGGGTTTCCAACCATTTTAAAAATGTGCATTCCAAAATGACATTTCTTCTATGTAAATATTAATGAGAATAATTTAAAATCTGGCGATTGTTCACTACTACTTTTATAATATTTATTTAAATATAATTTTTGATTTTTTTAAATCTTTACAATAATTTACTTGCGAACGTTATTTTTTATTCTATCAAAACGCTCCAGTTACAGTCAAAAATACATTTTTTTCTTATAAAGTAATATGCGGAAAAGTACTACAGTTTTGTTTACAACACAACATTAACAAGTTCCAGAATTGTTTTCAACAAAAACTTCGTATATTATTTGCCAAAAGCGAGATATTAGAGAGTTTTTGCATACCGTGCGTTAGTTACCGTACGACGTCCGTTAGCTTTTTCTCCCTAGCGCGCATGCTCATAGGAAACTGCGCATGCGTATCTGTAATAATGCTTCCTATGAGCATGCGCGCTAAGGAGAAAAAGCTAACGGACGTCCTACGGTAACTAACGCACGATATGCAAAAACTCTCTATTAACTTAAAGTTTACACTACAATTTGCTATCCATGATCCACGAAGGAGGAATTATTATGATCTCTGAAAAAGGCAGATCTGTTTCATATTCCTTTTTACTTTTTTTACATTATCATAAAAAGATTCCAATTAACTTTAAATTCTTAAATTTGTTTCGTTGTTTTATTATGAACATTAATTATCAACGGATGTATTTGTTAATAATTTACACTATTTGGAAAACGAAAACAAAATGCAAAGTAATATACAGTTGATAAAATGCTTGCGATTCTTATAATGGTACTCCATAGTAAAATTATTCTGAGTACAAATTTTAGGAGTTTTTAGTAATTCAAATTTCATTAAGGGCACAAAATTATAAAATACGAATTCAGTATTTTCTTTAGAACAATATTGCATATTTATTTTGATAAAATGTCTTTTTTTTTTACTGTAATTCCCCTCAATTATTTAATGCCTTTCGTCATCACTTTTTTAAAGTACCTAGCATATAACGCTAAAGATATGATTGCCATAGAACAAACAATTAAATATTTATAATTGGGTAATCATGAATCGTATTTACAAATAAAGGAAATCTTTCCTCGTAAGAGTAGGCCATTACAACCAAAAAGTCAGCAACATGCAATTTCCTGACATTCTTGGGTCATCTGAAAATTCTTTTATATTCTTTGATGAAAGACTTTTTAACAAATGAAGACTTTTTAGTAAGTTCACACCTAAGAACAGAAGCAATGCAACATAACCTTTAATATAATCAAGACAAAGGAATCAAGGACTATTGAAGTACTGTTGTTCTTTATTGAAGAACATGATTTTTTTCTCTTAAATGAAAGAAACACATCAAATGACACGATGGAAAAGTGATATACTACTACTACACGCTCTCTGCCTTCTTTGAACTGTTTATACCACTTCTAAGCATTTATTTCCGATATAGGAATGCTCATCAAATGTCTTCTGCGACATTCTATACGTTCCCCAGACAAAATTTAATGCAAGTTCTTTGCTCAATTAATTCAGACATTTCAAAAATAACCGTAATCAGTTTTACCGTCTCACAAGGGCAAGCGTAACTCAAACACTAATGAATATTTTGACGTCAAATTTTACACAAATGTTAAGGACAGTGCCAGTAACCTAAAACAGAAAAAAATTGAAATTCCATAGGCCCCGGGAATTTGAAATAGAAAATTGGTGTTACTTTTTGGACAGAGTAGTATATTGCACACCGATCATAAATCACACACAATATTGGATTACGAAAAGCAGATTCTCGTCACTGCAATATTGTGCTTGAATCATCAAGATAACTCAGTTAGTAAATTCTCAACAAAACCCTTTGAGATTGATTTATCACTTGAATCCTGAGTAGGTCCAGTTTTGAAGAGCAAAAGAAAATATTGATAGTCAGATATAGAACCAATGATAAAAGTTTTTGTTTTTAAGGGCATATTTTTTGCGAATAAATTCACGTCTTTTTTTCCTCTTATAAAATAGAAAAAAATGCATTTATATGCCATGTAAGTTTTATGTCCAACACGATAAAAACAGCAATACATCTTCACGATGTCGTCCAATAAAACTTTTCGGCATATTCCATATTTCTTTAAATCAAGACAACTAAATCTTTTTCAAAGCTCTTAGAAAATCTTCTACAAGGAGAAATATTGGCAGACTAGACAAATGACATGTAGAAACTCAAATGGCTTTGGTGTGAAATAAAGATCTTTGAATTTCAAAATTCAGAATCTCACATCCATAAAACAATCTGAATATACTGTGAAACAATTTGGAGTTCAAGATTATGAGTTAAAATATTTAATTTTGCTTGAATTCAATATATTATGGGTTCTCTTAATTGATGAAAATTCTTAAATATATATACATATATATATTCTGATACTACACAAACAAAGAACATTTACTGAATTTTCGTTCTGTTAAAAGTTTTTATTGCTGATTTGAACAACCATTATACAATTGTTTCTTCACATAATTCTTATTAAAAGAAATAAACATGAAGTCAGAATAAGTACCATTCTTTCTCGTTTTTTTAATGGTCTTTTAAGAAATTTATGTACCGAAAACAATCGATTTTCATTATACTTACATTTTGTTAGCTTCAGAATCTTCAATTGGAAAATAAATTTGTCTTCAGATTATTTTTAAAAAAAATACAAAGCTGTAATTTAAAGATTTTTCAAAAATCTTCCACTCTGATACATTTTTTACAAAGATCACGTTCTGTTTGTGTCCTTTGGGAATTGTAGTTCCTTAAAAACTAAACAATGGAAGTAGTCACTGTAAAATTGATAGGGCATTTGGGAATCAGTTCCTTTTGTTGTCCTGCCATCGTCCATTCGATCGTAGTTTTTTAAGGACCAGCAATGACATAAAACGACGTAATTTCTTTTATTGCACTTCCTAAGAAAAGATGGACCACCCTTTAGTTTGTCTTGTAAGTAATCGATCCAAGAAGAATTACAGAAAAGTCAAAACAATGCAAAAAGTTTCCCCTCTTTTTTTTTTCTTTTACTCTTCATAGTTGGATAGTTCTATTAAAGAAACCCAATTAAGTTAAGATAAGTTGATATTGTTGTTGAAACATTGGACAATTTTTGGACAATTTAAAAGAAACACTGAACCGAGGAAAGATTTGTCTTCCAATTGAGTTTTTTTTTCTTAAATACATTGTAATATTGTTTAAGAGATTTGTCTTTTTTTTTTTTTTTAAGAATTATAAATTTTATTCAGTATTATGCACTTGATCATGAAATAGCGTTATAAAAGAATACGTATTATTTTTATAGAACTTATTAAAATATTTTTAAAGAAAATTATATTTCACTTTACAAACATTACTTATTTGATAAAAATTGTTTATAAACGCTATAATATCTTTCTTCAATTTCATTAGATTTTGTTATTAGTCAACGCAAAGAGTTCCCCTTTTTTTATTCATCATGGTTGGATAGGTTCTATTAAAGAATCCCAATTAAGTTAGGATAAGTTGATATCGTTGTTAAAACATAAACATTAATTATTTGATATAAATTGGTGAATCGAATTATTTTTTACAAAAACTATAATATCGTGTTTTATAGCATTAGAAAAAAGATCAATGCAACAGTAAATTATATTTGAATATTTCATATAATTCTGTAAAATTTATTAAACTTACCTCAGAATGTAAATTTTTCCTGGTATATTAAAAGTAAAGAAAAGATGATTGAAAAGAACTGCTCTTAACAAGGAAAATTTAGTGTTCAATATTCAATTTTTCAATAGTTCAATATTCAATTTTATTTAAAATAGTTTTGTACAAAAAAAAATGTTTTATGATTGTTATAAAATACGTATATCTCAATATATTTGTTTCTCTGGGAATTAATGAAAAAAAAAAAAAACATTTTCTCCAAAAGGTAGGTAAATGGATCTGCAAACGTCGACCTGTAAGTGATGATCACTTACCATTGAGAATTGAAGTGGGTTAATGCCACACTTAACATTGAAGTGAGTTAATGCCACAGATCACGTTACATTGAGAAGGGAATATCTCATAACATATTAAACTGAGATAGATTAATGCCAAATTACAAGGAATGCCATCTAGGGGGAATGAAGGTTAGTCCTCTGTTTTAAAGCTCTTCATGCTGCTCGAGAATCATGATTTAACATATTAAGCACTTAATTCATTCAAAAAAATGTCTGAATCCTTTATCGTGTACCTTGAGTTAAAAATAATATAATATACATGGAATAAGAGTTTATAGTGCGAAAATTGGGCGAACAGATTGTATTGAGCATGGTTGGATTGAGATACTTGAAGTACAGGTTTGAGAACTCACAGCCTTATTGGCACACGTACAAACACCATTCACACATAAAATTAAAGATAATATGTAACACTTAAAGACAGATAATTATAGATTCATGAAAGGATTCCACTTTTAAGCCAAAAACTCGATACATAAATACGCGAGAGATATGAGAGATATACTTCCTCACTTGGTGAGAGTGTAGGCCTACTACTGTAGGGTTGTGTTAAATATATTTCCTCTCGGGATGAGAGACTGAAAACTAAACGTTTCTCAACAGTCGCGCGTGATTACGCTGCACTTCCTCCCGGGTGAGAGTCTCGAGGCCTACTGAATTCCTACCATTTCTCCTGAAAACCACAGGGGGCGTAATTGCTGTGCTTAGGGGGAAGAACGGTTACAAGCTCTCTTTATAAATTTTGTTAAACTATAAAGATATTATTTATTTTGAAGCTGTCAATGAAAAATAATAAATTATTTAATACTTTGATTCGTCAGTATGGAAACATGATTTTTAAAGTTTCTTCTACAAGTACAAAAGTTTGAAAATTAAAACACAGAAGTTTAACCAATACTAATAACATTTATCATTTTTACTCAGAAGTTTCAGAATTCTGAAGGATTTGTGAGTGACACAAAATAAATCTATTTCTGCCTAAATACAGCTTGCTTTTCAAACTTCTTTCAACAGAGTTGAAAATCCAAATTTAGTTTGAAAGCTTTCGAGGATTTTGTAACACCATCCAAACTCGCGTTATTTAATTAAAAACAGCTCAATAGCAAACTGTGTCAACGTGCCTAGTTAACAACAAGTAGCCCTGGAAAATTCACAGCTGAGCTGACGTCAATCTCTAAATTTTCTGAAGTTTCTGATTGGTTGGCTCATGAAACTATACCTTTATTGGTTGTTTTAGATTAACTCTCTTTTAGTAAAAGTTGAAATAAATTTCAAATCATATGACAGAATAAATACAATTTTTATGTTTGCATCAATAAAAACAACGATTTTAATAATATGTAATTTTTAATTAATGATTACAATGATTATAATGTATAATTAATTTTAATAATATACTTATTAAAATTTAATATATGTAATATACGTAAATATAACTAAATAAAATCAGTTATATTGTTAATATATTTAATTTTGATCAAATCTGCAATTAATACGGTAGATTAAAATATACAAATCTTTAAAAAATCATTTTGTGAAGAGTTTATTTATTAGAAGATTTTCAATAGATAATCTGCAATCAATAGATTATACTTTATCAATAGATCATCTGCAATGTTCAAAAATATATTATTTTCTAAAACAAGCAAAAACAGATAAACATATATACAATAAATAGTTTTTATTTATATCAATTTATTTCATTTCATTTAT
The DNA here is from genome assembly GCA_021605075.1 of Caerostris darwini. Taxonomy (NCBI): domain Eukaryota; kingdom Metazoa; phylum Arthropoda; class Arachnida; order Araneae; family Araneidae; genus Caerostris; species Caerostris darwini. The sequence goes on from BPLQ01002030.1 coordinate 896,902, forward strand.
TAAACTTATTACATAATAATATTTTTTTTAAACATTTATATTTAAAATTCCAAATACAGTGATTTAAGCTTTTTTTTTTTTTTGTTGAATAATTCCTAACTATTCAGTGTCGATTAACGCATGGCCCAATGGTAATATTCTCGAATTAAAAAAAAAAAAAATAGTACTGATTCGACATGGCAAACATTGCAATCACTACTATGAAAAAAAAATACTCAATGGTGATTACAACAATGTGTGGGAAAATTTGTTCAGTTTTCATTCTGCACAACAAGCAATTGCATAGCAACTGCCCCTGAAATTCCTTCTAAAATATATTATTTCCCTCTGTTTTACATACATGGGAAATTATGTATGACCACGAGATCCTCAATGCCTTTAAAAATTTCATTGTCAATTTCTAGCTAGTTCATCATAAAACATAATTATACTGATCTTTTCAGTACAAGCATGCCAATACAAGGTAGGTGATGTAGATTTTTGATAACTATGTATAATATGATTGAAAGTATTTGCGTATAGGATAAATTCATCCATGAATCTTGTGACAAATATTCTGAAATGATGAGCTGAAATTATGACCATGACCCGCTGAAATATTCTTTGCCCACATTCGGAAATGGGAATTTAAATCTATAAGCTGGAAATCACCACTGCTGCTTTCAAGAACGTGCAAGCAAATGTGTCCATTCCAAACGAAATGACACAATCCCATATATCATTGCAGGCCTCCAATTGTTCTGTCTGGGTAATACTTCATCTACTATGCAAATGTCATTCCAATGATGACTAATTTCATGCTTGTATTGATCTTTTTAATACAAGCATGTTTACAATACAAGGTACTTTCATTACTTTCAATATTAGGTAGACAATGTGTAGTTTTGAAATCTAGAGCTCAACTCGTCTATTGTACAATATGACTTGAAAAATTTGGCATCTTTGGCAAGGATATTGATGAGTTAAACATATTTATGTGCATTTAATGCTATGTGCGCCATGCTATGAGTATATTTAAGATTCATGTCTTTGGTCCACTGTTTTGTTCTACCATATGCACCCGGTGAAAAACATTTTCTATGTTATGAAGGAGAAATTTCAAAAACAAATATTATTTTAAATATGTAGCCCTCACAATTTGTATTTACTTTTAACTATCAATATTTATTTAATAAAAATATATAATTTTAACAATACATTCTATTTGCACAAAAATATAAATTTGGTCCATTTCCAAGTTTCATTTGTTATTGATCAAGAGCAGTTCCATTTGCTCAAGTAAAAAGCATTCTGAGAGGAAACAAGAACATAACATCCATATTCAGTTCACAGAGAAGACATAACAGCAAATAGAGTACAGAAAACAAAAACAACACTTCAAAAAAATCTTTTTCCAGTTAACGATTCCATTGTTCTTTGTATCTAAAAGAATTTTTTGTCAGAATGCCAATCATGGTTATGTAGAAAACAACAAGAAAAATCAGTTGTGTTTGTTTTATTGTACAAAATCATAATTTTCATTCATAAATCTACAATATTTTCTTTTCGAATTAGCTTTATTATCAGCATTTTTATTTTATACATATACTGAATCACATGCAATTTTAATAATATTCTTAAAATTTCCTCCTTTATATCATGTTAAACAGGCAAAGTACTTGATTTGGCCAGTGAGCTACATGGTGATAATTAAGTATTAAAATAATAGAACTCAATTCAAAACTTGAATATCCTCATTTGAAATATTCTTTGACCACATTCGAGAATGGACGTGGGAAATCTAGAAGCTGGAAAACCCCACTGCCTCTTTCAAGAAAGTGCGAATTCATTAAATATGTCCATTCAAAACGAATTAACATAATATGATATAGAATTGTAGGTCTCCAATTGTTCTCTCTGGGTAACGCTTAATCTGCTATACATATGTCATTTCAATGTTCACTAATTGCATACATATTCACCTAACCACGCACAGACCCACCCACTCACACGAATAAATATAAGGATATATATATATAACTTCTTCAAGAGGGCTTCAAGACCAGGTCCATTTTCAGGCTCACTGGGACACTTTGATTTTTATATTCACTTAAACGCCAGAGATTTTCAGAGTTCTCGAATCTACGACGAATCTAAAACACCCAGTCTGCAGCAGATTTTAATTATCACACGGCCCTATACATGAAACCCTAAGAGGTTCACTTTGTAAGAAGGAATCTCCGGTCTGTTCAGTCACTTTCAGAGAGATAAAAACAACACTTCTTGTCGCAGAACTCTCCTTTCCTCCTTCTCCAAAAACCTACCTTTAAGAAAATCCATGTGTAGGTCAGTTTCCTTGATTTCTTACTCAAGTCGACACTTCTTCAGCTCATGGTTTGTCACTAATCACGATGCGACAACTCATGGCATAGTTCATGTCTCATCTGTAATTGTTTCGACCTGTGAGAGTCGAACAGACAATCGCTAATCCATGATACTGATTATCTATTGTCATATTTGAGTGATAGGTTGTTCTCATTAGTACAAAACACTAATTGCACGTAATATAAATATCCACAACACTGATTATATGCTGTCAGATTTGAGTGATAGATTGTCATTATACACTTGTTAAAGAATATACATTTCTTCCCCCTGGGAAGGAAATGCTATATCTCTTCCGTGGGAAAATGCTATAATATATACATACATATTTATATATATTAGAATGAAATAAATTTTATTATAAATGAACTTGCTTTAGCTAAAAATGGTCATTTATTATAAAACAACATTGTAACTTGTAGTGATATATAGCTAAAGAAATTTGAGCTAAACTATCAATGGCAGAGATTAAAAAAATTGTTACAGCAAAAGCAAGAAGATATACGTTTTTCTTCTAATATGCCATTATTGCATAGTTATAACCCGGCAAACATGCTCTAAATAATAGCTGTATGATATTAAAGTCGTAAACAATATTCGATACCAAAAGTTCTTTTGATTGTCTGTCATACATGATGGACGGCAGAAGATAAGAAATATGTCTTTCAAATTCCACTATTTATTTCTTCCAATTGATAAACGATCTTAAGTCTGAAAACAGCTAAGAAACCATTCTTCAAAAAATGTCTGTCGTTATTTTACAAATGTTATCTTCCCACAATACTATTTTTAAGGTTGGTTTTACTTTGATCGACTCGACGAGGCTGAAGTTATTTATTAAAAGGAATTCAAAATTAAACTAATCTGTTTATAAATGCATTTGAAATTATACGAATATAATCATTCACTATAAAATAACATCCAAATTGCCTTAATTTGAATTATTTAAAATTTAAAATCAAAGTCAGTAGTCAAAGTATTTAATTATGAGTGAATATTTGATTTCAATAAATAAATTTATAGATTTAAAAAAAATATAAATAAGAAATGCATTTCCGTATTTTGCAGTTTGTACACATTTTACTGGATAATTAAATAAGAATAAAAATAATTTTAATAAATGTGATTTAACAAAATATATTTTTATTTAACGAACTATATGTTTCTAATAGATATGGTCCAGTTGTAAATTATTTCGAATTAAGAAATCTCATAAAATTAAAATATAATGAGAACGAAAATTATTCAGTAAAGTAAAACAACAATTTTAAATCGTTGCTTTAGAAAAGAAATTGAAAAAAAAAGAAAATTATATCTCAGAGATTGATACGGGTTGACTGAAACATGCATAGAACTAAGATAAAAAATCCAGAGAGTATATATAATTTTATACTTGACTTTGCATTTAATTCTATTTTTAAAATTTTTTTTAAATTTATAACTTCTGTAGTCCTATTTTTCTAAAATTTCTGATTTATACATTTATCCCTTAAGTATCAACAATATTCCCACTCTATGTCTGGGTATTCATTGTCAAGCCTTTTCCAAAAGGGAAATACAACTTGATAATTCTTGCCAGAGTATAAATTCATAAACATCGATGGTAGACTCGTTTCAACTATAGAACAGTGCAGCTATCCCTATCTGGTTGACGCCATTGGGTGGTCATACTGCTTAAATAATAATATTTGTTTGAATTTGCACTTCTTTTAACACAGTACTATTATCCAATTTGATTTAAACTGGTAAGGAGCAGACTAGATAACGAGTGGGATAGAGGATACAGTATTGACACTCAGACTGGTTGCACATTAAGATTCGCAGTTGAGGGTATGATGGTTTTGTGTAATTTGGATCACAATTTGAGGGATTTTACTTAATATGCGAAACAACTTTATGTTCATCTACATTTTATTATATGATACAAAAGGCGAATTAAAAATTGTATTATATTCTTTTGACTTAATATCGTTTTTTTTTCTTTAACACTTTAGACTTTGACCAATCAACTTCTCGTTTATTTCTAAAATTAGAAATCTGTAACAGCTGTTTTCATATATGTGTCAACAAGTACTGAAGAGCATCAACAGCGTCTTCTATAAATAGAAAGAACCTCTTTAGTAACGGTTAAGAACTGTCGGGTGTGATTAAATGTAACACTTGCAATTTTTTTTCTTTATCGCTTTAAATTTTAACCAATCAAATATCCATTTATTTTTAAAATTAGAAATCTGTAATAACTTCTTTCGTATATGTGGGTAACACATACTGCAATGCATCAGCAGCGCCCTCTATAAATAGAGCGAACCTCTTCAGTAAACGTTAATAATCTCTGTGTAATTATTATTTTCTTATTTTTTGGAATTAACTTTGATGTTTATCCTTATAGAACTTCAATAAATAATTGTTACATAACTTAAACCCATTATGTTTAAAACTATTCCCACATTATACTTACATCGATTATAAGACAAAACTTTTAGGCCTAATTATAGAATATAACGGCATAAATTTCGCAACAATATGCTTTAAAAATATTGGATAAAATATTAAAAACGCGATTAGAAATGATACTAGACGTCCTAAATATAGATGTCAGCCTAGAAATTAAAAATATAGATATCAATTAATCTATGTATATTTGCAATTAGTAATTTATCGAAGATACTTTTAAGACATGTTCTCTTACTCTATCTACACATTATCTCTATCTTTTTTTTATGAAACGGGCATTTAATATAATATGTGTTTTGTTATAAAAATTACAGATAATATGATAATAATGTAAGTATTTTCTAAGAAGCTACGTTGTTTTTAATGGAAAGGTAAACACTTTATATGTAAGTTTACACTGTTGTTAATTCGGAGAAATAAAGGCATGAAAGATGGGAGAGCCTTAGGAAACAGAAAACAACATTTAATTACAATCTCATTAAGCGAGTAATTGAATTTCGAGCTGTATGCAATTATGAAAAGTAAATAAAACTGGCAGGTTAAAGGAGGGTACTGATTGAGAGAATTAATTTAGCGTGCTTGAAATTCATTGCTCTGAAATTTTTATTATTATTATATTTTTGTCATAAGGAGAGCTTGTCGTTAAAATTACTCTCAAGTTTCTAATTAAATGAATTAAACATAAATAATTTCTAAAAATACATTTCGATGTAATTATTCAACCGTTTTATTTTTATTTGTACAAAGAGATTGTAGAAGATGTTTTATTTTAAATATATGATTTCTTTCTGGTGATTATTTTATTCCAATAAATTAAATTTACAGATTTAAATAATTATAAATCACAAATGCATTTCCATATTTTGTAATCTACTTCGTATTTTATTGGATAAATAAATAAGATTTTAAATGAACTTTTAATTTTGGTTCAACTTTATGGTTTCTACAATATAAATAAATTCTTCTTTTTTGTTGGCGCAATAGTTCCATGTCGACTAAATCCATCCCCTACAGGCAGAATTCCTCCCAGGAGATGTTCTCTTTTTACGGAGTAGGGTAGGCATCCCTACGCCCAACAGTCAAATTAGACCGGGACCTACGATTTAAGGTGGATGCTGAGCCACTAGAGGCATCGCCGAGTTTCGAACTCGAACCCTGCGGCCTCGAAAGCCAAAGCGGCCATTAGGACCCAAGAATAAATTAATAGTTTTAATTAATATCGTTAGAAGAATAATAATTTATTATTTTGAATTTTAAAAAATCAATGAATTGCATGTCATATTTCCCTTTAAAATATTCCTTAATGTTAAGATTACTATCGATAAAAAATTTTTTTTTTCTAATACGCAACTCTTTAAATAACATTGTTTAGAACACAAAATGTTTTTATGTAGAGTATTCCTTATGAATTATGTGCGCACAATGGTATTTTTAATTGAGATAGAATATAGTATACGAACATGATATTGATAGATAAAACTTTTAAGAAGTTTTATACATCACTAACTCTAACTCTAAATGACCAATGCAAGGTAATAATTTAAGGATTTTTTTGTAAAGGACGATTTTTTTTTCTTTAATCAGACAAATCATCAACAACAATCACTATCATCACCAATAAAATCATAATACTTGCATGTTATGCATTAAAATTTAATGCATTTATATGAATATTTACATTTCTGAAAATAAATATTCATATACATTTCACCATAAACAATAAATATGTATTTAACATATATTTTCTTGTTGTTTCTTATCCCACTTGGCTGGCCAAGCCCACGAGCACATATGGACTCATGATTGAAGGGGAAGGAAGCAGCTTCTGTTGTGATGGAGCACCCGTAGGTAGAAGCCTGACTTTTGCTCCGTGACGCTCTTACAGTCATAGAAGACCGGGACCTACGGCTTAAAGTGGATTCCGAACCACTACAAACATCCATGGCACCGCCGGGATTCGAACCCGAAACCTGTGGCACCGAGCGCCAGAGCGCTAGACACTCGGCCATTCAGGTCCCAAATTTGCCAACGGCACGCAGTGTTCCCAGGTGGTCACACACCCAAGTACTGACCGCGCCCAATGATGCTTAACTTCGGTGATCTAACGAGAACAGGTATATTCAGCATGGTACGGCCGTTGGCCTATTTAACATATATAAATATGTTAAATACATATTTATTGTTTCTGGTGCAGAGAAAATCTTGCTGAATAGTAGGCTTGTTTTCTGAACTAAAAGCTCCTGTCTAGCTTAGGCACTATAAACCTTTAGGCAGAAAAGACATCGAGATGGACTCAAGGCGGATAATAATAATCTCCTAAATGTCTGCTCTTGAATTATAGTATATTCATTATACATTAGTGCATAACAATTTAACAGCAATCGCGGCCTTCTCGTAGTGCATCCTGGATGATGATGAATTTGCTACACATGTTTAGCAATATAAGTTCAAAATGGTCTCCAAAAACGACAATTTTGTTGTTTCTTAGAATTTAAATAATTCAAAAATACAATAAAATTGAGAGTTTAATTTAAACAAGTCTCTACGATATATGATAAGCCGGATTAAGAATGCTTTAAAGCTTTAATTGGCTTAGAGATTACAAGCGATGAGAAGCACTTAGTAATTCAAGCGAGCAATTGAACCGAGCTCCAGAATTAATCCCTGGAGATTTAAGCATACGATAATCCCACTGCATAATTCGAAGTGAAGTTGAGAATGATAAACACATTTAACTTTGACAGAGTTGCCAGCGGTAACACATTAATGAATTTTCTATTTAAGGATGAATTATTCGAGAAGGAATTTTAATTTGAGAGGATTCACAAACCTATATTTAAAGTGGATTTAGTTGTACTAAATTCAAATGAATGCTCAAATTAAACTCAAAAATCTTAATTTTGTAATTTTTTTTTTTTTTTTTTTTTTTTGAAAAAAAAAAACTATGCTCTTTATGACAATTTCAAACCTGTATAAAACTTATCTTTGTTATAATTAATAAAGAAAACTATGTAATAAAACAAAGTAGAAGATATTATTTAAATGCAGATTCGTATATAAATTGCACCAATCGTTTATGAAAGCTTACGTTAGTGAAGTAAACATTTATCAAAAAATGAATAAATAAAAATCACAAAAAGTAGAATGATCACTTATAAAAATCAGCTTTGCATTTAATAAACAGTTTTAAAAAAGATTTCTAAATATGAATGTTTCTATGCAAATGTATTTTTATTATTTTTGAAACTTTCGTTTTCATAATTCAGTCAGTTCTTAATTAATTCTTCATTTATTGCAATTTTTTATTATTATATTTTACAAATCTTTCAGAAAAGTTTTCAGTTTTAATTTTAGAAAAATAACACAAAAGTACATGTACAATAGTAAACTTCAGATGCAATAGCAAATCATTTATTCGAAACAAAAATTAGTTTAAAAATGTATGATATTGTGTGGTACCAGGGCTGGATTTTCCTATAGGCTAACTAGGCTTCAGCCTAGGGCCTCAAGGTCCAGAAGGACCTACTTTTTCAAAGTGTTAACAAAATTAGAATTACACTATTCTGAAAACAGTAAATACTAAAACACTGAATCGAAAATAAGGAGAAATTCTACACATATGACTAATAAACGAAAAAAAATGTATTAGTTAAGATCAACGCGTTCGGCTCATTGGGTCTGTTCGTTTGTATATACTAGATTGCACCAAAGTATAGTTTATACGTTCACTGATTGCTATGGCAAATATAGACACGCCTTATGCTACTAAGCTCTGATTTGTTCTTGCATAAATAAAGTGCACATTGGTGTAGATTGGAACAGACACGAAGTTGCCTTCCCAATGTGGAATCAATCTTACAGCTGTTTCTCAGTTTAATAGTCACTAATTGAACTGAGGAAAGATCATTTTCAAGACTTAAAAATATCAAATATCAATTAAGAAGCACAATGACCCACACGAGATTGTCTTCATTAAGTATTTTGTGCATCGAAAATGAAACCTTCAGAAAAATAGACTTTGATGTACTTATAGAAGAATTCTGTGTGAAAAAGTTTAGAAAGAAATTCTTCTAATCTACTATTTCGTTTTAAATGTATACTTGAATTGAATCAGTTCTTAAATAAAATAACTATTAACATAAAATTTGATATGATATACAATTTAATATTTTCTTTTTTGTAGTCTCGATTTTGTTTCAATAAAGTTTCTTTTTTGACTTTTGAAAGTTTAAGACTTAAAATTCATAATAGTTCACGCTTAAACTTTAAATGCGAATTATTATGGAATAAATTTATCTGAATTGAATTTGCTTTAATCTTCAATGTATTGAATATATTAAATTTGATAGAAAATATGATAATTTTTATTGCACATTTTATTTTCGTAGTCAAAATTTTTATTATTTGAATTTTGTTTCTTTGTTTAATTAGTTATTGTTACAAGTACTATATATGGTGCTGAGAATAAATGTCCAAATAAGTGTTCCAGAGTTTTTTTATTTATTTATTAACCAGGCCACATTGTTTTTAAAGATTAGTACCAATCACAACATGTTTCATATAACATATTGATATATATCAGAATAATGATGTATTTTATTATCTCTCATGTAATTTACAAACTTAAAAATGGGAGTTGAAAGAGTCTCATAAGTGGAATAGCCTAGGGCCTCTTTTCCTCTAAATCCGGCCCTGTGTGGTACAAAGTATGAACATTAAATGTTTCAATTAAATTTAACTCTCCTTTTAGTAAATTTATAAGAATTTTTGTATAAAAAAGATTTTTAACAGAAAAATCTAGATCTATGCAAATTGTAACTATTGAAATGTTTCTATAGTTACAATTTGCAATAGAAAAATCAAATTTTTCTATTTCAAATTGTAACATTGTTAAAGTATGTATTCAGAATGGGATTTTTCAAAATTTGAGCGTTGTTCTCAGATTAATCAGCTACCTCATAAATTTAGACTACATTACATTAATATTAGAATATTAGGAATAATTTACAAAGTTGTTTAATTTTTAAATTTTCGTTAAATCACTTCTCTTTCTTAGAACGTTGATGTGAGTAATTTACGAACAACGACATATAAACGAAAATGAAGCATAATTGAAGTATGATATTTGTTTTTAAAAACCATTTTAAAAGAAAATAAAATAAAAATTTCATCAGTGATTTGACTAAGTCATGTTTATTAAAAATATAATATGAAAAAGGAAAAAATGTAATAAAATCTTAACGTGCTTTAGTTTTATTTTTCAAATAACATACAATCAAAGATATCATTAAGAATTATAGAAAAAGTAAGCGAATATTTTAAAGTAATATATAGGAATACATTAACTTCAACTGCCCTGATTCAGACAAATCTCAATTTACAGCAAAATTATATGTGGTATGTAATTTTGCTGATAGACAGTAGACCTTCTATTGCTCTTTCACAGCTCAATAAGAAGCGGGATTTTAAAAACGAATTTATTGTTTTGCTTTTTCTGAAAAGATGTAAATTTTTCAGGGGCGTATAACTAACAATATTTTAAAAGCAGAAGGGTATTAACAGAAATGAAATATATTGATTTGATGTATATATATATATATATATATATATCAGTAATTTTGAAAATAGACTAACTTAGACGCATGAAAGAGATGTTGTGTAGTGGGATTTATTGGAATTTAATTATTAAATTGATTGAAATAAATAATAATTTTATTACGATGCATTCTAAAAATATATAAATACAAATAATCATTTTTTTAAAAATTTATTTGTCTTATTATATTTTTTAAATTTAATAATTGATAATACACCTTAATTTTTCAAAAATACACCCAGTAGGCACTGTACTAAAATTGTGAAAGGCTAAACAAGACCAAGTAAAAGACAAAATCTTATCTTCTAGTTGGCGTCAAAGTAAATAATTTAGCGATTTTAGTGACAGATTTGGCGAAAATGTTAGAAATGAAGAATGGATAGAAGTTTTAGAATGGATTGATTATCACAAACAGAACATAATTCTAAAAAACATTTCTTAAATATAATTTCCTTATGAAAAAACAAGTAATATAAACAAAAAAATTTTAAAGTCAATTCCTACATTTTTTTCTCTATATATTGCAGAAAAGTGTTTTATAAATAATTTTCATTCATTTTTTTAAGTTTATCTGGCGCCATCTATTTGGTAGATATATGCAACTTAAATCTAAAAAAAACTAAAATTAATTAATTAAATTTAATTACTGAATTAATATTTGAAAAAACTATATTAACATCAAGTGTCATCCACTACAAGTTCAAAAAAATGTATTTGAACTTGAGTGGATGAATAAAACGTATTTTATGAACGATTGAAAATTTGAACAAGATATATATAGGGAGAGTGTGAGCTAATAGAAGGAATTGAATTAGCTGTGGTAATATTGAATTTCTGATTATTTATTTATTTATATTTAGTTATTTATATTTGCTTATTTATAATAATTTATTTTATTTATTTATATTTATTTATTTATTTTTATTTTATTTATTATTATTATTATTTTTTTTTTGTTTATTTCTAATCTTGAATTGGTGTCTCTAATACTAACATTTTTATAACGAAAATTACGATTCCAAGTTTAAAACTACGCCAAACTTAAATTTTGCCAAAGACAAACTTGAATTTTGATTCTTGCTTATATGCTATTTTTTAAAATGCAACTCATTAAAAAAATATTATAGCGAGCAATATCGAAATACCGTTCCTAAAAACATTTCAATCGTATTTGATAAAAATAGTACAGAAGTTATTGTACTTATTGTTTCTTATCTGACAAAAAGTAACCCACAATAACACCAGTGCATAAACCACTTTGGTCCATTGGTTTCTTCATTTTTAGATTGAATCTGATTTGGCCCAACATCTTTATGGCAGGGACACTTTACGGTTAGACGACCACATGTTAGGCGTCAAGTAAACGATCGCTTACGCCATAAAGCAAACTTAATATCCAATTGATGGAGAAGGCAGTTGCTCACATAAAATTCCGACCTGAGATAAGATGAAAAACACAACGTCATTCAGAAGGTGCCATAATTTCTCAACTGCTGTCCGGTGGTCAACTCGTAAAACAGGAACCTGACAATTTTGACAAAGGAAAGTTGTTGATTTGTTTTTCGTAAGGGACATTAACTCTCCATTCCTTACATCTGGAAAGTCGTATCCGCTAAAAACGAGCAGTATTGGGGTTTTATAGCGATATGCCTTGAAAATTTTCATCACTTCTATTGAAGTTTTATAGAGTTTCTTTCACTGTATAAGATAGCGTTGTAAAATCTTTTTGAGCTTAAATCTTTTTAAGAGCTAAAAACTCTAAACTTTTTATTATGGCACTGTTTTTTTACTTTATATATTTCATATTATTTCTTTTTAAAGAATTGATGAAAAATAGTATAACAGTAAACAATAAAATTGATACAATGCTATATGTACTATATGATACAGACACATGTAAATAAAGGATTGTAACAATTTTATTGAACTATGTATTATTGCACTACAACTATTGTTTTTATTTTGAAGGACTTAGTAACTACATTTTGTAAACTTCTGATGATAATGAAAAATTTTGAAATTTTTTAATGAGATGATGATGATGATTTTGAAATTTTTTTTAATGACAATAATCTAGGTAACCATTTCATTTATGTAAAAATATCTGAAATTCACCTATAAATATTTTAATGTAGATGCCATTATGATAATTTTCTAATAAGTGTTCTGATTCAAAATATATTTTTGCAAATCTTTTGATGTAAATAAGAAGCTCATTGCGTTAAAAAGTTTAAATTCAATTTAAATATTAGTTCTCTTAAATATGGATCTTTAAATATCCTTATTAAGGCATTTTTTTAATTAGCTGGATTATAAGAAGATGTATTAGATAGCATATTCAAAGTTAAGGTAAATTTTGAATGATTATAACTCAAAATAATCTTTCAAATACTTTGAATTTTAAAAATGACATGATTAGTACGTATAATAAAAATTCTAAGCTAAATTTTGGTTTAACTTGACCAATCATTTGATTCAATTCTTACTATATATTTTATTTCATTTATTTAATTAATTAATAATATTACATAATGTGTCTGTAAAACAAATGTATTCAAATACAATTATTTACTCTACCAAAAAATCCAAAATCTTTTTTTTATGATGATTTTTAAAACACCTTAATATATACAGCTATAGTAGAATGCAAAACATAAAATCTTCAATTCCTTTTACTTTTTGAATACATTTTAGCCTTTTTATATGTGGATTTGTGAAAAACATTATTTCCATGATCTTACATTGTAATACTGAGCAAGTGAAATAGAATTGAGTAATCAGATCCATAAAAATATAATAAGTATAAAAAATAACCTAATAATATTTTTTTAAATATCTATAATATTTCAATACACGACAGAAATCACAAGTCACTTGTGGAGTAGATTGTATATTTATAAATTTAATCTTTGGAAAAATTGAAAATCAACAGATCTGATGGAAGATTTGATTCCAACTTTTCATGTCATCACTGTTGCGAACTAGAAATTGATAAACAATATATTTCTAGTATCACCATCATCATTATTGGAGCAACAGCCTTTGTGGGTCAAGGGCGTCTACCTACTGGTAGATTTCAAGACGAGAGACGTTTTTCTTTTTACGGGGTAGGGTTGTCAGCTCTACGCCCAACGCTCAACACTCATAAGAGACCGGGGCCTACGGCTTAAAGTGGATTTCGAACCACTACAAACATCCATCGCACCACCGGGATTCAAACCCGAAACCTATGATACCGAGCGCCAGATATTTGAAGTATACCCGTATAAAAATGCAATGACATCCTAGACATAAAAGCTGTCTAAATTATGCATTGTATATAGGTAATGATGCTCGCATTGGAATAGTGAAAATATTGTAAAAAATTGTTTATTTCCTTTTATGAATAAAAAAATCGTACATACATATTTTTGTTGATTTTTCTTAAAAACATTTGAAAAACATAAAATCGCTAAGAGTATAAAATTGCGTCTTCAATGTTTTATTTACCTTTTTAAGTTCTAAAATTTATAACAATTCAACTACAAATAATATATTTTCTTATGATATTTAATAGAATCATCCTGACAATAAAGACAATATTACCCTTTTTTACAAGATAAAAGGTTTAAATGTTTCTTTTCTATATAGAACAAATACGTTTTATTGTACCTGAAGTATAATATTTTTAATACCAAGACAGATGTGATTAATGGCTAGTCGTGATTAAGAAGTAGACATGATAAAGGAGGAGACATGATAATTTTATGACACTATTAAACATTTTACTAAGTAATTTTCTGATATACAGTTTTAAATTTATGTTTTAGAATATTATATCCTGAAAAAAATGAATATTATATCTTGAAAAATAAATAAAAAATTATGAATTGATAAATATGTTAGGAATATTGTTTTCTTTTAATTTTTTTAATTAAAAATCTATGATTTATTAAAAGAGGAAAGAACTAAAAAAAAAAAAAAAAAAAAATGACAGGACCGAACGTGATATCAACGGGATTAAATTAATAAAATACAGCTAAATATCTATGAGTTATCAGTCAAAATACAATCTCACATTAAGGTTTAAGGGATCTATGCTATGATGTAAGTCATTTTTTATAAAACTCGAAATATACTTTCTTCAAGAGAAAATTCAAAATAGCATGAATTTTTTCCCAAAACATATGAACTTTTATGGTTATCTAATCATATATTGATAATATTGATTGATCTCTAATATATAAAATTAGATACTAATTTTGTAAAAACGTATGTAACTATTAAACAAGGAATGATAATTCATTTAATGTAAATGTAAAATGTACTTTATTTTATGGTTTCCACACGAACGCTTTTTTTATAAGTTTGTGCTGACTGCTTATTGAATATTTAATTCAAATTTCCTATATAAAATTTTAAAATGTTAAATTTTATTACAATTAATATCTAAATATGTATTAGTAAGAAATAATAAAATAATTGGAAAATTTTTCGAGTAATTTAAATTCAAATAAGCATTATTTTATACCTTTCATACGAAAATACATCCTCACAAATGTTTACCCTTATGCTAATTCTTTCTCCGTTACTGAAATAATACTCATAAAAGATAATAATTAGCAATTGAAGCCGCCGTAAGGCTTATATTGCCACTGAGTTACCAGCGAGGCGTTATAAATATTCATTTGTATAAATATTTATTTGTATTTCATTAAAATTCTAAAATGTAAGAAACTGTACGAATAAAAAATAAATAATTCAGTTTGATATACAAAACTAAAATTAATAGCAGCAAATTTGTGAAAATTCAGTAAATGAAAAAAAAAAACATTTTGTTAATAAAAGATCACAGAATTCGACTGTGAGCCCCTTTTGAAAAGTAAAAGTCTTCAAGGAAAATGTTATGGAAATTAAACAACATGCTTAAATAATGAGAAAGAAACAAATAAGGTACTATCCTAAATACATCATTGTACATTTATTTATTATGATTATTAAAATAGTTAATTTTAATAATCTTTTAAAAACGAAATCCAAAATTAACATTAATTTTCTAAAAACGAACATAATCGGAATTAATAAATATAAAACAAATTGAGTGCGAAACAAGACATAACCAAAACATCATCCACATTTGCACTAAAGAATCTGGTAAAATAAAAGACATCTCATTTAGTCATTACCACCCAAATAAATAAAACTCCCATTCAGACTGCTGTGATTCAAGCAACCATGATCCACGCAGATCTCTTGAGGTTCTTCAGGTGCGGAAACTCATAAGCAGACGTTTGATCAAGGCACAAACCAAAGCAAACAAGATCCATTTCAGCTGAGGAAGAAGTTTTATTATCATCGGGAATAACTCTAAAGAATCTGGTAAAATAAATATTATCTCATTTAATTATTATCACTGTAATAAATAAGACCGTTCTGATTCAAGAAACTATGACCCACGCAGATCTCTTAAAATTAAATAAATTGTTTTCGTCATGCCAACGAAACAAATAATTAAATATTCTAAATATGCAATTATGATTTATTTTAATAACCTTTAGAAAACGAAATTCAAATTAACATTAATTATCTGCAAATGAACATAATCGGAATGAATACATATAAAATAAATTGCGCGAAACAAGCTATTACCAAAATATCATCCGCATTTGATCCAAAGAAAGACATCTCATTTAATCATTACCACCACAATGAATAAAACTCCCATTCAGACTGTTTTGATTGAAGCAACCATTATTCCCGCAGACCTCTTGAGGGCGCTCTTCAGGTGCGGAAACTCATAAGCAGACATTTGGCCAAGGCACAAGCAAACAAGACAACCAAAGCAAACAAGATCCATTTCAGCTGAGGAAGAAGTTTTATTATCATTGGGACTGATTCTAAACGAATCGAGATCAAGCGTTTGCTCGCAACCTCCAGTAATTAACGAGCTATTTTCGAGATCGCTACTTCTCCCCAGAGACGTTTGCTCAACCTCTGGCGGGTAATTACAAATCCCTGGGCTGCCCTCATCTTTCGGCGTAAATAACGCGCTTCGAAAGACTTAATAAAGTTTTCCAGGGAAGGAAAATTGGCAAATTCTTTCCTGACACACGGCAGGCGATCGTGGGAAGGGATGCTTTATGGATTTTTAAATATTCTTCGACAGTGCTGTGCGGCGCAAGTAATTATAGTCACGGTTCTGGGGTTTGGGGAGCTAGAGGGTTTTACCTGGTTCCTCTTCAGCGAGGGTGAGTCATCTTTCAATTTCTTGAAGAATGTGTCAAGCAAGGGTAAAGAAGCTGGTGAAATGATAATTAAAGTTAGATTTCATTGTGCGCGAATTCTTGGCTTTAGAATTTCGCTTTAAAAGTATATATTTTTAAATGATGAAATGGGCTGCAATTCTCTCTAGGTTTAGGTAATTAACTTTTGGTTTTATTTAAAGCATTCACTCATGTTTGACGAAGCATTTTCTATCGAAATTTAAGGGATGCATTTGGAAAAAAAAATGAATGAAAAAATAGCTAACATTGAAATGACATATTTGTTCAAAGTATCTACAGTATTTTAAAATGTGTAATGTGCTAGCATTATTGTCATATTTTATGCACATATACAGTGCTCATTAAATAAATGAAAAATGAAGAGCCAAAGTATTCAGATAAAGTTAAGATTAGTTTTATATTCGAAAAGTATATCTTTTTAAAAGGTAAAATGAGTAGCCATTCCTTCTAGGTGTAGGAAATTACATTTTGGTTTTATTTAAAACTTTTGCTTAATGTTTTGACAAACCATCTTCTCTTGAAATTTAATGGAAAAGATAAAAAAAAAAAGTAAAAAATATGGAACAGTGAAATTATAACATAATCTTGTCTTGATAAAATAACGTCTTGTTGCCAAACTTTATTTTGTATGCATTTATTCCGAAAACATAATCGGAATAAGTACAAACAAATTAAATTGTGCGAAACAAGACAACCAAAATACCATATTTGCTCCAAAGAATCTAGTTACATAAAAGACGTCTCATTTAATCATTACCTTCACAATAAGTAAAACTCCCATTCAGACTGTTGTGATTCAAGCAACCATGATCCACGCAGACCTCTTGAGGCCGCTCTTCAGTTGAAGAAACTCATAAGCAGACATCTGGCTTGTAACAAAAAAAAAAAAAAAAAAAGATGGAAAATTAACAAATAAAGAAATATTCTAAATGTGCAATGATGAACTATTTTAATAACCTTTGAAATTCAAATTCAAAATTATCATTAATTATCTGCAAATGAGCATAATCGAAATGAATGCACAGGAAATAAATTGTGCAAAACAAGTCGTTACCAAAATATCATCCACAACATTTACACCAAAGAATCGGGTAGAATAAAATAAAATAAAAGACATCTCATTTAATCGATACCACCACAATAAATAAAACTCCCATTGAGACTGTTATGATTAAAGCAACCATAATCCACGTAGACACCTTGAAATGAAATAAAATCTTTTAATAATGACAAAGAAATACTTTAAATCTGCAATGTTGACTTATTTTAATAACACTTTGAAAACATTCAAAATTAACATTAATTATCGGCAAATGAGCATAATCGGAATGAACTCATACAAAATAAATTGCGCGAAACAAGACATTACCAAAATATCATCCACATTTGCTAAAAACAAAGACATCTCATTTAATCATTACAACCATTGTAAATAAAACCCCCATTCAGACTGTTGTGATTCAAGCAACCATGATCCACGCAGACCTCTTGAGGTTGGCTCTTCAGGTGAGGAAACTCATAAGCAGACATTTGGCCGAGGCACAAACCAAAGCAAACAAAATCCATTTCAGCTGAGGAAGAAGTTTTATTATCATCGGGATTGACTCTAAGCGAATCGAGATCAAGCGTTTGCTCGCAACCTGCCAGTAATTAACGAGCTATTTTCGAAATCGCTACTTCTCCCCAGAGACGTTTGCTCAACCTCTGGCGGTTAATTACAGATCCCTCGGCTGCCCTCATCTTTCGCGTAAATAACGCGCTTCGAGAAGACTTAATAAAGTTTTCCAGGGAAGGGAAAATTTGCAATTTGCAATCGAGGGAAGGGATGCTTTATGGATTTTTAAATCTTCTTCGACAGTGCTGTGTGGCGCAAGTAATTATAGTCACGGTCTGGGGTTTGGGGAGATGGAGGGTTTTACCTGGTTCTTCTTCAACGAGGGTGAGTCATCTTTCAATTTCTTGAAGAATGTGTCAAGGAAGAGTTAAGAATCTGGGGAAATGATAATTAAAGGTTTAATTCATTGGCTTTAGAATTTCGCTTTAAAAGTTTATATTTTTAACCCCTTAACTGCCGCCGGCGTATATATACGCCTGTCCGAAGTACGATCCTTTGCATTGCGCTGCTATAAAGAAAACTGCTCCCACGGTCTTGGAATGCCACAAAATGACCTTGACAATGTTTGAAAAGGATTTTATTATTTCAGAGAAAAGGGATAGGGTATTGGTAAAGGGGATGTTTCTGAAACGGTGAGTCATAGCTGTGCAGTTTTTGCTTCTCTTTCTGTTTGAGTAGGTCGTGCTTTTTTTATTCTTCTTTTGCTTCCGTTTCGTCGTGAAACCAGCTATCAATGCAATGAATGTGATTTTGCTTTATGTGACTTGGTTTATAAAGAACAAGTTTAGACATTTTAAATAAATAGTTATTTCTGCTATCATATTTTACATATGAAACAATAAAGAATTCTTGTTTTAGGAAATATCACACAGCAGTTCTAACATCTGTTTTATTACACTGTTATTTACTTTAAATTTAGAATTTTTGTTTTTTTTTACATTTTATTTTTTCTGTGAAAGTAAAAAGGTTTTACGTTGCAAAACGCACCTCTTTTTTTTCCTCCAATACATCGCATAACTACGCGCGCCTGTATGAAAACGGTGGCACTAGGGAGCGCATCTCGTAAGTTTTCCTCGGCAGTTAAGGGGTTAAAGGATAAAAGCAATTTTTTCTAAGTGCAGGTAATTAAATTGTGCTATTTAAAACCTTTGCTTATTGTTTTGAAAAACACATTTCTCTCGAAATTTAATGGAAAAAATTAAAATAATTAAAAAATATGGAACAATGAACTGACATACTTGTCCAAAGTAAATGTATTTTTAAATGTATAATGTGCTATTATTATAGTCAAATTTTTACATACATATGCGGTGCTCTTTAAAGGAATGAAAAATGAAGAAGCAAAGCATTCAGCTAAAATTAAGAGTAGTTTTATGCTCGAAAAAGTATAAATTTTAATGGATAAAATGAGCAACAATTCTGTCAAGTTGTAGGTAATAGAATTTGATTTTAATTAAAACTTTTGCTAATGTTTTGACAAATTATCTTCCCTCGAAATTTAATGAATGCATTTGGAAAAAATAAAAATAAATAAAAAGTATGGGAAAATGAATTTATCCTTTATCAAAGTATCTGTAGTACTTTAAACATATATTGTGCTATTTTTATTGTCATATTTCTACACACAATACTCGTTAAATGAATGACCAAACTATTCCGCTAAAGTTAAGCGTAGTTTTATTTCTTCTTCTTTATTGGCGTAACAGCCTATGGTTTAGAGACATGAGATGGTTTCTCTCTACAGGATAGGAACGACAGCCGTATGCGCAATAAGCATATTATACTGGGCCATACGGTTTAAAGTGGATTCCGAACTACTACAAACATTCATTCCACAGCCGTTATTTAAACACGAAACCTGTGGTACTGATCCCCAGAGTCCTAGTCACTCAGTCATCAGCCCTCATAGTCAAGGAAGAACAATTGTAAGAATAAATACATCATTTTCATAAACTAATTTGCTAATCGATGCACAACGTTTTAAACATAAGAGTCATTTCCAATATTAAGAACAATTATTTGACATAATGACCACAGGCGTTCTCTAAAAATTTACATGATGACAACTGGCTATCTGTGAAAAGCATCAAGAAACAATTTTCATAGGGATACTCATGCCATTACTCTTAGAGTGGTGGATAAATTATTTACCCAATCACCAAATGAATGTTTATTTAAAGATATCAAAATGTGCCCGGCGTTGGTAATTTCTGCAATCTAATTTTGACATATATTTGTATCGATCGTACAATGTTCAGTAACACCGAATAAGCAGTATAGGGCTATAATCATTGCTAGGAGCACCTAAAAATTGATCAGAAAACCATGCCTTCGTGACGCATAGCTTTTGAGATAAATGCGAAAGAGAACGTATGACGTCATATCCAGTGCACGGAAAATATTGGAATCATTTGAAACAGCAGTTTAGATGAAAATATAAAGATTTAAGAAAAGAAAATTAAAAATAGAAATTGTAATCCTTGTTTACGACAGGAAAAAAAATTTAAAAAAGCTTATTTCTTATGCAAATCAGAAATCGTAAATGGCCTTGCGTTCCTTAAAACTATAGATAAGAGATAGTAACAGTATATTGTGCTCGTAAATTTTTGCGATATTTATTTTGTCAGTAGTCAATATCGTGGCAATAAATTACAAACTACGAAGCAGTATACCTCTAACTCTTCCTCATGCCATCATCTTTATACCGAAGTTATATATAGGTTGGACTATGACAATCTCTCGAACTGAAGGAATGTGTATATCAATTTCTAAAGGAGTCTAGGTTGGTCAACTGCATACTGTTTCATTACGGTGCTGGATCGTGTGTAATTAGTCACTAAATGGCATGCTATACATCCCTCCATATACACGGTGATTGTTTTGAGCACCTTTCTATGCAAACATCTTGTCAAGTGCAATCACCACTGTTATTGTTTCTATCAAAGTTTATTTTTCGTGCATCTGATGAGTATACTCTTCCTTTCTCACTTTTCTTCAAAACTATGCATCACAGAGGCATGATCCTTTGGGTAACTTGTATGTTACTCTAAAAGAAATTCTCGCCTTTTCATAGTTTATATGTATTCTCCAAACATCCTATATAAACATACATAAACTTCACTTTTTTCCTTATCATTACTCTCTTTTGAAAATGAAACAAGGGACAGATTTACAGAGGAGTTTGAAACATTCGAATCTTTTAAAACAGAGGATTCTCCAAAAAGACATTTAATGATTTATTCATGAATTTTATAAGTGATGTTGAGAATATAAAGGAATTGAATTGTTTTTATGAAATTTTCAATTTTCAAATTTAGTTTTAATTTTCAAATTTAGTTAATTATTGCACAAGTTATGTTTATTTATCAGTTAAAGCATGGTATTAAACAGAATTCCGTGTTTTCCTTTTTTTTCCAACTACGTAAATTATTTTCCATTCCTAAATGACTATGGAAGCAGCATAAAAAGTTCAATAAAAGCAGTCCATAAAGCAGTCCAATTTCAAATTAATCCCAGCAATTTTAAGTAATTGATCTACTGCTTTGTTTATAGATATTGCAAAAGCAAATCGTATCCGTAATTGTAGCCTTTTAAATTAGAACGGCAAATCGGATGTTATCAAAGGATATCCTGGGAATAGTGACTTCAGCACAGCCAGTTAAAAGAGTTGCATCTATAAAATTACGTCTCAAGAAACTGATAATAAGCCTTGTACTATTACAAAACCTTGAAGCATCTAGGTTTCTCAGAAGTAAAATAGATTAATCAAGTTTTAATGATAAATGATAAAGTGTTCCATTGGGATTGAAGGAATTTAGAAATTCTGTTGAACAATGAACTGCTTCATTAGTATTCAATAAGATCCTGTTATTTATTTTGTAATTAAAATTTATTTTATAAACACTCTCCTTGGTTCGAGACAATACGTCTTACCTTTCTGGCACCTTAATGTTTTTCTTCACCAGTGCGCATGTTCTCATTCTTCTTACAAATGCCATCTTAAAACTAGTAACATAACAACGGAATGTATGTGACATACGCTGAATCACTAAAACCGAATTTTGATTAATACCAGTATTACAGCTGATGTTCTGATTTAGCTGAACTTTGTCACTGGATGAAGTAAATTTGAAGAAATTATGGGTATTGGTTTAGTGGTGCTAAGTGTGAATCAAACTGATGTTATATTTGACAGTGAATTTTGAAAGTTGATATAAATTCAATGTATGTTGTAAGTCATTCGAAAAGATGTCATTTAAAAACATAAATTGTATTTTTGGATATATGTCAGGAAACTGTATCGTCTGTGTTGTCAATAATTGATTTAAATTGTTCAGGTGATTCTTGTAATGCAATCAACTGAGTTTTCCTCCAGAGCAATATATTACAAGAAGTCGATTTTCTAATTAGCAAATCTATTAGAAGATTAATTAATGAGTAAATTAATTTAATCAAATAGAAATTACTGGACATTTTTCGTATATAAGATTACAATTGTAATTGGATGTTTTATTGTTCAAGATAGACCAATTTGGCAACTTGTGCTGTTGCTTGTCGTCTGCCTTGTTGTCCCAATAAGACGTTTCATTTGATCGATTATAAGCCAGCTTTTTCAATTTCTCCAGTCCTAGTGTTAACTCTTCGTGATCTATTAGCTTCACGTCGAAAAAGACGAAATATTCATTTAATCAGCTGCTACCACTTTTAATCTTCTGCTACCACTTTTATATTCAAAATGACACGTTACATTAACCACAACTCGATACCTGATTAAAATCGCCTTCTTCATTTGAAACTCCACTGGAAGTTTAAGATTAATGAATCTAAATAAAGGATCTGATATAATGATACCATTTCAAAGAAAGACAACATGCTAATAAATGTTAATATTTTTTATACGTTTGTCTTAAACATCCAGTAATGTTTTTTTCCCTTTTCTTTATAAGAGGATTATCAAACCACCCACATTTCAATGATAAACATCTTTCCCTTAACAACAACGACTTTCGATTAACAACAACAAAACATTCTTTTTTTCTTCAAACCGTACCATCTTTTTATGTGAAGACCTTAAATGCTTCACATCGGAGTGAAGGGAGACCGAGTGAAAATATTTATATGCGTTGCTCCATCGTAAAATGTTATCTTGTGTAAGTTACTAGATCCTCACTTTGTCCTGGGGCACATAATGGGGTCCAATCTTTATTTATGGATATTGTTTTCTTTATGATCTGCCATGGATCATTGTAACCTGGAGCTGACTTTCATGTTTTTCGAGAACGGGCAATTTCTCAGAGAGCGAGCGCTATAGAGGAAATCTGATTCGTAACGACCATAAAACATGATGCCCAAATCACCTGGATCTGCTTTTGTTTCCCCTCTGGTGGCACAGCATTCGGAACTGAATTTACAAAAGGCACTACGCTGCCAGAACGAGTTTTAAGAATGGTATTGGAATTATTGTTTTAAAAACATGGCAATAAAATGATCGAGAAGAAGAATGATTTAGTGATTTGTGTATGCATGACGATAAATTAAGCCTTTTAGCTGTTAATGCAATCTTAAAAATATTTTAAGCAGATTTAAATTATGTTAGATAATGGATCTTAGTAGAAACAACTACGCTTGGAAAGTTTTCTCTGCTTATTTACTCTTCTAAATGTTCGACCATAGAAATTGGAATGAGGTTTGACTTTCTAAAGGGACTATTGCTTCGATGGATGAACGTTTGCCTTTGAAATCAATATAATTTGGAACAAAAGACTTCAGGAATCCAAATTGGAGAGTTTACACTCTAATACTCAAATCTAATATTTCTACTTTTACGATTTATCTACAATCTTTCATGCTCATAATAATAATAATGAATAAAATATGCATATTCAAAGCAAAATCAAAATAAAGGTTAAAAATATTTTGATATGGAAAGTAAGAATGCATTTTAATTGGGGGCTTAATATAATAAAGTGAGGTTTACCTTATTTTCAAAGAAAACTTGAATAAATTATTTTTAAATAGCTCTATCGCTATAAAAAAATATAAAAACTACAGATCCAATATATTTATGAAGAGAGTAAATTTATGAAACCTTTTTTTTTCTGAATTTCTTCATAACATTATTAAAGATACTTTAACTTGACTTTTGTAGAAATTGTGATAGGAATTGCATTAGTCTGATGTTTATTTTAAAATCGATGATTTGATAGATGATCATATGACCATATATAAGAGGATAATTTTTTTTATAAATTATTTGTCTATTTCATTCTGTTTGTCTGTCACCATGAAGGAAACATCCAAAAGATTTGCCCACCATGGGTGCACCTCTATAAGATATGCAAATGGTTAGTAATTTAGTGCAGATGCACATCATAGTCGGATGCAAAAACCACCTACAAGCGTATATAAAGGGATAGCAGAAGACTGTTTTTAAGTATTGGAAATTTTTTTGTGCGTGATTTTTTTCCTTTGTGTTGGAAATTTTAATATCTCTCGTAGAAGAATGCAGATGCCCATTGAGCATGCGTCTGAGGTTGATAGTTGTGATTTATATAGCTTCCGAGAAATTGGCCTACCGCGACCATATTTTAACATGAAAATTACAGACAGTTGGTGGCACCCATTGTTCAATAATTCTTCTTCACACACCAGGTTGAATTGCTGCATTTGCAATTGGTAAACCCGTTCTGTCACCCAACACGGTAAACCAGATTGGAAAACAACTGGTCCAGCATCATCACACCATGCTATACCAGATCAACTTTGGTAACGTTTTAAAGGAGCATGGCCTAACATACTCCCCAATATACATCTAAAGCCACTTTCATTGAATGCACAGGAGTGTAGCAGCAGTTATTGCTAACCTGGTAAGAAGGAGGCTGCACAAAATACAGATTAATTCATGTTTCTCAACTCTATGGTGAATGTATATTTAATAATTTCACCTTTGTGTTTAGTGTTATTTATTACATTTGGCTTCGATATATTTTATCATTCTTAATTTTATATTTTGGCTGGTCAGCAGTATATTTAATTTCTATCTTCTTTTTATAGTAATATGTTCAGTAACTCTAAGATACCTTTTAAGATGTTTACTTCAAAATTTAAGTAGCAATTAAATGTAGAACGTATTAATATAAATAGATCAAACCCCGGTCATATAGTATTGTAAAAAAAGGTTCATTAAGCTCGTTCAAAATAAAGTATCAATTAACAACTGTTATGCATATTATATGAATTTTTGCTTAATATTTAACGATAATAAAATAATAAGATTTAATAATTAATAAGATAATAATTAATAAGATTTTTAACGTTAATTTATAAATGCGCAGAATAAAAACAACGAATATTACGTAATGCCTATAAAAAACTTATCATTAAAAATAGTAACCATGACGAAAAAAAAAAAAAAAAACTTAAAATCGTTATTTTTCGTTTTTGCATTTTTTATTTGCCAATAATTTCCAAACATTTCCGTGCTGTAACAAAACATTAGGAACACTTTTACCGCGGCCTTTAACTTTTTACAATAATGCACGTTGAATATTTATGTTCGTTTATTTTTCTTCAATTTCAGAAATTCCGAAACGATTTTATTACCTGGTTATTTCTTTTTTTTTTTGTGTACGAAGGAGATAGTTTTTATACCGTTTCTAAGCAACTAAACATAATGCGTTCTACAAGCATTAAAGAACATAATGTTTCAAGTTATGTTCTTTTATTGGTTGAATAAAAATAAGGATATGCAAAAAAAAGTAAATAGATAAAAGTTCTTTTCATTCCTAAAATAGTTTTAGTTTAAGCTAAATGAAAGCAAATTTTAATGGAATGTTCCTGTTTTGAATAGTTTGTGAATAGCACAAAAATGTTCTTTATGTTATTAAAAAATGCCCCTGACGATACATACATATTTCATAACAATAATTTGTTTTAAACGAATAAGTTAACTTAATTATTTAAAAAAGTAACAATTTTATGAATTCTTTATGGTAAAAGAGGATGCAGTAAAGTCGATGTATTAGCATTTATTTTACTTGGCTTTCAAACAATCTTTTCGCTTCAACATTGATGATATGACAAGCAACGATGTTTAAAATATGAAAATACGCTATAAATATTTATATTTGTGAGACATTTTCATTAGTATTATTCATTTTCGAATTGAAGAAGTGAAATGACATTTTCTGAAAAGGAGGCAATAGTGTATTTTGAAAAATATTTATTGTACATAGTCTCATTCAAAAGCTATGTATTTTTTAGTGTGCACTTCAGATAATATAAAAATACATTTAAATCTCAAATGTAAAATCTCATCTAAAAGACCTAGAAATTATTATCAATAGTAAATCAGTGATGCCATTTTTTACGATTTTCGATTGATTAGTTGTAAAAATAAATTCAACAATTTTACTTGTTGTAAATGATGAAGGGATAAAGAAATGCCTTAAATATTCTCGAAATAGTAAAATTGCTTAAAAATTTGACAACTAATTAAGTATTATATTACACCCATGCCCATAAATTAAGGATAATGAAGTTCAGGCAAAGAAAGAGACAGAAGCAAAACAAATTTGACTGATCTGTAAAGTCTATTTATTAAACAAAAGGTAAAGAGCAAAAAAGATGCTATATGTTTGACATAATTAATAAAAATTGCGATTTTTACCCCCTGGAGCAAATTTCAAAAAAGAACCTATTTACAAAAAACAGTATAACATGGTTAGTATGATGGTTAATATAGAGTATGTCTCCCGAACGATGCAATACAGGCCTTACAACGCCTAGGCATGCTGAGTATCAAATTATCAATCTGATCTTGGGGATTATTACACCACTCATCAAGCAATGCCCTCCGAACTTCCGGTTGACAGGTGGGAGGGGGTTGACGGGCTGCAATTCGTCGGCCAAGTATATCCCACACATGCTCTATTGGATTCAAGTCCGTTGAGTATGCTGGCCAATCCATACGGGTGATATCCTCCAATTGAAGGCATTCGTCTACAATGTTTGCATGGTGAGGACGGACGTTGTCATCCATAAAAAGAAATTCAGCACCCATGGCGTCCCGAAACAAACGTACATGTTGTTCCAGAATGACATCCCGATAGATGTGGCATGTCATCGTTACACTCTGAACATGCAGGTCAGTTCTGGAACCAAGAACGATTCCTCCCCAAACGAGCCATCCTGCACCACCGTAACGGTGTCGTTCAATGGTGTTCTCCTGGTGGTAACGGGTACCTGGCGCTCTCCATATGAAAGTCTGGCGAGAATCAAACTGCAAACTAAACCTGGACTCGTCGGAAAACATCACACAAGACCACTGTTGCGGTGTCCACAATGCATGCTCTCTACTCCAGGTTAATCGCAGGCGACAGTGAGTTGCGGTAAGTGAAACACATCTGACAGGCCTACGAGCAGATTGACCAATGTGCCCTAAGCGTCTGTAAACGGTCTGCCTTGAAACTGTCGTACCTGTAGCTGAAGAGAGCTGACGAGACAGGCCTGATGCTGTGCTCCGTCTGTTTCTTTTGGCAGTAACTGCTAAATGCCGGTCCTCATTCGGCGTTGTAACTCGGGGGTGACCTGTGCTGTAACATCTACTCACATTACCATCATCTTGGAATCGTTGCCAAAGCCTGGAGATGACACTCTGGGCGATTCCAGGTTCCTCGAATACTTCCAGCTGGGTACGTCCACATTCCTGTCGTCCAATAATTCTACCACGTACAAAAACTTCCAAATGCTTCCTTTGTGCCATAACTATGCGGTTATTGCACTGATAGGCTTTTAAAGCGTTTGTGAACAATTTTACTTCTTTGCCACCATTCCTTATATACCCCCCTTTTACACTCTCGTCATTGTGACGTACTATCCGCGAAATCTGGTGGTTTCCTGTAATTTGCATATTCTTCTTCAAGATGTGTGTGATAATTCTACAGGTGAAATTTTTATTTTAGAGTTCAATTTCTGTGTGATTCTGAATTATCCTTAATTTATGGACATGAGTGTAGTAATGCAAATATGGTATGTATTTATATTACTAAAATATCACATAATATCATAAAATCCATATAATTTATAGTCTTGGTATGTATATATATATGACTTTTGTCACTTCAGTGTATAACACTAATGCATTAAAAATTATATTCTAATACAGATCTACACTTTACGGACGACATTTTAACTTGAGCAGACGATGTCATTTACCTCGTCGATCAACAAATCTTCAAATTTTACGTACCCGAAATACCTTTAAAGGGTGCTTATCCAGAATGATAAGAGAGACCCTGTCCCGGTAATGCGAAAACTTACACAAAGGAAATCACGAATAGTTTTTTAAAAGCTGATCTCTTCAAATTACCCTACCGAAATCAATTTTAATAGCCCTACTCCTTTTCAGAGGCCAAAAAAACTCAGAAAATGCTTTTACAGGAATGAGGAAATGACCGTTTTTATGAAGGAAAAAAAATTAAATTTCGATAGACTAGTTAGAATGTCTTCATATTATCATCAAAAAAAAATTGGCTCTGGTAGTAAAAAAAATTATGTAGTAAGATCATTTTTGTAATGATGATAAGGGTCAGTCGTTTCCTGTTAAGGAGACATACGATGGCTGTCGTTAGCAGAAGTAATTACATGGAATCCTGAATGAGAATCTAACACAGGTTCAAATCATCAGTCTAAAACTTACTTAAGAGCTTTTGATAGCTTTAAAATGGAAGATTATTTTTATCGTCTAGGAAAAAAGTGGATTAATCATCACATTGATTTTTATAGTATAGAAATCATTAGAGACATATTTAATTTTTTCTGCTAGAAAAATTCCAGTTTTTTAATTTGCAAAAAAAAAAAAATTATCTAAAGGTTTGCATCTTTTTAGTTTTCTGTTTAATATAATATACTGAATTAGTTAATCAGCACTTTAATTTCATAAAAGAACATTAATATTAATGAAATAGAATGGGATAATTGAGTAATTGTCCTTACAAATTAAATTTTTATCCTTTATTTGTAAATTAAAATATTATGTGAAAAAATAATATTTTAATTTACAAATATGAAAGGGCTTTTTATTTTTAAAAAATTAAATAATATTTTTTATTTATTTTTATTTTTCAGTGATATATTTATTTTTTTCTTCATTAAACGTTAATTTTATTATTAAGTATTATCAATTATTATTATCAAATTTAAAAGAAATGCAAGATATTATTAATATTTTAATTTTAAAATAACAGATTTATAAATAATTTTAAAGTTAACTGCATTAATCAGATTTATTAATTATTTACTAAAAGCAAAAGAGTAATTGAATGCATACACTGAGATTTCACTGTATTTTAGAACAAAATATAATTTCCCGAATTTTCTGTTTGAACGTATATTAAAATAATTTTCAGGAATAAAAATTTGATATTTATTATAATTATCCTATAATTTACCAAAATAGTTAAATATAAATTATTAAAATTTTCACAAGTTAAAAAATGTCTACAATACTCGGAGAAGATTTATACTTCAATAAAATGTTTAAAATTTATTATTTTTTATTATTAAGATATTATATATTATTATATTACTAAGTTTACAATTGCATATAAATAACAAAATTGGAATAAATTATTACTTCATTAATTAAATTACGATTACTCAATATAAATCAAAATAGTCTCAATTTAGTAAAATTACATTAGATTACGTAGCATTTCAACAGGTTCAAGGCATTTAAGATGAATTGTTGTTTAATATCATTATTTAAAAGTCTAACTTCATTTAAACATTTCATGAGAATGATTTATATACTTCCCATCTGTTGTTGACACTTTAATAAGAGAGGATCTCATACAAAAGCTCGTGAATGAATTGGGGCAGGTATATTTGACTAAAATAAATAATAACAAATGTGAACCGCTTATGCATTGCAGGCTTTGTTGGCATATCTTACCTATCAAAAATCATCTTCACAACGTGGTCTCTTTTCCTCTATTCATAGAAAACATAATTCCAGAAAGGATATTATATATGAATAACATACAGATTTCAATAGAAAGTAATGCTATATATTTCATTAGAAATGGCAAGTACTGGCGAATTCTATAAAATAAATAGAAAAACATGTTTTCCAAAAGTATTATTTGCGATCTATTCTCCAACTTTTACAAGTTTTTTGATAATTATAATTATTGGATTCATTATAAAGTTGTTTGCAAAATAAGATTTAGAAAGAAACTATTTTTACGAACTTATAATGAAATTTCATAAGTTTATATTGGCAATCATTTGTTGCTAATGATAAATCCAAGATTTGATTTTTTACCGTAGACCACACAATTAAGCTTCCAAAGAATCATGAACTAAGTGAATAATACTATCCATTAAAAATTTAGAGCAAATGGTATACACTATTTTTTTATTTAAAAATTTTTTATTTACAATTCTTTATTTACAATGCTTTATTTAAAATTCTTTATTTATAAATATTTATATAAAATTCTTTATTTACAAATTTTTTTTATTTACAATTCTTTAATTACAAATTTTTTTATTTACAATTCTTTAATTACAAATTTTTTATTTACAGGTCTTTATTACAAATTTTTAAGCAGTCATTAATTAAACTCAGCCTTTAATCACAATGCATTCTATTTCTTCCAATCATAATCACTTTTTAATAGAATAAACACAACAGACCTCCGTGTTGATTGTAATTCTCCTCAAAATTAATTAACATTGCGCGTCTTTGTATCATAACGCCAAATTCATATTTTGATTTTTTTTTTTCTGGTGGCTTGATTAGGGGAATCATCATTTGCGGTTTTGCTTTTTATTACCTTGCTATGAAGGTTAAGCGCTATGGTCATAGAAAATATGACTTGCGTTACAATCTACTATCCAATTCCATTGTATTTATTCATATTATTTTATGTGTAGCAATATACCTGATGCATTTAACTAATTTAAAGACACCTAAGCAGCAAATTGCAGTTGCTATGAGTGTCTAACTCTTCAAGAATTGTTTGGAACATTACAAGCAACCAAGGAATCTCATACTGAAATCACTAAAATTCCGTGGCCATTTTTTAAATTAAATAAAACATTATGTTTTTATCTCTTTACATTTTGTAATATGTTAAGTATAACTGTGACTTTAAATATATATAGTTTTAATTCAGAACAACAATTACCCCCCGTTCTTTATTTTAGTAAAAAGCATTGCGTTGACAAATAAAGTATTGCTTTGTTTCCATTTAAGAGACCTTTATTTTTTTACATTAGGGAGAAAACACTTGTTAAGTCCCACTGTAATTCAAGCAAAAGCAGAGGAAAAAAAACAAGGAAAGTTCCTGTCTCATGTTATTTATTTTATTTAAAATTACATTTTTTTAAAATGCAAGTTAATAAAAAATAAACCAAAAATTTCGATATGGTGTTATATACCATTAATTTAACTATTGGTATACAGTTTAAGCCAATAACAATGTTAGTATTTGGTTAAAATATTTTGAGAATAAAAATTATTCAGCGTTATTTTGGTCAAGTAATTCTTATATTTTTATTTGATAATATGCTTAATACTAAAATACTTTGATCACCGATATTTGTTTATCGAAAAGGAATGGGAATTTTAATGCTTATTTAAAAATAATTTATAAACATTTTTACCAACAAAATGAAAGAAATTTAATAACCTCTCTTCTTTAAATTTAATCTATTTCTTGTTCTTTTTCATTCCCATTAGGTCCACCTAAATTGGTTCTGAAGCATTTTTGTATAAAATAGCAACATACCTGCTACATAAATTAGCCACAATTTTATTCTTTGAAAATTAGAAAAATCATCCTCGATGTTTGACATAAAATTATATTTTATTTACGTAGTTATTTTAAAAATAACGACGAAAATATAAAAGAACGAAAAAAAAATAATAATAAATGCATATTTTGTATCTATAATGATTATGTATATTCTTATTCATATTTATAACATTTAACTTAAAGTACCTCGGCATATCATTTCTGTCAATTTGCACTTTCATTTTACAAATGCATAACATAAAATAGTTGTCATCCGAGAATCTCTGGAATAAACAATCGTAAAAATAGTCACTTGTCCATTTGCAAAAATGCGTTTATGGTTCACTTCAGCCCAGATTTGGGAAGAGCCAGGAGAAAAATGATAAATTGTAACGACTATGCGATGAAGAATGACAAGATGCGATATTTTCCAAAAAATACGACTTCGTCAAGTACTAAATAATTTCTATACCATAAACCCTTGTCATGGTTATGTTTCCAACGCCACCTGCTGAAGAAATGTCCAGGCATTAAAGCCAGAACTCCTACATTTCCCGAATGAGCAATAAATTAAATTTAGCCATTCTTGCGTCCTGTAATTCTTTCGCTGTTAGCACTTTTTGCAATTGATTGTTATTCGAAATGACTTTTTGTTGCTACTCGTCATTTTTATTGCGTGGCCATCTTAAAAGTTTGGCATAATTACTCTTTTGTGTTATAAATATATATATGCAGTAATCTTCTTTCTACAGATTTTTATTGACTTAATTGTGTAACATTTATAGCTATAATAAAAAAGATTTCACTTGGTTTATTAACTGCTGATTTTGACTAAATGATGATTCGTAGGATGGATATTTAAATTTAATTAAGTAATTCTTTTTGGCAGACGCAATAAGTTTTTCATAATTTTA
>BPLQ01002031.1:0-12377 GCA_021605075.1 Caerostris darwini
ATAAAAACAAAATACTATGAACTAAATAAAATTACAGCATATAAATGTTACATCATGAGAATTACAATTTCAAATACTAATTCAAAAAAAATAATAGCCTTCTATTTACAGTCTCAAACATTATTTCTAGTTGATATAAACAGTCGTCCATATCTGGACCTGTTTTCAGTTGTCGGGGTGAGTACAGGATCTCCAGAAGTTGACACCTCCAACGGGTAAAGTTTTTGAATTGGTGCGTCAAGTTAACCACTACTCGTTCTCACCTGTACTACCCTGGACGTACCATCTCTACTGCTGTAGATTTTCTCAATCCGGCCCATAGGCCACATGACACGTTTTTTGGTTTTCCAGTTCGATGAGAACAATGTCCCCGACTTTAAGTTCTTGGCACGTGGCTTTGGCCTTCTGCACAAGTTGGTTTAAGTATTCCTTACGGAAATAATTTCAGTTCTCGACGCAAAGTGTTGCAGTGATTCACGCGCACATTCAGTTTGTTGGAGTCGACTGAATCTAAATCAAGTACCCCCACTTGTTTTATGTCTTGCAAAAACAAGGAAGGAGTCAAAGGAATGAGTTCATCTGAATCGTCCGAGATATAAGTCAACGGGCGGCTGTTTATTGATGCTTCAACATCACAAAGTATCGTTAGAAGCTCTTCAAAATTTACTGATGATCTTCCTAGAATGCGCACGAGCAGGCTCTTGACTGAACGAATAAGCCGCTCCCACCATCCCCCACCAAGCAGCAGTAGGGGGATTGAACTTCCACTTGATCGGATAACATTCGTTTTCCGATATTTTCTGCCAATCAATTTTCTTCAAGGCATTGTCCGTTCCTCTAAAGTTTGTAGCATTGTCCGTGTACACCGTTGATGGACGGCCTCGCCGTGCAATAAATCTTCTCAAGGTTTGCATGAAAGATTCTGTGCTGAGTGACGTAAGAGGTTCAAGATGAATTGCCCTGTACACTGCGCAAGTAAATAACACAATCCAGGCTTTTCCCCTCGGTTTAAGAAGTAAAGGACCACAAAGATCTATACCCGTTATCTCAAAGATTGCCGATTCTCTTACTCGGTCAAGAGGCAACTGTATAGGTGGAGTAGTCAACGCTTTTGCAGTGAATCTTTTGCATACAACACAACGTGATACGCAAGATCTTATATTTCTCTTGGAAGAAAAAATCCAGTATTGCAGTCTTAATTTGGCTGCCAATATCTGCACACCTGCATGACAGTACTTTAAATGATATTCTCTTATCAAGCACTCAGTTAAGTAGTGTTTGGACGGAAGAAGGATTGGATATAAAAAGGACAGATCATCATCTCGTTCAATGATCCTAGTTTTAACACGAAGAACCTCGTCATCACCTCGCACCACTTGCAGACCATGCACAGAATTTTCTTTCTCATGAAAATGCTTTTTCTGCTCTATACTCCACAGAATGATCTCAGCCTTAGCTTTTTCTTCAACTGTTAGGGTTTTAGTACCATAAGAAGGCTTTTTCTCAATTTATTTACAAAACGCATCATCCAGCAAAAAACTCTCACAATCTTAGAAAAACTGGATAAACGTTCGAACCACTCGGGCTTCTCTATTTTTACACTCAAGTCAACAATTATTTTCTTTTTCATCTCTGCTGCAATTAATTCTTCGTTTGGCGAAAATTCAGACTTTGGCCATGCCTCCGGGAAAGCTTTCAAAAATTCAGGTCCCTCCCACCAACCGTACTGCAACAGATGTTGGAGTGTACAGCCGCGTGATGCTATGTCTGCTGGATTTAATTTCCCTGGGATGTGTCTCCAGTATTCCTTCTTAGACAGACTTCGAATCTCTCTAACTCTATTATTTACGAACACTCCCCAGTTTTCTTCTCGTTGAATCCAGCAAAGAGCTACTGTTGCATCAGTCCAGTAGTAGGTTGGGACTTCTCTCAAAGATAAAGCAGTAACAACGTATTTAGCTAGGCGTGAGCCTAAAACACACGCTAATAACTCCAAGCGTGGAATAGTCACCTTCTTTAATGGAGATATCCGTGATTTTGCAGCAACAAATTTCACATAAACCTGACCACTGCTTTCACTTCTTAAAAATATAACAGTGGCGTAAGCATTTTTACTGGCATCACAAAAAATATGTAATGACCAGGAGTCTCTTTTTCCATAACCTATACGCCGTTCCAATTTAAGCTGGGAAATACAAGACAGTCCGCGGTACCATGTTGAGAATCTAGATTGTAGTTCATCTGGCAAAGGTAAGTCCCAATTTGCTTCAGTTGCCCAGGCTTCCTGGAGTATTAATTTCGCAGGTACCATTGCTGGCACGACGAAGCCCAAAGGATCAAATACGGAATGTACTATCGATAGTAGTTTTCTTTTCGATAAGTCTGCTATTGGCTCAGACTTGAATGGTATAAATAAACTATCTTCTATACGGTCCCATTGAAGACCTAAAACTGGAGATATAGGTTCAACATTCTGTAACGATAGTTCTTGCTCTGGACCAAAAGTCCACATACGCAGTTCCATTTTGGCGTCCGCCATAATGGCAGTTGCTTGTTGTATAAATACTTCTAGCTCTACATTCGTATCAACTGAAGTGACGCAGTTGTCGACATAAAATGCATTTAACAGCTTATCTGCCACAACTTCAAACTTCGCATGTACATTTTTAAGATGGAATGAAATCACTGCTGCCAACAGATATGGGCTACTGGTAACACCAAAAACAACCCTTTTATGACGGAATTCTACAATTTTGTTGTTTTCCCACCAAAGAAATTTTAGGTAATTTTGATCTTGTCGACTTATGCCAATCTGTAAAAAAGCTCGCCTAATATCGGACGTTACGCCAATCGCCTTTTCCCTAAATCGCAGTAAGATCGCAGGAATTTCTTCTACGAGATTTGGACCTTTTATCAAACAATCATTTAGCGAAAACGAATTATCCGATTTGCACGAGGCATCAAATACGGGCCTAATTTTTACTAGTTA
Organism: Caerostris darwini; assembly: GCA_021605075.1. Taxonomy (NCBI): domain Eukaryota; kingdom Metazoa; phylum Arthropoda; class Arachnida; order Araneae; family Araneidae; genus Caerostris; species Caerostris darwini. The sequence goes on from BPLQ01002031.1 coordinate 2,990, forward strand.
AACTATCTACTTTGAAAACTGGATGATGTGATAAATAATGCCCCTTTTCACTCTTTTCCGATTCTGGAATTATTTCCACAACATCTTCCGACAACCACTCATTAAATATCTTATCATACTCGTCAAAGTTATCCAATTTCTTTAATTTCCGTGTAGTGGCAAATAGCCTTTTTTCTGCAATATGCCGATTAGAGGCAATGTTTGGAGGAAATGTTTGAACCCACGGTAAACTTACACAATATCTACCATCTTCGTATCTACTAAGCCCCTTCAAAAATTGTTCCTGAACTAACTGATCTGCTTCGGAAAAGGTCTGCACTTCATCTGTAATACCAATTCTTTCCAAATCCCACATATCAGAAACTTTCATATTTTGAATATGGAGATTAGTTATTAACATAGACTGGGCCCCCTCTAAATTTTGAACATTTAGTTCTTTTCGTTCCCCACACAAAGTCCATCCCAATTTAGTATTAATGGCCGTCAGACCCTCATTAAGCTGAATTACTTCACCCGTAAGAATTTGTCCATAAATATCGCTGCCTATCAAAAGTTCTATTTCCGGATAGTCGTCCCCCATATCCGAAATCCAAATTCTATGCCCTTTTAATTCCTTCAATAAAGGGCCTTTAGGGATACGTGGTATTGCTCCACAAATAATATCCTGATCCAGAAAGTCAAACTGATATCCAGTGCTTCTCCCTACAGGTCTCAATCTCATAGAATATCGTTTGTGATTTTTAGATTCAGTTCTTGCTCCCCCAAACAGAGAATGAGTTAATTTCTCAGACGAAAAGCTTTTTTAAATGTAAGGCTTCGGCTGTAGATCTTAGAATATACGACCTCTGAGAACCACAATCCAAAAGACACCTTACCTTTTTCGTCATGTTCCCTGACACTACCTCAACCATTAATGTCATAAGGAGTACTTCTCTCATACATGAAGGAGTAGACATAGTAGCTTGTACCGTAGTAGACCCTTTTGTACCCGCTACACTCTCACACCTTTTTCCCTGAATCTCGGGACATAAAATTATAGGGTGAGATCGTTTGCACAGATGGCATTGAACAAATTGTTTACAATCTCTCGCAAAATGTCCAGGCTTCAAACATCGGAGACAGCACTTTAATTCCCTTAATTTGTCTAATCTATCCTTTAGGGTCCATGACCGAGCTGAAAAACACTCTTTACTCTCATGACTTTTTCCGCAGAAAACGCAATTTCTTTCCTTGGTTGCTACCAAACTGGCAGCGCTCATGAAAGGTTTTTTATTTTTTAATTTACCCTCCTTGGGGTGCTCTTCACGCGAGGAAAGAGAAATGTCAAACCCTGACCTGGCGAGTTTTACTCTCTGTTCCCCTTCAACTTCTTTTTCTCAAAAATTCTAAGAGGTTTGAGAGACGTGGACCCTCAGCATTAAATAATAAACTTCTTTGCCATACCCTAATCAACTCAGCTGATAAACATGATTCCACCATGGGAAATAACCATGCAGCATTGGAGTTTTGATTTACTCCTAAAGACTCAAGAGCTCTAATATGGGACTCGATTTTGTCAAATAATGTCATGAGTGGTAATTTATCTTTACCTTGAGAGTGCACGTTTTGGATAATTAATTTTAGCAATTCTCTCACGTATATTTCTGTTAAAATTTCCTGATTACCAAAACGCTCCGTAAACGCAGAAATGACCTTCGGATAGTTTTCCGAAGTCAACGGATAGCTCTCAATTAGCTCATAAGCTCGAGTCCCTGGTAACATTGACTGTGCTAAATAATGAAATTTATCCACATCATCCAGATTCTTGTCCTCGTGAATCTTTTTAAATTGACCCCAGAACGAAAGATAACTCAATAGGTGCCCATCAAATTTTTTAATTTGAATTTTAGGCAATTTGTAGCGTTTATCATTGCACGCACTTATACTGCTATCAGGTTTTGATCTCATACTAATATTTACGTCCGAATTATCCGTTTTTTCCTTTATCCGACGACTTAAACTAATAAATTCATCCAAATATTGCTCGCAGCTGCTATCATTAAATCTAATATTACCGAATCATTGCTCTTTAACTCGGTATTCACAGTTTGTAATTTAATGAATTTATCTTCTAAAACGGATTTATCAGGCTCAACTTTATTTAGTTCCTCTTTCAGCACATTAGCAGTTCTCGTGAAACTACTACACGCCGTGGCACGTTTTCTTATTGATATTGCAAGACTCATCTTTTTATCTTATAAAAGAAATTATATTCAAAATCTCAATTTAATAATCGCAGAATACAAATTCAACTTATTACAATAAATAAATTCACTCAACTAATATAGATAAGATCATTAATATACATAAGAAAATAAAAACATTTAAAATTATTAATACACACTAATCATTTCTTATATTAACGTATATACAAACTATCAATACATATGATTACTTCTCTATACAGAAAAAACCAAATTCAAAAAATCCTGGCCGGCTCGCCACTTTTCTATGTTAATATACCGACATAGAAATGGGGCCGTTGGTCTACGTATACTCGTAGGACGGCCAAATGAATTAACATCAATAAAAAGCAATTAAAATAAATACTAGGACAAACAACTAATTTACTTTTACCCTTTAATGAATACGAATAAATACTATTACAATAAAATTTAGGATTTTTAATATTTGGCAGAATAAATAAAATAAAAAAAGTTTATAGAGAATTTTTATAGAGAAATGTTTACAGAGAAGTATTCATAATATTTCGCACGCATACCTCAATCGAAAATATTCCTTTGAGTGTGTGGGCAGTGGGGTACCAGTAGCCTCATATCCTTTTTACCAAAAAAAAAATGCTCACCGACAATTCCAAAGATGGACATAACTCTCCATTACAAATTATACCTGGAGCCATTCTCGCAGCAAAAATTGTGCACCAGGCTCACGCACTATCGTAGATCGTTCGCTCTGCTTTCAACGGGTCTTCCTTTCTGCCCGCAAAAACTCCAAAAAAGGGATGGATCCCACCAAATCGGCCGATTCTTTTGGACCTGACCGTGTGACCGGGATGGGTTATCTACCATTCCTGGATTCATACAAAAAATAAAGGAAATACCCCTTACCCTCACACAACAGGATAATTACCAGTTACAACAATAATATTCAGAATTTCTCGTGATTAGAATAAAAATCATGTTATGACTTCGGAATAGAATGCATTTCAGAATTAAGAAGAGGAACGACTGTGTGTGGATGAAAAAAGAATTCTATTTCTCGGATTTAAATATTTTACTAACGATGATGCCGAGTAATTCAATTGCGATGACATGGCTTCAAAAACATTTCGCTTTGTATGTGAAGAATAGCAAAAAAAATATTTTTACGTATACTCGCAGAGAAAATTTAATAATGCATTTTTTAACTCCTACAACAAACAGGATGATTGAAAAATTGATACGATCGCTTTTTATTTTATGTTTTTTATTTATTTTTATTTCACGAAACTAAATTTTATACTCGCACATTCTAAGGAAAGTTGCATTTTTTTTTTTTTTTTTTTCATTTTCAGAACTTCTTCGTGTATAATATATATGGAATGCATTGTAATGTTCTGCTATTCGAATAAAAATGTCTGCAATTTAACTTTATAAGAACTGTTCTATAGTTGCACTACCATCTTCGTGGTTACGTTTCTTTCGATATTCATAAAAATCATCATATTCCATACATTCACATTCACATTCACATTCCATAATGTATCTGAAGAGTATCAAGAGTTAATTCATTCAGAAATAATTTTATATTTATGAAAGATATATGTATATATACAGATATCTATCTATCTATATATATATATATAGATATAGATATCTATATCTATATCTATATATCTATAGATATATATAGCTAGATATATATATATATATATATATATATATAGATATATACAAGCACGCATCTATCCAGACGAAAGAATTTCTCAGTGTAGCGCGCGGCCCGCCTTGAACACTTGAGTAAACCATAGCTGGAACCCGTTGAAATGTTCCTATGTGAAATCTAACTATTTGGAACAATGTATTCCTTCTCCATTCTCTTGTAATGTATCTCATTTGTCAGTTAACATTTTAATTTTCCACCAGAATATGTTTACACAGAATATTGTTTTTCCACCAAAACAAGGAACTTATTACAAACTAGCAATATGAACCAGAACGTTTAAACCAGGGGTGGCTAACCCTCGCCCCGCCTTGAATATTTTTCCGGCCGGTCAGATTTATCACACTTTTAAAAATATATTTCATAATGGCCAAAGTAGTGAGAACAATGTATTAAAAAAATACATCATGTGTGCATTGCTATATTCAAAAATTAACTGTCGGAATGATGAGAAAAACTGAACTTTGATTTTAAAATGATAGTCTTGATCATATAGGATATAGATATTGCCTGTTTTATTTTTGAGTTTACAGTTATGAGTTCGCAGAATAATTAACTCGTGATGAGTGGAGAAACCAATATCGCACTAGTAAAATAAATATTAAATCACTAAATAGTTTGAACTTTCAACTTTCCAAAGATAATTTACACCTATTTATTAAAAAAAAAACGGAAAAGCTGGAATTTGCATTCTCTCTTAAAACACTTCACATAGGGCCCTACTCGTAGCTCAATGGCAACGCGCACCGATGGTGAGGCTGGGTTGAGATTCTATCCGCTGGCGACTTTGCTTCACAAAATCAGTGGATACGATGGCTTTGTGATGTTCAGTATCTTGCCCCGCTATTCGAAACCCGGAAAACTTCCACCATTATTCTGGTGAAAGTTTTCTGGTTTTTCTCTCATACGATACGCAATTGCCTAGTACTTCATTTTATAAGTCCGCCCGGATGGCACTGCCCTCCTTCTTCAGCGACTTTAGATGCGACCCAGGGACATGCGATGTCTTTCCCGCATTGCAGGACACTGAGAATTAGACACAACAACACACATTTCATAGATTATGGGCCATTTGTATATATAAAATATTATCAAAATATAAAGAAATATATAGAATCAAAATATAAAGAATATCAAATAATATAAATATAATTTATAAATATCTAAAATGTATTATCATGGTACTTATTGTACAATAGTGCAGATTCTTTTTTTTTCGATGAATCCTTAATTACCCAAATAACTACTACTTTTCTATAGTGAGAATTCTTTATAATATTTAATTTAATTTTTTTATAATTCATTTTACTTTAATATTGCATTAATAATATTAATAATTTGTTCTATACATCATTTAAATCATTAATTATTAGTATCTAAAAAATAATGTTTACCTAATATATATATTAAATATTCACTGAGCAAAAAAATAAAGGGAAATTATCATCTTATTAAACATATTTGCCTAATTTAACTATTAGCGAAGTTGTTAATCAAACAACCCAACTTAATAAAGCCACCATCAATAATTTATAGAGGGAATGAATGTTTATGTAGCGATTCTTTGATGCAAAAACCTTTCGGCATGCGATAGTTATGACACAAAATATTAATGGCACCACTGATTAATATATATGGTTTCAAATCAGACGTGAAACCATGAATAAACCATTAGATTAATATGGGTTTTCATATTCCCCAGTTTATCAAATACTTTTGTCCTCCATTCCATGAATAATTCAATGTTACGTATTATTTTATTGGTATTCCAGGGAACCGGAATCATTAATATTTTACAAGCCAAGAGAGTATCCAATCTCGTTTTATAGAGAAATCTATGTGCCCGTTTATAAATGTTAAAAATTAAAAAAAAGTTTTGTTCTGATTTTTGAAGACATTATTAAAATGAGGTTTTGCTTTTGTTATATATGTGTATAATAAAGTGTAATGTTGTTCTTCGAGGCATTATAATAGAATTCTATAATGAGATAAAATTGAATTGTTCATAGTATACTTAAATAAAAAAAATATTATACGTTATTTGTAGAGAAACCCAGATAAACATTTTTTTTTTTAATTTAACGAAAGTAGTGTTAAAAAAATCGATTGGTTCAGATTTTTGAAGATATTAATAAACTTAATTTTGCTTCTGTTAATTTTTTAAGATATATAGCATATCATTAATAATATGATGGCCGAATAACTAGCGCTCGGTGATACATGTTTCGTGTTCAAATCCCGGCGGTGCCATGGATGTTTGTAGTGGTTCGGAATCCACCTTAAACCGTAGGTCCTGGTCTAATACAACTGTAGAGCGTTGAGGTAGATCTGACAACCCTACTCTGTACAAAAGAAACCATCTACTGTCACGAAATCTGCCAATACGCAGACGGCCTTGGCCCACCATGGACCTCAGTGGCAGGGAGTTAGTTATTAATAATGTCGTTTAATATACTTTAGTAATGTCCTCAAATGGATTTTGTTTTACTGTAATCAAACATTTTTACATGTATTTTCGTAAGAATGTGCAATTTATATCTTTGAAACTAAGAATAATTTGAAAATATTTGGTTTTTCCAGTTTGATGGAAAGCGTTTTGGAGGAAGTTCAATTTTTGACTGTAACGTTGTTAAGCTTTTGCTAAATCTCTAGATATTTTTCAGATTATTAACTTAAAACATTATTCGTGACTAAATTTTATACAGGCTAAAAAAACTAAAATCAGCAAATTTCATCAGTGATAAAGTCCACACAAAGAAATAATGGCGAATGAAATATGGACAGCAATAATTAGACAGTAATTTGATTAAAAGCAACTAAAAGCATTATGATTCATCAATAAAGTCCACTCACTAAAATAATGGCGAATAAAATTTGAACAGTAATTATCAGACAATCAGCAGATTAATACACAGAGGGTATATAGAGATTAGATGCATTATTTTCGTATTTTTCGAAATAACATTATTAAGTTTACCATTCCTATCTTACCAAATAAAATTGTTTTTCTCTTCCTTTCCGTTGACATCTTGGCTTAGGTGTTCTAGTTCCTCTTCCTAGTTAGATAATAAGTTCCTTGTTTTGGCTACAGAACAGTATTCTGTGAAAGCTTATCCAGGTGGAAAATTAAAATGCAAACAGACAAAACTAGGAGAATGGCGAAGGAATACATTGTTCTAAGTGGTGAGACATCACATAGGAACATTTGAACGGATTCCAGCTAAGGTTTACTCCTACTATAGCAGTAGTTCCTTGGTTTCTCTATAAGCATTAATTTCAAAGATTTGAAGTTCCTTCATAACTGGCTTCTCCCTGTGTATCGCCACTGCATTTGCATCGTCAAGCATGATAAGATTAATCATGTCACACATTAATTGTCCGGGCTCTTCAGCCAATTTGTCAGCTGTCTCGTTTCTGGCAATGTTAAAATGTCCTGCTCTCAAGTGCACAAAGCTATCTTTCCCAACTGATTCAATTGTAAATCTTGAAAATTCAATACTGTCGCTACTGATCTTGAGCATGAGCATCGCAACGTATGCCATTCCAAAGTGAAGCCATGATATTCATATGATAATTAGTCATTCATATTTATCGTAATTTAGGTATATTAAATTTTCAGCTGGTAATAATTTTAAGATTTATGCCTTTTATGATATCAGAATAAAATTATATTATTTTTATAAACTTTTTTCAATAGATGTTTTCATATAGTTAGTGAGACATAGCCATTAATATATATTAATACATGCTAAACTGTAGGTCCATATCTAATTATTGTAAAAATGTGCACAAAATGACCGTAGAGTGACAAATCAAACCAATTAATATGAATATAAAGAATATCAAATAATATAAAGATATTTTATAAATATCTCAATTTTATTATCATGGTACTTATTATGCATTAGTGCACATGCCTTTTTCTAAGAATCCTTGATTCCCCAAATTATTACTATTTACATTATATGGTGAGAATTTTTTATAATATTTAATTTAAATTTTTATAATTCATTTTAGTTTAATCTTATATTAATAATATTAATAATTTGTTCTATTCAGCGTTTAAATCATTAATTATTAATATCTAAAAAATTATGTTTACCCGATATAAATTAAATATTCATTGAGCCAAGAAACAAAAGGAAATTATCATCATTAAACAAATTTACCTAATTTAACTATTAGCAAGGTTGTTAATCAAACAACCAAACTTAATAAAGCCAACATCCATAATTTATATGGGGAATTAATGTTTCTGTAGCGATTCTTTGATGCAAAAACCTTTCGACATGTGATAGTTATGACACGAAATATTAACGGCCCAACTGATTAATATACATGGTTTCAAATCAGACGTGAAACCATGAATAAACCATTAGATTAATATGGGTTTTCATATTCTCCAGTTTATCAAATACTTTTGTACTCCATGTCGTGAATAATTCAACGTTATGTATTATTTTTTTGGTATTCCAGGGAATCGGAATCATTAATATTTTACAAGCCAAGAGAGTATCCAATCTCGTTTTATAGAGAAATCTATGTGCCCGTTTATAAATGTTAAAATTAAAAAAAAAAAAGAAATTTGGTTCTGATTTCTGAAGACATTAGTAAAATGAGGTTTTGCTTTTGTTATATATGTGTACAATAAAGTGTAATGTTGTTTTCAAGACATTATAATAGAATTCTATGATGAGATGGAATTGAATTGAATTTAATATACTTTAATAATGTCCTCAAATGGATTTTGTTTTATTGTAATCAAACATGCTCACATGAATTATCGTATGAAGGCCCAACTTATATTTTTGAAATTAAGAATAATTAGAAAATATTCGATTTTTCCAGTTGGTTGTAGAGCGTTTTGGAGTAAATTCAATTTTCTACTGTAACATTGTTAAGACTTGTTTATATCTCTAGATACTTTTTCGCGGCCTAACCGCCAATTGGCTAGCGTTCTGACCTTTGATACCTCAGGCTTCAGGTTCGAATCCTAGCGGTGGTATGGATGTTCGTTAGTGGTTCGGAATCCACGTTAAACTGCAGGTCCCGGTGTAATTAGCCTAAAGTTTGCAAAAAATTATAGAAGAGTGACAAACCAAATCATTCTAGATACTTTTTCAGATGATTAACTTTCAGATATTATTCGAGACTAAACTATATTGAGGCTAAAAAAAAAACAGCATAATTCATCAGTGATCAAGTTCACTCACAGAAATAATGGCGACTAAAATTTGAACAGCAATAATTAGATAATAATGCACGGAAGGTATATATTTAGTGATTAGGAGCATTTATTTTTTTATTTTTTAAAATAACATTGTTAAGCTTACCATACCCATCTTACCAGATAAAGTGGGTTTTTTCTTTTGTTCCATTGCCATCTTCAATATTTATGACTTTTGTTTAGACATTTCTAGTTCCCCTTGCTAGTTAGTAATGAGTTCCTCGTTTTGGCTGCAAAAAA